>PVLA01001037.1:0-308458 GCA_004027455.1 Hydrochoerus hydrochaeris
AATGGGAGTACCCCCTCCCCCTCCCCTTCCAGGAGTTGGGATTCCTCCGCCTCCTCCATTGCCAGGTATGGGAATTCTGCCTAATCCCGCCCTGCCTCTAGCTCCCCCTGGGGCAGGAATTCCCCCACCCCCACCACCCCCTCTGCTCCCTGGATCAGACCCTGCACTCTGCCCACAAGTTGGGACCAGCACTTTACCAACACCACAAGTTTGTGGATTTCTTCCTCCTCCATTGCCAAGTGGCTTGTTTGGATTAGGGGTGAATCAGGACAGAGGAACTAGGAAGCAGCCAATAGAGCCTTGTCGGCCAATGAAACCTCTTTACTGGACAAGAATTCAGCTTCATAGTAAAAGGTAACATGAATGCAAGTTCATCTTTGCACAGTTTGTCAGTATGAAGAGAGCAATGTACTTGACGGCTTTTGGAAAAAAAGTACAGTTTAATATACTTTTTGTGTATGACTCAAACTTTTGTATAGATTTTTACATCAATATTTAGTGAAACGGTTTGTTATTTAAATTTCAGTCTTTTCTCAAAGAGCTAAAACAATTTATATATTTAACAAAAGAAATATATATAAATACTATATATTTTAACTATATAAAATATATCAGCATATGAGGTGTACATATATCCATCTATGGTTATCAACACGTCACTTAAGGACAGAAGGGTCTTTTTTTTTTTTGCATACATGCTCTGTTTCCTACTTGCATGTCTTGATGTTCGTTCATGTCTGAATCCATTACTTATAATGCAAAATGAGTAAAGATTGATAAGCAAGACATTTCTAACCCAACTGTTTTCCCTACAAGACCCTACTCTGTTTTCACTATTTAAATTTCCATTTCTTACAGTAGTGTCCAAATTTAGATCAAATCTTTAGTCAAACCGACTCCTGAGGATGGTGTTGGCATCCTTTAAAAGGCCCAAACATGCTTTACTTGTCCAGTTTATAGGAGTCTTTTTTTTAGAAGCTCATTGCATAAAAATGTACACATTCCATGTATGAAAAAAATGTAATTTTGAGAATTTCATGGCACTTCTATGGCTGATTATGAAGTGACAAAATCAGAGTTGGAATGATGATCATAAAAGAACATGTTTCACTAGGTTTGCTGGAAGCATACTGTTCATTCATGGTCCATGACCATGTTCCTGGGTCATTGAGACAGTGTAGGGGAGGGAAAAATATGTATTTTAAACTTTGCTGACCTTCTTCCATCTAACTTTGTGATTTCTGCTAGAATTTAGAATCCGGGTATTTACCAGGTCCATTTTCATTTTTGTGTGTTAATTTTCTCTTTAGGAAGCAACAACCTGTGTACCTGACTACTTTTAACTATACAGTTCATTCTCTGTGTAGAAATCATGTCACTTACATAGGCTGATGAATCATTTTAAATCATGCCCCAAACTCATTTTCTCTAGACAGATGACATAAAGTTTGGTTTTTTAAAAAAAAATGCATTTACCTTTTTTAGATAATATTAAATGAGCCTGTCGTCAGTGAGAAGCCAAGTAACAGTGGGGCGGGGAGGTGGAGGGATGGGGAGGCTATCCTGGAAGTATGGTTTAACCAGTCAAGACGGCACTGTGCAGTACCAAGTGGATCTTGCCTTCAT
The DNA here is from genome assembly GCA_004027455.1 of Hydrochoerus hydrochaeris. Lineage (NCBI taxonomy): Eukaryota > Metazoa > Chordata > Mammalia > Rodentia > Hydrochaeridae > Hydrochoerus > Hydrochoerus hydrochaeris. The sequence continues at coordinate 1,627 of PVLA01001037.1, forward strand.
AGTCCACTCTGAGAGGGATCTTCCTCTTATGGCTTTGTGCTATGATAACTTAGAATTACTGGAAATTATTTTTAGGCAAAGGTTTGTCTATGGATTGTATTTTAACTTTCTCATCAAGTTGATAAAATGCTTTTTCTCACCCATTCCTCCTCCTTGACTGATCCCTCCCTCCCTCCCTCCTTCCCTCCTTCCTTCCTTCCTTCCCTCCCTCCTTCCCTCTCTCCCTCCTTCTTTCCTTCCCTCCCTCCCTCCCTTCCTTCCCCTCCTCTTCTCTCCCCTCCCTCTTTTCCATTTCCCCTTTCTCTTTATACTCACTACAGTGTAGTTCTGTTTGATGGCCCTTTCATTGTTCTTTTCTTAACTTTAGAGACTCCAGTCCTTCACTTATTTGGGAAAAAATTGAAGAGCCATCCATAGATTGCCATGAGTTTGAGGAATTATTTTCTAAAACTGCTGTAAAGGAGAGAAAAAAACCTATTTCTGATACCATCTCAAAGACAAAGACCAAACAAGTGAGTATTCTTGTGCTTTCTGAGCTTGGACAGGGTTTCTGGCACAAGTGTGAACTTTAATTAGAGAAAAATCTCAAAAAAGTTATGTACTATGGATCGTATGCAGATAGCAAAGGTTAATTTTGGCAGCAGGTATTCTACTTCAGGTGATAATGTCCTAACTCTTATTCGTAATACATATTTCCAAAAGGTTCAACCATTGCAGAAGTGGGTGTTTAGAAATACATTTTTGCTTGATCGAAAGCTGAGTGCTAATGTAGGTGGAAATAAAAAGTGAGCAGAGAAGAATAAGAAGCCCAATCCTTAGTCAATGATAATGTGATTGATATTTTGCTATTAGATATTAGAACTCAGCTAAGTAGTCACACTGTACTTAAAATATGGAAGATCTTAGATCTACTTGTAACATTTCCAATCCATGTTATATCCTTTAATCTAACTTGTGACATGAGTCAGGGCAAGAGACGAGGACCTGCTAATGGAATTATGGCTTGAATTTTTGTCTCCGACATAGAAGTTGTAGCTAGGAACATGATCCAGAGTTTTTTCCACTGATACTTGTTTCAGAGCAGAAAACCTCCTCACACTTGGATACAGCCAAATCCAGCCAGGAAAAGATGGATTTGAGTGGGAGAGCCAGACCATTGACTGGTTGTAGTGAGAGACTGACCCCTGACATTTTATTATTCTCAGAAGGATGGAAACCCAAACATGATGGAGCTGAATTTTTCAGAACTTTTTATTGCACTGAAGCTGGTTTCTGGTAACCGTAGTTCAGTAACTGTAGTACCTGACACACTGTAGACTGTAAGTATTTATTAAATTAACAAACTAGCTTACCCTTACTGAGGGTGGAGGGCTTTATTAATATCTAGGACTATATCCAGCAATGATTAAAAACCAGAAAATCATGCATGTCATAATAACAAGCTCAAGGTGAACGTGTTAATGGAAATAATGGTAAATGGAAAAACCATGTCTTCTCTGGCAGAGATCAAACTCTTCCATGGTGTATCAGCTATTAGCATACAGCGCTCTGAGACCATCATCATATCTCTTCTTGTAGACGGTGGTAGAGATGGGAAAGCTGGCTAGGCAAGGTGTAGGGATGGAGAGTACAGACTATGAGGAGAACCAGACAACTAGAATTGTTGCTTGACAATGGGCAGATGTGGCATGGGAAGTCTCTTGTCCAGTGACTAAATTCTCAGAAAACCAAACCATGCCCTCCTCCACTTCCAATCCACTTTTTATACTAAGAGAATTCAGATAAAAACGATGTCTCACATGTTGCCTGAGACTGGGATTTCATGCTCTGTTTGGCATAGTGTTCAGTTTTTAGCTTACTGAAGTGTGATTTATGGCTCACCAGAGCTACCAGTTAAACTAGTTGGCATGAGATGGCCACTTTGCATGTAACCAGCACGTCTGTATCGAGCACCAGCTCAGCACAATCACCTGTCATTGAGATGTTTCATAAACTGTAGGTAAGAAACTGCCAAAGCTGTAATTTGTGCTTATTGATAATGATGCTACTGTCAACCTCCGGATTCAAACAAGGTTTATGAAACCCGTCGTCATCCTGACTCCGGATAAGCTTGTTCACAGCAGTTTCTCGGCCTGAGTTGTGGTTCTGAGCTCTGCATTTCAGGTCTATTTCTGGAAGGATAAAAAAAAAATTTCTTTTCTTGTATGGTAGAGAAAAAAAGTGCTGCAAAATGATATCTCACTCAAGAAACAAAGTTTTATATAACTTTGTCCTGCTGAGAAGAAAAATCTATCCCTTCCATTCCCTGGAGACATTTAGAATTTTGTTTAAGGAAAGTGGATTTTTCAGGATGCATGCAAATAGTTCCCTGTTTTATGGGAAATGTATACGTACTGTATGTGCAGACATTTTGGTACCATGTGATTCATTTCCAGTAAAATGAATAGCCTTTAATGCTGTGGCATATGTTTATGAAAGTATTTCAAGTGATTTTTCTTATATACAGTGGAAGCTGGAAGTTCTGTTTTTCTTTAAATATTTAAAAATAGCCAAATAATTTTTCTGTGATCTGTCTTCTTGAAAGTAAGACTGTGGTTGAATGCACTGGTATTTAATGAGGTGCCTGTGCTATTTTTACTGTCATGGTAGAGACATTTTCAGGATGATAATAGAGAATTCTTCAGTAGAGCACATTGCTCTTTCAGGGATGGAGAAAGGAGTTATTCTCTGGACATTAAGACTAGTAGTAATCATGAATATCTTGTATGTAAATTTTCCTTTCCTCCAAGGAACTAAAGATAAAATAATTTTATATTTTTCTCTTGAAACATACATTTAAGTTTACTCTGTGATGATTTCTTCATCTATCCTTTTTTTTGAAGTCATGCACATCAGGAGATTAGCTGAGATGATATAAGGCAGCTAACCAGATATGTGCAACATAACTGTTCATAAGCAAACACGTGTGACATTTATACACCAGAGTTACATGTTAACCTGTTAATGTAAAATAGCAATAACCCTATCTGTTAAGGGATAAAGAGGAAAGTAGAAAAATCAATCTTATATGTTTAAATAGCCACACACACATACACTTGCCCAATTTTAAGGATTGCTCTAGCAATGCCAGCAAACATTTAATCTACCCTCTCTTCTATTGTCAGTGTAATCAGTGGTTATTAATATAGATAATAACCTTAAATCACCTCAGGTTCTTCCATGGCCAAATAAAGATCAAATTAAATATAACCCAAGTTTATGAGAAGAGGAAGAGCGTTTACTTTGGAATGGTTTGGGAGTAAGGACTGTCTCTGAAAGAAGTTTCTGGTCAATCCTGTGTCCTTTGGGAAACGTGGTGTTAGGAGTAACTAATAGCAATTATGACAAGAACAATAACCATGGAAACCACAGGTGAGGCTCTAGGAGTTGTCCACTATGTGCCAGTGACTGTTCTTATCCTCACTCCTGTGAGACATACATCATCATTCTCAGTTCCCAATATAGAGAGCTGGAGTCTTAGGTGACTCTTGATTTTTTCATACTAGAAAGAGCAGAGCTAAGGGGTCAGACTGCAGCCTTCTGGTCCCAGAACCTATGTTCTTCCTAATTAAGTCATAAATGTGGATGCACACTATTTTATGTGAATATCATAAAATATCATGTAGAGACCAGAATATATGCTTTAAAAATGATTTGAATTTTTAGTCTTTTCCTTATACATTTGATTTTTAAATAGCTATAGTTATGCTTATAAAATTTTATGTGGACAAGTTTTGAAAAGCTTTTCCATATTCTAACAAATTTTGACAAGCACAAAGACTGTGATGCAACTTCACATGACATTTGCCCAGTTAAATAAAAGTTTATCTGAGTGATCTGAGCCTTGTACACATGAGCTTCTGCATGCGGTGAGAACGAGGCCATTGCTTGCCTGCTGTGTAGAGGGTGGTTAGAGGCAGGGAGCCACTGTGGTTAACCTCCACCAAATGTCAGCTGATGACACTTTTTATTCACCCCATGACACGAAAGAACCAACTCCATAAAACATTCTTTTAGTAAGTAATGTCTAATGTTTATCATGTCTGCAGAAGAACATGCTACTCGTGATGTAAATTTCCACACAGAAGTTAATGGGGCTGAATAAGAAGAATCTGTGTTATTTTAAAAATATATTACCAGTATTTGTGCAGCCACTTAATGTAACACAAATGGCTTTCATCCTGGGTCTCTTCTATTTATTAGATTAAAATAAATCTGCCCAAACAATTAGGCTAAGAACTATTGTTGGGCTTCAGCCTCTGGAAGTATGATTAGAAAAATAGATAGGTAAATCTGCTATTTATTATAAATGGGGAAGGGGGAATAGTGAAGGGAGCCTTTAAAATTCACGTTTAATACAGATGTTAAATGCCAAGGAATTGGACATTTAGTATCCTGTTTAATCTTTCCATTGTACTTGATGACCTAACCTCTAAAATAAGTTTTCTTTATGTTGTAAAATTCATAATGATGATGAGAAAAGAAGCATTTATCATTCAGCTGCTTTCATATGTTATGCATAACATAGTGCCCCTAAGCATTCTTACATGAAGCAGTAATTGTCATAAAAGGCTTTTTTTCTGCTATGTTGAGAAATTAGGGGGAACAAGTATATCTGATGCTGTAATACTGACATCTATAGAAAGAAAAAAAAGTGTTGTATTTCATGTGTGAATCTCTACTTCAGGCTTATTCGCTTATTGCAAGTATTCATTTTTAGAATTTTAAAAATGTTTTTTATAATCAGTGGGAAGTACAGTGTTCACTAGGTGACAGGCTGGACAATAGCCTGAATTGTAGAAGTGTAGATTTTTGTATTGGTTTTAATTGTTTTAGTTGTTCTAACAAAGGTATTGGTTGATTTGTACAGTTATATTTATCTTTTAGATTGATGACCTAAAATAATGCCTGAAGCTCTAAATATCTTATAAGAAGTCGATTTAGATTTTTTTTTTGGGGGGGGGGTGGAATATATAATAAGCATTTGGTACTTTGAATCTTTTAACATCTGCTTTTAATAGAGTACATTCCCAATTGCAAGCCTTAAAAATGTATTTACATAGAAAACCACATCAAAATACAAAGCTATAATTAGACAAACATAGGTCTTGTGGAATCTGGATTTGTTTTAGATGTTGAAAGATTTATTATTTTTTGAAGATGCTATTCCTATAACTATTTGTAGAGCATACCCAATCAATTCAAAGAATGCAACCGTAATAACCTCTTTTTTAAAATTGTATTTCAGCCAAAAAAATTGTAGACTTCTAAGTAAATGGCTTTTTAAAAAAAGTCAGCAGCATAATAAGAAGGAAATGTAATTAAGCTAATGATCCTTGACCTTGCTAGATTTTGTATTAGGGAAATTTTATTTGATTAATTGCACTTAGAATAGTATAAAGCTTAATCATAACACCAAAGGTTAATTATTTTTGGACTTTCTATTCATATACAATGTGAGTATTAAGATTCCATTGGACTAGACGTGTAAGGAAAGTGCTATTGAATTTTAACGGCTGCGACTTCTGTTTATTCTGATCTGTATGAACTAAACAAAGAATATAGAATAGAGTGTACATGTTATACTCTTGGAGCTGACTGTTTCTCAGTACAACCAATTAGGATACAACAGCTGTTTTGGAGAGCCCTGAAAAACTAAAGACAGGAAGTTTTCCTTGGTTCCTCTTTTGATCTGATGGCTGGCAGAGTTTCTCTATTTCAGCAGGAGAGTTGCAGAGAAAATAAGCTGAACACACTCAAGATGGTGTAGGGATTCTCTGGAGGACCAATTCATTACAACCAAAGAGAAACAGTTGTTAAATAATTCAAGTGGCTATACTTGAACTAGTCTTCAGAGGCTACACTATGCATTTAAGATCCTCAGTGCCGTGGGTGGTCAGGAGTTGGAGAGTGTGTGTGAGCTGACGTAATCTAAAGCCTGGGTGGAGGGGACATGACTTGAAGGGGGTCTTGAAGAATTTATTTGGTTTATATATGCACAAAAGATTAGGGGATGAGCTGTGAGAGTAAAGCAGAGTCAAGATTTCCTTAGAGCTTATTTTAACCCTCAATAAATCAGTTAACATTGTAGCAGGCTTCTGCTGTGTGCTCCTAAGACTTTCAAGGAAGTGAACATAGAGTATTCATTCGCTTTCCCACTAGCTGAGTGTTTCCTTCTCACCCTTGTAGTGAGTTTTCAGGAGCATCACTTTAGAAATAAGTGTGACAACTGAATTTAGAGAAATTGGACCAGATGTGATTTTTTTGTGTGTGTTATGTTATTAATAGCAGAATGTATGTTTCTTTACCATGGACAGCAACAGGATTCTGGATAATGCCAGAGGAAAGAAGGATTTTATTCCTTTTCTGACTCACATAAATAGAATTATGATAGCTCTAACCTTTTGATGACAGGATACTGGTGTGATTGTACACAGTGTAACTCACTGAGACTTAACAATGTGACTGAATAATGGTTCTGATTATTTGAAGACACAAGCGTAAGATCTACGAGAAAAAAATTTTAATATAAAAATTAAACCAGAACCTAAATTTCTTTCTGTTTTAAACTCATGTTTGTAGTAGAAGGTTTCAAATTTTTCTGCCTAATTTCTTTGGCCAAGTGGTAATAGGTGGGTCTTCAAAATTAAATTTGTAGCCTGAGACTCTGACACTTCACACAGTCTGAAAGGGACATCTGTGGTAGGGTGAAGAGTTCAATGGACCTATCTCTCAGCAAAACAACAACTTAACTGATGAAAATTATAACAAAAATTCATTTAAGGTATCTGATAATTGTCTCAGGGGGGTTCAAGATACGGAGAAACAAATATTCAAGTAAATCTACTAAAAGTAAGAAGAGTGTTTGTGACATTTGACCCATTCTATTACCAGCTGTCCCCAATCTGCCCTACTTAATGCATATGCAGGTAAAACACATGGACCCCCTCTTCTGTAGCTCTGTAGCCAGGGTTTTACCCTGAGAGACAGGATGCTGGCACATAGGTTCCTTCAATCCACCATTGCAGAAGTTTTACTCTAGGCAAGTATGAAGAACAGGGAAAGAGCCAATTGTGACTGCTTTGTGGACAGCCAGTTGTGAGCCCATTGTGGACTGCAGCAAACTCTGAGTCATAGAAGGCTGAGACACCCATCCAAGAACAAATCAGAGCAAGACCTGGGTCACACATGAAAGCATTCCCTGTCCACACCCAGACTCATCAGAAATAAATGCAAGGTTCACTGGCACAAGTCTTGAATGATATTTCTGTCCAACAGTGCCTGAGCTGTGAGCTACTCAATTCTAAGGGCAGCTCCTAGGAAGCCAGCCACAGTCTTGTCTAGCAGTTTGGAAGCCGTGTATGCACAGGCTGTGCTCCCTTAGTAGCAAATGGGGACTGGGGAGAAGCCAAGCCACTAGTTTCTGAATAAATGTGGAGGAAAAAACAAAATTTCCTGAAATATGAAAACAGCATCCAAGGCAAATCTCCCTCCAAATAATGGTTAAAGTCTAAGGAGTTCAAGAGATGTAAGCACAATCTTTGACTAATTAATGGCCTGTGCCCAGCAGGAGTAGATAGGCTAAGGGAGAAACAGGAGGGGAAATATATGCAGGCACACTGGAGGGCACAGTGAGGCAGAAACAGAGCTCGCTGAACCAGCCTAGCTAAGCCACTAAACAAATCAGCAGGCAGCAAAAGCAAGCTATAGGGTACAGAAAGGGAAATAAACATTTGGGATTGTTATACTACTTATATGAAATATCTACTTTTCAATAAATATAAGACATAACAGAAGAAACGGAAAAGCATATCTCACATGTAAGAAAAAAAAAATACAGGCAACAGAAACATTTGAGGGGCCCAGATATTAGACTTGAAGACTTTTTCTTTTGTACGAGGGATCAAAGTCACAACCTCATGCTTGCCAGGCAGGCACTTATGCTGCTGAGCTAAATTCTCAGCCCTAGGCTTAAAGACTTAAAAGCACCCCTTCTAAATATCTTTGGAGAACTTGGGGAAACTGTTAATAAGGATTAAAAGAAGGTTCGATGAAAATGTTTCAAGTAAGAAGTGTCAATAGACATATAAATCATAAAGAAATTCTAGAGTTAAAATACAGTCACAGAAATTTTAAAACTATGTATTTTAGCAGGTGATTTGTGGTGGCCAAAGAAACAGCAGATTTGAAGCTAGATACAAAGATCTGAAGAATGGAGAGGAAAAAAAAAGAATGAGAAATGACACCCTCATAAAAATGTGGGACATCATTAGGTTTCCAACATAAATGGAGTACATCAGAAGGCAGGTCAGAGAGAAAGGGACAGAAAAAATACTTGAAGGTATAATGGCTGAAAACTTCTCAACTTTATGAAAAACATTAGCATATCCAGGATGTTTGATGAATTCTGTGTAGACAGATACAAACAGACTCACACCCTGATACATCATAGTTAAATTGTTGAAAGACAAAGATAGAAAAAAATTCCTGAAGGCAGAACAGGGAAAACAATACATTACATTCAAAGAACCCCAATAATATTAACAGCAGACTTGGCAGAAATATTAGAGGCCAGAATGCAGTGAGATAACATTAAAAGTGCTAAAAACAGAAAGTTAGTCTATAATGTATCTTTGGAAGCAGCTTTCAAAATTGAAGACAAAGACATCCCCAGATTAAAAAAGTAACTCTCAGAATTTGTTGCTAACACCCTTGCCTTTTAAGAAATACCAAAGGGATACCAAAGAAAGCTGGGCATGCTGGCATATGCCTGTAATCGCAGAACTTGGGAGGCTGAGGCAGAAGGATCACCACGAGGTTGAGACTAACCTGAGCTATGAAGTGAGTGCAAGGCCAGCCTGAACTACATAGTGAAACCTTATCTCAAAAATGGGGAAAAACAAACAAACAATAAAGAAAGTTCTTTAACCTGCAGGTAAATGGCATAGGCAGTAATTTGAAATCACATACATAGGCAGAACAAAAATTTCCAGAATTATGTTAAATATAATTTTGGCTACACAAAACATAATTACATCATTCCTTTCTTTCTTTTTGGTTGATTAAAAAAAAAGCTTCATGAAGCAGTGTTTGTATTGTTGGGCCTGGTATTTATGAGAATGGCGTATGTAGGAGAATTACAGCATGAAAGAAATGGTCAGAAACGCACCTGGGCTGGAGTTAGAAAATGACGTCAGATGGTAAGTCAGACACACAGGGGGAAATGAAGAGAATAAAATAAGGTAACAAAAAGGTTAATAAAAAAAAACTAATTGTCTTTCAACTTTGAGACATTACTTTATAAACTAGTAAGTACAATAGTTTGAACTCAAGTGTAACACAGTCACATATATGTACATCCTCAACTTCAAGAGACAACTGTGTAATGTATGCACACCATTCATACACACATTTACACACACACACACACACACACACACACACACACACACACATATATATATAGTTCGTGTTTAATAGTAATAACATCAGAGCATGGGAAGAGGCTGGAGCTGTGGAGGAGTAAAATTTCCATGTAAATTAAAGCAAATTAAAGAAGAGCCAAATAACCTGCTATGTTTATAGATGGCAAGATTTAATATTAATATCATTTAATATTATTAAGATGGCTGTACTCACCAAGTTGACCCGCAGGTTTAACACACTGTCTAGCAGTATCCAAACTGCTTTTTCTTTCCTTTTAAAGAAATAAGCTGATCTCGGAAATTCACATGAAAAAATAAGGCACTTAAAATAGCCAAAGCAGTGTGGAAAAAGAATAATGTTAGGGGACTCATACTTCTGCTTACACAAGTCCCTAGTTCTGGAGTTTGAAGTGCTCTGAAATCTGCAACTTTGCCAGAGCATTTTGGATTTTTGGCTTGGTGATGCTTTATTTGTAAAGTCTCTGCAGATATTCTAACGTCTGAAAAACGTCAAAGTATGAAATATTTTCGTTTCCAAGCATTGCAGTTAAGAGGTATTTAACTTGTGCACAGACAAAAATATTGGTAAATGGAATAATTTCAGAGACCAGAAATAAATCCTTACATGTATGGTCTACTGATTTTTGATAATGATGATAAAATATTTGAAGAGTAAAATTATGGTCTTTTCCATAATTGGTACAGGGACACTGGATAGACACACTGAAAAAATGACATTGAATCTCTAGCTCAGGCCATTAACAAAGTTAACTCAAAAAGAGTATATATTTAAATGTAACAGCTAAAATTGTAGAACTTAGAAGAAAACTTCAGAGCAAATCTTTGTTTCCTTTGTTTCAGCAGTGACATCTTAGCTATGACTCCCAAAACACCTATGACAAAAGAAAAAAACCAATTGGATTACATACAAATTAATAATTTTTGTGCTTTGGACAATACCAGAAAAAGGCAGCAAATCCACAAAATGGAAAAAAATATTTTCAGATCATCTGTCTCATGAAAGGTCAATATCCTAAATATATAAGAAGTCCAGTAACAACAACAATAACAACACAGCTTGATTAGAAATTAGGTAAAGAGTTTGAATCAATGTTTGTTTCCAAAGAAGATATAGCAACACCTAGTAAGGGCACCAAGGATAGCAAAGCTTATTATTAGCATTAGGAGAATGAAATTCAAAATCATAGCGCAATACACTCGACACATACTGGCTATAATGAGAAGGACCTTAACTAGTGTGATTAAGAATGTAGAGAAACTGGGACCCTGACACATGGCTGCTGGGAAAGTAAAACTGTTGAGCCATTTAAGTTTCGATAAGAATTCTGATTTCTTTTTCTACCAAAGCATGCATTTCTCAATAAGCTTTTATGTTTCATAAAGAATTAAGTATTTCCTGGTAGCTCTAGTTACCAACCAATGGAATGATTATGTCAGATGATAATTCCTGGGTAAATAATATTTCAAATTCAAATGATTTGAAGATAAAAATTTTCCCTCTGAAAATACATGATTAAAAGTGCAAGTTACTTTAAACTTTTAAAGAACCATATAATTTTCTAGGCAAGAGTACCTTAACCTCTGGAGAAGAAATTAAAATCTTTCCTCTTTGCTTTTGATAAAGAGGTTAATGAGAAACGACCTGTGATTTTTCTCATCAGAAATTTTCATCCTGGGAATATTACTAACAGCCCTTTAGAAAACATTACTGGCTTTCCAGCAAGTGCTTATGGACAGTCACCAAAATGCCCCAGAGACTAGATTTGCTGTGTTGATGGAGATTAGCTCTATTATCAGTCTCACATTTGACTATAAACTCATTCACTGCTTGTTGTGGTCAAAGTTAGAAGAATGTTTCTTCCTGCCAGTCCTCACACAGGAAACAGGATTGGAAGTAACATTTAAGGAGCTCTGAGTCTTTAACATACAAGTTGAACAGACGTATGTGCAGATTGGCACGTTCCAGCCTAAATTTAAGCGAATCAATTAAAATTGGCCCAGACTATCCGCCTTCCACTGGCAGGTGCAGGGTCCGTCCTCCTGACACTGCTCCCTCAACACGCTGTCCTCCTCTGTCTCCTCCTCAGGGCCCTTCTTTCCTTCCTTTCTCTCCTCTCCCTTCACGTTCTCTTCACTTTCCCTCCTCTTCCTCCCATTTCTCTCCTTTCTGCTTTACCTCCTTTCCTCTGCCTTCTTTTTCCTTCCTTCTCTCCCACCCTTGATAGAGCTTAAACTTTTGTGTGAATCAGCGTCTCTTAGACTTCACACACATGTAAGACATGTGATCATTCTATACATACAGTGAATGTTTACCCTAAAATTTATGATAGTAGAAGATACATTGCCATTAATCACCCCCAAAATGCTGTCCCTCACAGCTTTCACAGGCTATGCTGGAAATCCTTTCATGAATGTTTTTACCAGATGTGATAAAAAGTATGGCGAACACTGCTGCTGAATTTCATCCAATGGAAAGGCAAACTCATAAAAGCATAAAAGTGTGTACACATCTACCTTATTCATGAATCTGGCATTGTGAAACTTCTGGCTCTTTCCTCAAGTCAAAATGACCATGAAAGGTGAACATTTGGAATCCACTCAAGTCATCATGGCAGCCCCAACCGTGTAACTAAAGATACACATGAGATACTTTCAGAACTGCTTGAGAAAGTTAAGAGAACAGTGGGATAAGCGTGTTTGAAGCATATGTGTGTGTATGTGGGAGGATTTTGAAGATGATTAATGGCAGTGTGTCTTTTACTGTAACGAAAGTTGTAAAATCTTACACATTCACTCTGTAGTTGGAACACATGTCATACAGAATGTATGAAAACTTGACCAAACATGTTGACATCTTGGTGACACAGTTAACACCACACAGAAGTATCAGGTGTCAATTTGGTCTCATAATAATACTAGGATGCTATACTGTTTATATATGTTTAGTCTCAAAGCAGAAAAATAAAAGTCTGGATTTGGTGGTTCTATTGAATCTTCTCCTGTGATATTCTGCCAGAATTGAAAGTGGATGAAATGCCAGTGCTATCTTTATATAGTTGACAAATTTTCACCAGGGTAGGGAAAATGTCAAGCTTTAGAAAATCATTTTAAGTAACTATAGTACCAACTTTGTTCCTCGAAATTTATGGTAAAGAATTTGAAAGAAGAATAAATGAAGTTAAAATGAGCAGAAAAGTGTTGAAGTCACCCAAGGCTTTGTGGAGTATTCAGAGTATTTTTCTCAGTAGCCATAAAAGTCATTGTGTTTTGGGATGTATGTAATCAGAATTGTTGTCAATACTTTTCTTTGATCCATCCATGTGAGTCTTTTTATGTATATTTTAGTGTATATCTCCATCTGGACTCCAATATTGTCACTAAAAAAATTCACAAAATATAAAGAAGGTGCCTTGTAGTTTCTTAACCCTACTATAATTTAAAAAAACCCTTTTTTTCTTTTCTTACTTTGTCATGTAACACTATTGGTGTTTTTATTTGTGGCTCTTTTCACTGAGGTTTTGTGTACTTAAATCAAGTACCACTCTACGTAAAGCTTTTAGCAATTAGGATGAAATTTTTCTTGCTCTTTTTCAAATGCCAAAAAAAAAAAAGTAGCATATCCTTCAAGCTCACTAGAAGCCAGAATTTGAGTTGAGACTCACTTGAAGCTGAGTGTTTTTTAAATTATCAAGCATTTCTTTTATGACCTAGATTGGTACAAGTCTCCATAAAAAATGCACTTTGAGCAAATCTCTGTCCTTTTAACTGGCAATTGCAGTATTCCTCTGGTCATGCCAGACTAAATTGGCTTTTTGTTTTGCTTTGTAAGTAAAAACTCTCATGTTTAAATAATGCCTGCTTATTTTTGAATACTGCCACACACAATGCAGGTAGATAGGGAGGTATTTCAAAAATGAGAAAACAGTAAAAGTATTCTCTCATGTGATGGTCTCTTTGCATTATACACCAAGTCTTTCAAAAATAACACAGTGAAAGCCAAGTTAAGACCAAAAAAAAATTTTTCCTTTTAAAATCATTAGATTTATGTTTCTCCATTTTTCTATCAAGTATGCAAAAAAACACTTGGCTTTATTTCAAAATATGATCATTGTAAAATGCAGATGAGGGAAATAAATGATAAGGCAGTTCAGTTTATTCAGGATATTTTGGTGACAGTGAATAAGAAAACAGATTTACATGAAATATGCAATCTAAAAGCAAATTGTAATGGTGACTAAATTAGAATTGTGTATTTAGTACGAACAGCACAGGCCTTGAATAGATATTTGAAAGCATAGCTGTTTGAGACCTTGAGCAGTTTAATCCAGAGTAATATCTGATGGGACTGGAATGGCTACTCCTAGATTTTTGAACTGGTACCCTGGTTGGCATTTTAACATTTCAGATTTGCTTCATTCAGGGATTTGCCACCTAAGCAGAGGAAAGCACTTATGTAAGATGATCCTTTTTGGTATGAATATGATTCCACAAATCACAAGAAATAGTGGTGGGGAAAAAAATCCTCTTGTCACATTATCAGGTCTTTCTTGTCCTTTGGAGTTTGCTTCTTTAAAAAGAAAATTCTGTTCTCCAATGCATTTGTAGGTGGTACTTGGATTTATTTTTCCTCAATGCTTTGTTTCCTTCATGGCAATGTGGTTTGAGAGTTGTCTTCACTTTGGCCGGAAATGGTATCACCTATGCTCTGTGTTTACCACGCAAGTCTCAGCATGTGTGTTGCTGAATCTCTTCCATTTACTCTTTTTCCTAATTTGCAATTATACAGCAAGATGGAGTTAGAAACTTACTTTAAACTTTTGTGTTTTTTTGCGTACTTGCAATTTTTTTTTTCAATCCAGGTCATGTTGGCACCAGGTATTTCTAAGAGGAATGAGTGTAGCCCTCTTAACTACACTTGAAATTTCAGATTATGACTCCATATTCTTTGTCCTATATTCTACATTAAGATACAGTTAGCACTTCATATAAGGCAACTAGTATTGCATACAAAATTCTAGAAAGAACATACAACACATGACTCATACAAAACAGTAATTTGTTGCTTTTAGCTTCCCAAACTTTTTTAAAAAATCCAACTTTATAAGTAATGTTTACCATTTTTGAGGTTACTAATATGGTTTCACAGATTTCCCTGTCCTGTTTAATTATCCATCCCATTTCTCTCTCATATACATTTTTTTCCACTGGGCCACCCAGGATTATACTAATTATATTATTATCATCGTTGTCTTTCTTACTCATCTTACTGCGGTCTTGCTGTTTTGTTCATATATATTTTATTTTTTCCTATGTTTACTGACATGGTACTGTGGTTTAAAAATCTGCGTGGTTGTAAATTTCCAGTGGTTTATGTATTGTTTACACCTTTTAAATTCACTCAGTAAGTCTAATAGGCACTTAGGCAACACACCTTATTAGAAAGCTACTGTGTATGGTTCTATTGTCAGAGTTCTATTATGAAAGCATGTGAAATAATGTCTCTCTAGGATCATTTTTAAAATTTTTATTTTGTTAAGATTTAGCCACACAGAAATCATTTAGATGGAGTAATATTTTTATAAAAACTCATGCTAAATTTCAGAATAAGGCAGAAAATATGTTATTTAGTCTGAAAACTCAATAAAATAATTTTGTAAGTAATAAAACAAAGTCCTTTGCTAATTAGGAATAAATCCAGACTAACACCCTTCCAACCTTGTGTCTATAAAAAGAAGCAGAAGCAGGCAGATCTTCTCAACCATTGTACATTGTTCTCTTCTGCGCCTTGAAGAGTGTAGGGCATTGCAGTGGTCTGTAAACTTTGGAAATGAGTTCTTCACAGCTATTGAAAATAACCACTGGCAACAGCCACTGGCAACAAAAGAGTGTGTATTTCATAGTTACTTTAGAGCCCGGAGCATATATCAGCCTTTCAGATGGAGAAAGGGAAATGGGTAGGGACAGAATTCAAATAAGGCATAAATTCATTTTGTTCTTGATTCCTTTTTACTCCCGGAAACCAGTGATAATCAGTTTATTTCTTTTGACTCATCCCAGTCAGACTTTCTTTTAGCCCATAGTGCCAGCTGGTCTTTGTAAGGGGATGAAGCAGGAAAAAAAAAGGCAGAATAAATTGGAACAAACCATTGTTTTTTGCATTAACAACCTCCTCAGGTGGCACTCATCCCCCCATCCTCGCCATGGTCCTTACCTTCTTCCTGATGACCCCTGAAAGGAGGAGCAAAGGGTGAGAAGGGCCAAGGAAGTGTTACACACTGGGCAGAAGTTCTGTTGGAGAAGATGTCAAGGGGGTAGAGATCTTCCAGAAAAGGGAAAGGCCACTGTAGAAGAAAGGGGAACAGGCCCTGGAAGGGTGAGTGCTCCTGAGCATCGCACATGAAGTCGCCCTTTCGCCTCTCTTTCCAAAGCCCTTCTCCAGTCTGATTTGCATGTCTGTTTCTATGG
Source organism: Hydrochoerus hydrochaeris (assembly GCA_004027455.1). Classification (NCBI taxonomy): domain Eukaryota; kingdom Metazoa; phylum Chordata; class Mammalia; order Rodentia; family Hydrochaeridae; genus Hydrochoerus; species Hydrochoerus hydrochaeris. The sequence goes on from PVLA01001037.1 coordinate 17,577, forward strand.
TGCCACAGAGAGACGTATTCATGCTTGCCATAATTGGGATGCTGGACAGTAATCACACAGCTTCTGCTTTAGAAGATGCCTGTCGTCACTAAAATAAAAGATATGTGTGTATCAACTCTTGCACAGATTGGTTATAATTAGTAAAGCGTGTTGAGTCAGAGGAGGATAACTTCCTCTCTTCCCTGTCATCCTTCTGGGGAAACTAGGGGTTATTCCATTCTTTGCGAGTTTGTTCCTGACCTTATTTCTCGAGTCTTATTGTTAATGTGCTAGTTGAATAGATTCAAATTGTTTTTCTTCTGGCACTACTTTAGATCAGCTTTTGGTTTCCCACTCAGAAATGGGAAACAGAGAAAAGGAGGAAGACTGAGATACTGCTGTCAATCAAGAATGATTTCTTCCTGTCTCAGGATATCTTTACACACAAGTGGACACACAGTGCCAGGGAGTTGTCCTTGGTTGACTGAAGAGAAGAATTTCTAAACCAAAATATTAACCTGGGATGAAGTTAAAATTGCCCTGATACTCAATTGTTTTTCTTGTAAAAGACTTACCATTTATATCATCTTTTGATATGTTAATTATATTATCTGGTCTGAGTGAGTCATAAATCTCAAGCTTTTTCTGCCTTTAGATGATAGAAGTCAACTAATACAGTGGACCCCTGAAATTCATGGAGGCTATGTTCCTAGAGCACCCACAAATTGTGAAAAACTACAAATTTCAGATATGGTCATAAAAACGCCTAGTTTTAATCTTTAATAGTCACGTGATTTAATTTAATAAATATCAAATTATAATAAAATATTTTATTAATAAGATTTAGAAGATGTAGGGTATTTTGGCAGCATCTTGGGGATCTTAGAGCTTTTGGAAGAGCAAAGCCAAGAACACTGGATCTGGCTGTTCATAGTGTGGCAACCTGTTTTGATGGGGGAATTTTGGTTGGTGCATCAGCCTGAGATGGGTTACAGGACAGCAGCCAATCAGCAGTAAGGAGAACTGAATAATGCTCTTGGACTGGCTGTGTGCAAATCTCCCAAAAAACAAAAACAAAAACAAAAAACAAACAAAATGAATAGTTGTGGAGGGTATTGGCAGTTTCCATGAAATTGTGGGAGTTTCCGCTAACGTTTATTTTAGTTAGGTCCTAAGGAAAAGTCCACAAATGACAGGCCCAAAGTTTGAACCATGACTTCACAGGGAAATACTGTACTTTTGAGAATAAGGACCCATTTCTACACTGCTTTCCCTACTGCAGTGAATTGGGAATTGAATTGGGAGAAAGATTCCCATCCAGAAAGCCTGGCAACTTATTCATTAGTTGCTCCTGATTATTTGTGTATTTTTTCTTTTTCAAGTGTCTATAAAGTTTTACATTTTACATTATTCATATCTATTATGTGATGCATACACCTCCACCTTCCTAAAAATTTTGGGTATATACAGTAGAACCTTGGTTCACAAACTTAATTTTTTCCATAATTCTGGACTCAAACCCAATTATCAAATTTCCCCTAAGAGCAACATCAAACCTAACCATTGAATTTGATTTTGGTCCTCGTTCAATTGGTTTTACAACTAGAATCTTGCAGAGAATTGAGTTTGTGAACCGAGGTCCCACTGTAATTACCTTGTGCTTGCAGTGGGGTAGAGCTTGCATAAAGACAAGAAGGCCCATGATTTGTGCTACGACAAATGAAATCCATAAGTGATGTATGTACTGTGAAAGGCAAAGTATGAAATTCTAGTGAGAGTTGTGGCTATTTTACATAGCTCCAGCTTTTTGCAATCACCCAATTCCAGTGGCAGAAAGGTGGTTTGTTTTCAGGTGATTACCCCAAAATAGATTTTCTCTTCCTTTCCAGCACCATGCCTTCTCTGTAGGATGGATGATCTTAGCTTCAGTGAATCCTACCAGACCTTTAACTGTGTGCCACTACTTATCCCTGGCACAGTGAGGCGCTATATATCATGGGTACACTGCTAACATTAAAGGTTGGTAATAGGCTTATCAACCACACTGAACTTTTTTTTTTTTTTTTTTTTGGAAAGGCCAACTATAAATTAAACTCCCCTTGGCATCACTTTTAGGGGTGTTTTTTCTTCCAGTTTGTAACCTTGGGGTTAGTTTTTCATGGATCTAACTTTACAGAGTTGTGACTATTCCTTTTCATAGTTTAAGCAAATTCTATATTGTGTTCACTAAGAGCAGATAAGAACAAGGCAGGTTGTGGTTTTAATTTAAGCACCTGGGAACAGTCAGAGAAGAAGCTAGGATGTTGATCTTGGATCCCTAGGGCCATATTTCTGTTTTATTTTTCAATCTACAACAAAAGATGATTTCAAAGTAGGATCAGAATTTTATCTTCACAAGAATTTGACTGTTGAACATCTCTGTTAATGATTCTTGAGCAGATAACGTGTATAGTCAGAAGACTAGCCACTGATTTAGATGTTTAGGGGTCTCTAGAAGAGCCACTTGTTGCTCAGATCAGTCTTGGCCAAGCTCTGCATATCAGCACTGGTGTCCCAGCTCATCGTTTTGCATAGAGCATGTGATGTGTGCAACTTGGTCCTCCTCATTATCAATTTTCTACTTTAAGAAATTGCAATGATGCATTTTGTTTATCACTCTGCATTTTCTTTATTTTTCCCTTTGTATTTTAATAAGTAGATGAACAAAACACTCCAGTTGGCCTTTTTATCTGGGATGGAACCACTCACCAAATGAGATACATCTTCCCCTCAGATTGAGTCATGGTGTAGTGACAGAAGGGAATTTCATAGGAGCAGTAAGATAACCAAGGACACCATATGGCATTAATTTACCCCATGACTGTTTACTGAATAGTAACTGTGTGCCAAGAACTGAGCTTAGTGCTTGAGCTTTGTAAGACAGAGCAGGGGATTTCAAAATAAGACTGGCCCCTGAGAAGTTAGAATTGAGTTATACCTATAGGATTCCGTGGGATACTTAAAAGTTTCTTGTTTGTTGCATTTAATTCGAGCACACTGAGCTGGGAGAAACAGACTTTCATAATCCTGAGTCAGTCTCTGATTCTAAAATGAACTTTTATATGACTTTTGAATGAATCTTTTAAAAGATAATCTGTCTCCTTAGGTTTTGAGCTGGTTTCACTTGTCTTCTCTGAGCACTATTAACCCTCTAAACACATTATAGGGGTGAGACAGAATGAACTGACTGGAAAAATCCAACACAGAAGTAAATATTCCCAGTAGTATTTTATAAAGATGCTTATATACTATAAATAATTCAAAATTACTGTTAAGCAAACACAAATATATAGATGACAGTAGAGTTCCAGGGAAAATAATGCTCAAAAGAACAAAGGAATGAGCTGGGGAACATTTAAAAGTTAGAACTGATATGATTTAGGTACCTGTCAGATGTTTACTGAGTGGGCTTATGGACTACTGAAATGTGCTTAACACTGTATATATTTATATTCACTGCTTCTGAAAGCTCAGCCAATGATCATGGATACTATTTCCCTGCCAAATACCTCTGTGTGTCTGTCCTTTGTGTGTGTCTCTGTAGATGTGGCATTGGAAACCACTGAAATATTTAACAGCTTCCCCAAAGGTTTATCTACTTTATAGCCTAATGCGTGATGTATTTAGTTTTATGATTCAAAGATAGTATAGATAGTTTAAAGATAAATAATTTTGTCATCTTATTCATAAAACTTTAAAAAAAGTTGTTGGAAAGTCTGAAGCATTATTTATTTGTTTTGTAAATTGGTCTTCTGAATGTCCAAACAAGTACAACTACTTTGGAAAACTGCTTGGTAGTAAATACCAATATTTAACATTTACAGGCTACAGCTCATTAGGGGTGGGAGTTGTACTGCTTCTGTGTATATATACCTGAGATAGGGTTCATATGTATACAAAAATATTTATCTAGAAATACTCTTACTAGTACTGTTTAAATATTTCTAAACTAAAATCCTTAAAAATATCTATCAATATTGAATGAAAAGATAATTTGAGGTATATTAACATAGTAAACTAGCACACAGCAATGAAATATAACAATATACTGTTTCACTCAACAACATTGATAGATCTCATAGACAAAAGCCCACATAAACAATACTTTTTCCATTTATATGTGGTTATCAATAGGCAAAAGTGATCCATGGCCATAGAAATCAGAATAAGACTTTGGAGAAGGGATATTGGTAGGAAGGAGGGGTAGAATGGAGCCTTCAGGGATGCTGATAATGTTCTATGCAGTGATCTGTGTGATATTTATGTGTGTGTGTGTGTGTGTGTGTGTGTGTATACAACAATTAAGTGAAGTATATACTTGAGACTTACTACTTCACTTTAATATCAGTGCTTTAGCAACAGAAATTTCCAAGCAGTAGCCACTTTACTGGAACTATTTATTGACTAGTAAAACACTAATGTGAGATTTGGGAAGAGTAGAGTTGAAGATGTCTTTAGAGATGAGTAATGAATGACTTGGCTATTGTTGGGTGAAGATGTGACAGGGTTATTTGGCACAGTGTGCATTTATTTAAATGGAATGTTTGAAGGAAGGGAAATTGCTAAATACATGATCCCTGAAATTGACACCACCAGAAAGATGACTATTGGTCTGTAAGGACTTTAAGTCACATGCTGAAACTTTTATTTTCTAAAAATGAGCACCATAAATTAGCTCACTGTCAAGTCACTGTTCATCTCTTTTCCACTTCCAAACTCTAGGAGGTCTTCGGAAAATCAGCCAGTGCTTAGTCAGTATGTCATTTCCAAAAATAGAGTGTAGATCTGCAAGAAAACTGGAAATAGCTTCTTCCATATGGTAGGAAGAAATGTAGTTTCTGCTCTTGTATTTTCACAGGCACTAGCAGACTCTGTGGATAGAGCCAGAAAGCAAGTTTTGTCCCCATGGAAAGGCTAAACTGCATTCTAAAAGCTAGAGAGAGCGGAGAGAGAAGCAGAAGGCTTGAGTCCTATATGAACTGAATACCTATTCATCGAATCATTAGAAGCTTACTGTGCCATGCTGTTTGAGAAATGTATGCTGCATCACTGGTTTTCTGAACACTGCTTCTCTATGAGACCGGTTCTCTTCAAATTTACCACCTGCGTGGTGTTGCTATAAGAACAAAGGAAGGGCCGGGCGTGGTGGTGCACTCCTGAAATCCCAGCACTCGGGAGGCTAGGGCAGAAGGATTGTTGCAAATTCGAGACCAGCCTGGGCTACAAAGTGAGCCCAAGGTCAGCCTGAACTGCAGAGTGAGACCCTGTCTCAAAAAACAAAACAAAACAAAACAAAACAAACCAGAAGGGAAATATTTTGGTATTTGTTTTTCACAATTTTCCTGAAGTGGAGTGCTGTGTAAGACAGACTATTCAGATAGGCTTGCTTTTTAGCTAACAATTTGAAAAATAATTTATTTTCGTTAAGTGTTACCTGTCCATATTAATTGTATCAGATAACACAGGACATTAAGGGGATGGAAACATGAGGCTCAGCGTGTTCCGTCCATGGTGAAGCTTAGCGGTCCGGCGGGGTTGTGGCCATGAGAATGCACTGGAGCTAAACCGCCCAGGACCCGGTCCCCTTAACAGATGTGTGAGCATCAGGTCAGCAGTGCAATGTGGGCTGCTGAGCTGTTTTGGGATTTGGGATTAAATCTGGGACCCAGTGCATGCAGAGCACATGTCCTACCGCTGAGCTACGCTTCCAGCCCTGATAGCCAAATATTTTTGGTGTGATAGTGAAACATTTAGATTATATACTTACTCACAACTTAATAGTTTTCTGATACTTTCATTTGAATCATAGCTTGTTTTGCTTCTGAGTGAATTTTAAAGGCTAAACATGTGATGTGAAAATGGTAGATAGGATACATTATCTAAAACCAAATTTTAGAAGGAATTCTAAAGAGAGGAATATAGTTCAGCAGACGTGCATGCAACCAGAGAGATGAAACGTTGTTTTCTGATTACAAGCTCTTTGAACTGGTGAAGGGCCAAATTATATCTCACACATATTCTACATAACAAAACTGGCCAGTCTGGCAAAAGGTTATGTTCAGAGAATATAAAAGAGAAGATTGTGTATTGTTTTAAATTCATGGAGTTTAAACATTTCTGCATGTTTTCTCTGTTTCAGAAAAGTACAGAGGGGTGGAGATTTATGATAGTTTGTTTTAATTAGAAAAGCACTTTAAGAGCCATGTCATATTTATTTAAACTTTATTATGCATTACTATAATTTTTTAAAATGGAAAGTGAACTCTGAAAATGCTACCTATTAGAATACAATTTTTAATAATATAAATAATACCACTTTCTATGGTCCTTCAATTTGGTATTACTTTAGGCTTTCGTTTTTTCAATTTTTTGTTTGTTTGTTTGTTTGTTTTGTCTTTCTGGTCAAGGTCATTTTCAATGCTCCAATTCTATTTAAGAAAGAAGTGGATATAAGCAAGACATTGATTTTCTAGTTCTTTTAAATTTACCCCTTTAAAAAATATAGAAAAGTTATTTCCTTGGCTTTCCATTGGTGGATGCCTGTGCCATGTTTTGTGCTGTGGTGTGTTGGCACGTAGGTGTCAGTGTGCATGCAGGTGGCTGAAGGGCCCCAGGGCCAGGACTGAGGAGCAAGCCAGCTTTGGAGGCACTTAGCTGAGTAGAGGGAATCCCAGCCTCCCTTGTGTCTTATTTTGTCTTCTGTTTTTCATACTAATCCTCCTTGTATTTTTCTGTGAGTCAGTGTTTTGAATGTGTTTCATGTGTCAAAGGGGTAGGTTTTATAATTCTCCATCGCACATGACTTTGTTTAACAGGCCTATGGCTCTGTACCTCTTTAGCAGTTTACCTTCTTTTTAAAAATACATTTATGTGTTTTGGTGCCAGGATTAACTCCAGGACCCCATACGTTCTAGGGAAGCACTTCATGACCAAGTTAGGTCCCCAACCCTAGTAATTTGGTTTCCAGAAATTAAATGGCTGATCTTTGTAGGGAAGGTAGATATCATTCTTTTTACTGTTTTTGCTTTTGTTATTTTGAGATAGGATTCACTATTTAGTTCAGGCTGGCCTTGAACTCACTATGTGTCCCAGGCTGGCCTTGAACTCATAGTGATCCTCCTGCCTCAGCCTCCCAAGGGCTGGTATTACAGGTGTATGTAATACCACCCATGCTGGGCATTCATTCTATCTGTGTACAACTTTCTCAGAAATATAGGTCATGTGTGTCTTGTTTTCCAAATCACTTTTCTGTAGCATATATTTGTGTTTTTTTTAAAAAAATGTCTTTTATGTATGACTTGGCTGCTAATTTAACTGTGATTTATAATGGTGTTTTGAGTGGCAGAAATGACAGAGATGCTATCATCAAGAAATAGTGCAGGATCAGATGGATAGTAATTTTTACTCGATGAAGAGATATGCAATACTACCAAATTATTTGCACACTTGAAGTTCTTGCTTCCAGTTGATTTGGGAACTAGGAGACCAGTATTAGAATTATGGACCAAACAAAAGTAAAGGCCAGAACTGCAAAGATGGTGCCAAGAGAGGTTGAAACAATGAGCTCATTTAGTTGAGAAATAGCATCCAGATGATGAAAGCAAAGCACAGCTTTCTAAACTGGAGTCTCAAATATCCATCAGGAAAACAGAGGCAGTAGTGAGAAGGAAGGAGACTGACAGCTCTCAGAGCAGGCTCAGGGCTTGGATGGGTAACCTTTCCAAATTTCTCAGCTGTCAATCATCTGAGGTTGACCTGGATTCAAATGCAGGATGCGTAAAGCAGGTAAGGTATTCAGCAGTGCCATAGTTTGACACTTATGCCAAAAGACACATCCGTGACTAAGTTAAGGAGCAGGTAAATAATACCTGGTAGACTGTGCTTTATTTTCAAATTTGACTTCTAGATTCTTATTCAGGAAATGACATCAGATGTCTTCTTGCTCATTACCAGACTCTGCCTGTTTTGTTTCCGAGACTGTGTGTAGACTGCTCAAGTAGAGGAGATTATCTGGTGCCATCCAGAGAGTCTGGAGATACCACTCCTGGCATGCTCAGTGTCAGTGTATTCTGTGGCCTGCTGTGCCTTGGAATGCTGCTGGATGCCTGTGAGATCGGCCACCCTGCCCTGAGGCTTAATGTTAATCTGAGCAGGAGAAGGTGGTCCTGTAAAACTGCAGTCCTCCTTGTTTGTGGGCGTGGACCAAAGACACCCTGATAACCTCTTGCTCTGCAAAACCCCATACAAGCATTCTTCACTTGTGAGTGCAGAAAAGTTGAGATTGAAGATGTCTGTTGTTTCATAAGTTACTATTACTCTGGTTAGAAAAGGCAATTTATTGGTTCTTAATTCCTTTTGGGACAAAAATCAGGGGACAAAGTTAGTTTTTTGAAATAAGAAACTTGAATCCAAATGACAGTTATAGGGTGACAAACAGGATTAAGTTCTCAGGAAAATAACCATTTATAAATCTTCAGTAGGGTGGAAATTAGCCAGTGTGTAAGTTATTTCCTCTCTTAAGTCTGAGCGTTTGTTCCTTATAACTTTCTGTCATAGTATTCCTCTTATTGGAATAAACTAAATATAATAATAATCTTGCATTTGCAAGAGGTTTTATATTTTATAAGTATTTGGCATGTTACCATGTATGTTAATCTTGAATTATGGCACTATTGTATGTGGATTATTAACTGCATTTTCCAGATAGCAAGATTGAGATCCACAGGCCAAGGAACTTGTCTAAAGTTAGATAGCTGCTAATTTAGACAAAAACCTGGCCTGAAATCACAGATCTCTGACCTCTACACAGGTCAAATCACTGGAAATCTTGAGGTTAGAAACCGGTCTCTCTGTATTTCCTCCATTTCTTAAGCCTCTCACTCAGTGTGGTTTTAGTGTTTCATATTTGCTCACTTTCTTCTTTGCTTGTTTCTCCTTAGAATGTTCTTGGCTGCTTTGTGCATCCGTCTCTGTTTGAGAGCATTGCATACCACGTCTCAAATACCTGTGTGAGAAACAGCCAGTTTTACACTGGATACTTCTCCTCTGGAATTTACCTTTACCTAATCTCTACAGATGACTGTTCTTATCTTACCTTACTTAGAAAAGGATTTGCCTTATTGGATCTAGCCACTTATTCCTCTAATCTAATATCTAGTTTCCAGCAATTCCACGACACACCATTTCAGAAGAAAGTAGTCTGCTTCCCTCGCTAGGAATTGGGAAACAAAACTCTTGTTATGACTCTGCATTAGATAGTTAACAAATTACTCAGTTTTTTTCCTACACTTGATCTTAGCCAAAAAGCTGAGAAGTGATCAGTTTTGTTCGTTAATTCACAATTTCAGTAGACTGTATGGAGCTGCAAGAAACTTCAAAGTATCTACATTGTATATTTAATGTGAGGCTTTTTGATGGATATTTTAATTATCTAGTATTCCATATAACATAGAATACATTCTTTTTTTTTATAGCTCCAAATTAACAACAAACATCATTGTTGGTTGGGCAAGTAATTACTTAAATGTGATTTTGGTTACTTAATAAACACAGCTTATTTCATCTTTATACTGTGTCTTGATGTGATTCTAAAGCAAGTTATTTATTAGCTCATAGTTTTGACTTAGTAGAATCACAGCTCAACCAGTATTTGAATATTTCCTTTTGGAGTTCTGAAATCTGCATCAGCATTAGCTGTGTCATGTTAAAGTGGATTTTTCCAGGATTCTACACACACACACACACACACACACACACACACACACACAGAGAGAGAGAGAGAGAGAGAGAGAGAGAGAGAGAGAGAGAGAGAGAGAGAGAAAGAGAGATTTTCCTACTTTACCTAAGTAGATACTTAGGGGCCGAGTTGTAGTGCAGTGGTTGAGTGCTTACTTAGAATGTGTGACCCCCTTATTTGATCCTCAACACTGCAAGGATAAAAAAGAAAAGAAAAGAAAAGAAAAGAAAAGAAAAGAAAAGAAAAGAAAAGAAAAGAAAAGAAAAGAAAAGAAATCACTACCAACAAAAAACATACCTTAGTGATTCTGAGCTCTGGTCAAGAGTGGGAATCATCTTTCTAAGATTATAGAGGTGGTGGGAAGGGGAGGGTTCTGAGATGAGAATAGTTTAAATAAGGGTTCACTTATTCAGCAGACAATTAATTCCGGCGCAGGTGAAACTATACAGTCTCTGTTGAGAGGTGCATTTCTTTTAATGAGAATAACCTCAATCATTGCTGCATGTGTATGTTGTAGTAGCAGAATATACAGTTTGGAGGGTCAAAGAAGCTTCTACTCCAGCCCCTGGGTGGTCATCATGTTCAGGAAAACAAAAATCCTTGAGACTTAAGCATTCCTGTCCAGTGAGTACAGTTTGCTCCTTTGACTGTGGAAAGTAGAGCAGAATTATAAGGGGAGCAACAGGATGAAGGTTGACGGCAGGATGGGGACCCTGGTGCTCAAAGCCAGTTGGTCTGCATCTCTGGGAAGAGGTGAGTAAGAACTTCATTAGGGTGGTGAGAGAGAGAGAGAGAGAGAGAGAGAGAGAGAGAGAGAGAGAGAAGTTCCCCTCCTGATGACTGAGGTATGGGACTGTAAACTAGTGGTTAGGAGAGGGTGATGAGTTTCTTCATTCTGCTGGTCAACTGTGCCTTTGCCCCACTATTTAGCCCAGTGCCTGCTGCTGATTAGAAATGCTTGGGGGTGCATTGGTGTGGCTGTCTCTGTTCTAAATGAATGAATCTCTCTCTTTCATGAAGGAGTTAGGGAGGTGAGTATCCAGAAAGGTGCAGTGACTTCATTGTATCATGCGGCCCATAGATCTGTTCCCCAGATTTTCTGTTGTTTCAATCTCAGAGAGCGGTGCATAGCTGAGGGAATGGCCTATTTCCACGACTTGGCCTTCGAGACTGACAGAAGGAAAATCAAAAGCAGCAAGAGTTCTCCTGGCGGTCAGTCATGCTTTATCGCTCGGCTGCAGTTTACATTTTAAATGCCTCTCAAAGTCACGTGTATCAAATGCTTAGTCCCCAAGGTGGCACTGTTGGGAGACTGTGGAACCTTGAAGGGGCGAGGCCTTGTGGACATTCTGCAGGTGGTGGTGGGGGAGAGACTGCTCCAGAGGAGACCATGGGAACCCAGCCCCTGTCTCTTTTCAGCCTTTAGAGAGTGGTTTTCTTTTGCTGTGTGTTCCTGCTATAATGTGCTATCTCATCACAGGCCTAAAAGCAGTCGCCCAGCCAATTTTAGACTGAAATCTCTGAACCCAAATAAACCTTTTCTTCTTATAGGTTGATTGTCATACTGGTGCAAAACTAACGCATGTTCTCTGCATTCTACTGTCCACAATTTATGCAGCTTCAATGAAGTAAAACATAAGATGGGAGAAATGCTATGTTAATAATCCAGCCATTATGTCCAGTTAAAATTCTGAGGTTCTGTTGTTAAAGGATGAGGAGGATGTTGTGGTCCAGGTTCTTAAGCATGTGTGCTGGGTTAACTAATGGGCAACTTGTAACACCCAGCTGAACTGAATCAACGTGGTGCGGGGTGTGGACGGCCCACCTGAGGACTGTTGCCAACAGCATTAAAGGAAAAGTGGAGGGGAAGATGGTGCTGTTAATTCTTCCAGAGAAGCTGGTTTTCCTGACATGAATTCAGCTGTTCTCATCGTCTGAGGAATTTGAGACTTTGATGTCACTGAGATGGCTGCAGTTCTTTTCAGGGGAGCTCTGGTCCTTATTTTGAGTGTCATTTCCTGGCTCCAGTGCAGATCCCTCAGGCTGCTGGCACAGATCCTTCATCCTGCAGACTTCTGGCTTCCACTACGGACCTTTGGGTCTTCCCAGTGCAGATCCTTGATGCAGACTTTTATGAGATATTTTCGTGGGCTCCAGGCCTCGGTTTGGACTCATGGAGGACATTGCCATGGGCTCTAGGTCTTCACCTGGACTCATGTAGGACATTGCTGTGGGATCCAGGCCCTCAGCTGGATTTTTTGAGTCTTTAATGTGTGGGTGGAAAGTTCTCTTGCACTTTTCTGCATCTGACTCTTTGGGTGAATATGATAAAAAGATGCTATAAATTTTGTGTCTTATATTACATTCTTTCCTTGTAAACCCTGATTACAATAGCATGATATCTGCCATAGTAGTCTTGACTTTTTTATAAAATGAAAGTGGGTTGAATTTGGTCATGTTGAGGTGAAGGCAGAGGGATGGCCTCCAGGAGGAGGTGCCCAGAATGTGGACTGAGACATGGAACAGTAGCTCCGAAGAGTGAGCAGGGTGTGAGATGTAAATAGGCTAAGTCATAGATGTACTCAGAAGAATGTTGAGAGAAGCCATAAAGAAGACCAGAAGAAAGTTTTGGTGGGAGCACTTGTAGGTTAGATGGTAGGAAGGGCAAGCGAGAAAATTAGTCCAGGGACTAGTTAGAAATACTTGGAGAAGTAAACAGCTAAAGAATTGAAAAAAAATTTCTTTTTTTGCCAAGGCAGAATTTAAAAAAATGATGAAATTACATTGTTGAAAGGAGGAAAAGTTAGGGAATGCAAAAATATTTAAAAAAAAAAAAAAGATGGGGAGCTCAGAGTATGAGGAGAGAGAAAAGACTGTTGAACAAGTCAAAAGTTCTAGCTAAGATTTGTGGCCTGCTGACCTTAGGTTCCTTCCAGAGCATTGGATCCAAAGAGGTGTTCTTCAGAGGAATGGTTCTCCTATAGGAGGAAAATTTAGTAGAGGTTTCACTGAAGATACAGAAGTATCCAGTGAGTGGTGGGTTGTACTTGACCAATGACATTATAAAGGAGCATTTATTTTGTACTATTTCTGTGCTGAAATGGGCACTAAAATATTTGAATATGATTTCTATAACTGGTGAAAGAAATTATTTTAATCACTATAAATAGGTTCATTTAGGTTATTTTTGCAATCAGTAAGTAATATGAACCATATCTGATTAATAGGAAAGCTAAGATGCAATCTGGAGGGCAAGGGATTTACATTTGTAGTGGTTCATTCTCTGGAGCATTGTAGTGTGTCATGGAAAGGAGATTCTTCCTCAATTCAAGGGAGAATCTCAAGTTTTGACATCTGTCTAAGTACATTTCTGACTTGTTACTGCTTGTGCTGTCTAATAGGGAAAAATTTAGCATACAGTTTTCTTACTGAGTCAGAAGGGAGGCCTGTTTAGCAGCCTATGAATCTTTCGCACGGTTACCATTGTTGTCTTTTATTTGTTTGAGTTATAATTTAAACTTAAAAATCTAGGTCCAAGTTAAATGAGTTTATTTTTTTATTTCAGTTATTAGACTTTCATTTTTGAGATAGTCTACTAGGCTGCCTAGGCTAACCTTGAACTTGTGATCCCCCCAACTGTGCCCCTCCAGTTGCTTGTGCTACTGTGTCTGACTTCTGAGATCTTCTTGATTCAGCAGTACCTGGTAGAAACAGAATGTAAGCCCTGCATGCACTTTAAAAATTTAAAGATGTAAGCCACATATACAATTTTAATATTTTCTAGCAGCCACGTTTTTAAGAAGTATGAAGGAACTCACGAAATTAATGTTAAGACATTGCATACAATGCAGAGTATCCAAAGTATTATTGTTTGAACTTGTAAACAATGTAGAAAATTAATGAGATATTTGGCATCCTCTTAAAAAAATTAAATCTTTGAATTCTGTGTTTATTTCAGGTTCTCAGTTCGCTGCCTGTGGCTAGTTGTTCTTTTTTGGACAGCACAGTTCTGGAAAATTGAGAAGGAGTCTTGTTCTCTTCTCGTGTTAATGCTGACATTAGTCTTTTGCTTGCAGGTCCACCTCTACGGATTTCTCCTAAATTTTCATTGTACAGTACAGTAGGCACTGATCGCAATAGGCTTATATAGAGTGCTAGTATTGTTTTAATTTTTGATCACTGTCAAGAGGTAAAGTGAATGATTGGGAAATAAGAGTCTTTTTTTCTTTTCTATAGTACTTCGCTTTCAATATCACCTGGGACTTCATGGTTATATTTCAAATTATTGAGCTGGAAATGTAGCTCAGTGGTAGAGCATATGGTTAGCATATATGCAGCCCTGAGTTTAACCTCCAGGGCCAGCAAATTAAAAAAAAAATAGATAACAAATACTGGTGGGCAAAATGAAAGTAAATTTTCTTGCCTTTTATGTTTCCTTTCGGTGACCCATTGCTTGCCCTCGTTTCCTCATTATTATGGTTTTTCCCTGATTCATTTTAAAGAGGTGATTTGTGAACCTGGGACTTTTGCTGGGTTGATATGGGATTGAGGCAGCAAAGCAGAATAATTTTTCCTTTAGGGGCCTCTGAAGGTGCCGCTCACCAGCTCAACAACAGTTTTCCTCTTTCCTTAAAAATGTTGGAGACAGCCTGGGAATCATGAGTAGATTTGGGGTTAAGATATTCATTACTGTTTAGGCTCTGCTTCCTGGATATGCTTCTCTGTGCCTGAGGAAATGCTTGGTTCAAGTCCCTCTCACACTCTACTAGCAAAGAGCTTTTTTAAGAAGTCCACTCTCCATCTCCTTCTGATACTGTCATAGAATAATCTATTAAGTAATATGTTACATGTTATATATATTATATGCTGTACACATAGCATGTATTATATGCTATATGCATGTAGTAATATATATTATATGCTGTATAAAATAATATATGCTAATAACATATATTACATGTATTATGTAATATAAATTACTAGAAAAACAAAATTAGAAAAAAAACTTCCAAAACAAAGACTTATAAATCTAGATTCAGTGGTCAAAATATTACTCGGCCAGATTATAAAATTCCTACCATTTGCTCCATTTCTGTTCACATTTATCGTTCTTATGGACAAGTGACAGTGCTGGTGAACTTGTGGCAGCCCGGCATCCATGTTCTGAGTAGATGATGCTGATTTACAATTGAAGTCATCTTCCTTTGGGTCACTCTATGACATGTCTCCTGTATTTCACAGATCACGACACAGGATCCAAGGGACCTAGGGATACAAGGGTGTGCAGGTAGTGGAGCTGGAATTAAGACTCAGACTGGTGGCTCCCCCACAGGGCCTCTGTTAGGATTAGGGAAAGGCATCCCTTCCTGCCTTTGCTCCACACACTGTGCACGGCACCACCTGAACTGTGGAATGATGTGGCCCACTTCAAACACACCTGTGCCCTCCATGCCTCCCTGTGTCAGCCTGAAAGGGTTCTCAGGAGGGAGAAAGTGGAGACTAAGCCTCTCTTCATTACTTTACTGTGCATTTTCACAAAACAGCAGTTGAAGGTGAGCAAAATTAAAAATTGGTGGAACTTAGACATTTTTAGTATTTCTAGCAAGTGTAAGTTCATGCTTAAACTTTGGTATATTTGTTACTTAGTTACTGTCTCAGACTATTATTAGATATTTCCTTATACAGTCAGCCAAACAATAGGAATTTATCACAGCACTGAAAAATAAATTAATATATAATGATCTCAAAAATAATTGTGTATATTTTCCTATTATCCTTGCTACTTCAACCTTTGCACTTCTGTCATAACTTCTTGGTATTGGCTTAGTGTATAAATTAAATGAAATTTTAAAACATATAGGCAGTGAAAGCAGACTAGGGATATCTCCTCAAAACAGCGATCAGTCATACCAAAATGACTAATGTTAATTTTAAACATGTTTGTAGCTCTGAAACCAAACTATTCTATATTAAGGTCCTGAAAGTTGTGATGGGGGCCAAAAGGATGAACATCTTGGTTTTGTTCTCTTCCATGGCCAATTGTTATCCATGGTCAAAGGAAATGTCTCACTGGTCACACAGAATGCCATGAAAAGAATTTAAATGGAGAAGTCACCTCTAACCACTGCAAAACTACTCTGAGCCAAGTAGGGCCTGATTTATTCTTTAAGGAATTACATGAGAGGAAGGAAAGAGCAATCATCCTCTTGAAGATTTAAATGCAGTCATAAATGTGTCAGTTTGCTTTCTCAGTACATTATGCACATTAGTATCTCAAAGGATTGAGTGAGTCCATTTAAGGTAAAAGCTGCCAAACATGGTTTTTTTTTTTTTTGTATTTAACTTATCACTATCATCTATTGCAATGGACACATTCTATGCTAGGTGCATGATCACACTTACTGTCCACTGCAGCCCTTGAAGTGAATGCGTTGGTTTTTAAGTGAGGGATCTGAGGCTTTGGAGCATTTGAACAGCTTTTCTGGAACGTGTTAGGAAGCAAGGGGGGAGAACCGTGACACCTCACGTTCTGTGCACCTCTAATCTGAGAGTTTATCAGAGACAAAATCTCAGCTCCATTTAGTATTTGCATTTTTAAAAGATCCCAGGCAATTCGATAGATCTAAAGTTTGAGAAATATTGCTTTATTTTGTAGAGTTTGTGCTTGTAATCCTTGCACATTCTTGCCTCCTGGGGAATTCACAGGACCTGATGTGATTTTAGGAAGATTTGAATATTTGTTTTCTGATTATAGTCTTGTTCTGTAGATTTCCAATTTGTTGATTCTGGGTTTTCTGCTTTTTGTCTAAGAAGTCTGAGGTCTAATTTTAGAAGAGGCTATTCTTTCTTCTTCATTGTACCTGTGCTCACTGGATTTTAAAAATGTTCTAGTTTCATAGCTTCCTGTTGTAGTTATCCAGGGCATAGGAAAAAAGGATGCATGACAGTGCTCACCATGCTAAGGCTGAATTGCACTGGGGAATTGCTACATCCATTTATTCATTAGACCTCTGCCTTCTCCTGCGAATAGGACTTCTGTTAGGTGATGGATAATTATTACTCCTTTCTATTCTCTTAGATATTGAAGTACTAAATATGATTTGTAGTCAAATGCATTTAAATTATAATAGAAAAAGCATCTTTTTTGTATGAAGCATTTTATATGATCCTTTTAAGGACTTAACCCTTAAACATAAAAAACCCATGTTTAAAAGTAAAAGTAAAAGTTAAACACCAAAAAACAATATGAAATACCAAAAGTTTTAGAGAGGATATTTGCATATAAGTTTGGAGAATGGACAAGAAGAGATGACTGAATCAGTGGTTCTAGGATTATGTGGAAGGCTTTTAAATGCAAACTGAAGCTTGCTACTTGCATATTTGTTGATGAGAAGAAGGCTCATGATACAGGACCTGAGAACTTGGATCTTTAGTGATTTTCTGAATCCCGATGATGAAGTCCTCTGGACCAATGAACACAGTTAAAGAAACACCAGACTAGATTTATAGGGGATAAATTGGACATCTTTTGAATTTACCTATGTAGTATATAACATAAAACTATACACTGATGAGAGAGGAGGAAGGGTGGCTTTTAAAGTTACAGAGGAGTTACCATCGACTTGATAGCAGAGTAGAGTATGCAGGTGAAGGAGAGGTGAGAGTCTAGGTTGATTCCTGTTTCTGGCTTGCTGTGTGGATGGAGAGCGATGGTACCTTTACCTCAACTATGGAATGTAAGAGGAGAAACCAACTGGACATTTTCAGGTGGGACTGATAAGAATTTGCTCTTAGGCACATCAAAGATTGATGTAGGTAATTTAAGTGGAGATAGCTTTTAGGAAAGTAGGAGACAGCCGAGTTGAAGATGTAGGCATGTATATCCATACTGGAGAAATTATAGATCATAAAGAGAGCAAGGTGCAGAAAATAGGACTCTAAGACATGCCAATGTGAGGTGAGTGTAGAATA
Source organism: Hydrochoerus hydrochaeris (assembly GCA_004027455.1). Taxonomy (NCBI): domain Eukaryota; kingdom Metazoa; phylum Chordata; class Mammalia; order Rodentia; family Hydrochaeridae; genus Hydrochoerus; species Hydrochoerus hydrochaeris. The sequence goes on from PVLA01001037.1 coordinate 35,302, forward strand.
ATTCACTTCCCAAAGGGCTGGGAGAAACTGGCAGGAGCTCTGGAGTGAGAGTTTCTATGAGGGCGTGACCAGCATGTCAGCACTCCCGGAAGTCAAGTGATGTATGGACTCAAGTGTGCTCGTTGCATTTTGGACCAAAAGATAGGAAACATAGCAAAAAGCGGTTTTGTCAAAAGGCACAGATGGGACCCAAACTGCATTTATCTGAAGTTAGGAACCATCTTTTAGGATGGAGTATATATGCCTTCTGAGTTTATGATTTTAGATTTCTATTTTTTTTTCAATTCTGAAAAAAGAGAATGCTGTTGTTATAAATGCTTCACTGAGCTAATTGGCACATAGTCAAATTGAAAGCTAAATTTTCTATGTGAAATTTAATAAGTTTCTTAGAAAATTTAGAATCAAATTTAGCATGTAATTTCCCCCCCTAGACCCAGCAGTGCCTCTTGCGTGGTATTGTCTCTTGCCCCTGGAAACTTCAGAAACTTCAGGGAGGTTTTATGATTGGTCCTTCTAAAAGTGTTTCATTTTATTCCCCTCCCGTCTGCTGGGGGCAGTGCTCTGAATGCTACTATTGCTATTAAGAATATTATTTTACTCTGTGACTTTGTGTGACAGCTGGGTATGATTATTTTTTTTGGTGTCCTGGTTGACCCAGCTTAAACCAAAAAAGAAAAACAAGGTCCACAGAGGTGATAGTTGTTATGGCAGCTGTCACTTCTGGTAATTTGACCATAACCACTTTTCTTTCCTTTTCTTCCAATGTTTTTCTAAATAGATTTAAAACAAAACATAGAGAGTAAATAGAATTTGCTGTCCCCCAAGGATCAGGACCTGGGATAAGAGCTTCATAAACAAGATTTATTAGTGGCATGTTGATGTCTGCAGAACATGGTTTAAACAAAACTGTTCCATAGCAGCATGGCCACTTCTGTCCTTGGAAGCCTCCTGGGGTGTGCACTGACCGCTGCAGAATCCGGGCAGCCAGACTTGAGATTAAGCTGATGCAGTCCTTTCATTTTGATGTTTGTATTCCTTTATTAATTAGTAGGAAAGTTCTCCACCAAATATGGGTCAAATGCAGAACACAAGGAACTGCCAGTAAAATAGCCAACCTTCTAAATGACCCAAATAAAAGCACGTTTTCTCTTTCATGATACAACTGATCTGACCTAACAGATTCTCCATGTGCATATATTTTTATGTTTCCTTTCACTCATTGACCAAGTGTTCAAAGGTCCATGTTAAAAAAAATGAGCACTTTTTAAATCATGGGCTGCAAATGATCAAATGTAATTGTTATTTCACAGAGACCAGACTCACTTCCTAGGCTATTAGAAATTTTACTGATTGACACATACGACTCTTATAAGATTGAAAAAGTACATGACGTTGAGGTTAGTGGCAAATACTGGGACAAAGATACTAGATTTTTAAGATTATTTTAGATAACCCAAAGTTCTTGTTAAACATTAAAAATAGTGTTGTGAATACTTAACTAATGATGCAGGTATTTTCTCTTATGATTTTCATTTAGAATTTAAAAAAAAAACTTGGTTATGTATACTGGATTTAAAGTTACCATTTCCCTCTTTTCTTTCTGGAACAGGTTGTCAAGTTATTAAGCAACAAAAGATCCCAAGCTGTTGGAATATTAATGTCTAGTCTTCACTTAGATATGAAAGACATACAACATGGTAAGTGGAAAAAGAAAAACTCAGCTTTTGAATGTTAAAATTTGGGCAGGAAGATACTATGTTTAGTGGTAAAAGTATTTTAAATTTACCTGTGTATACTGAGATTAGTGTTACTTCCCATAAGTGCTACAAAATTTTCTCCAGCCATTGTTTCTGGAAGAGTTACTGGAGATTTGAGTTTTCTTTCTTGTTATACCTTGGCAAAGGCTTATTTTTCACATGACATTATTAGTCTGATATTTTGCTATAACATAGTACCAAATACTGGGTGACTTTTAAACCATAAACATTTATTCTTTCTAAAAGAAGCTGGTAGTCTAAGATCAGGATGCTGGCATGGATGGGTTCTGGTGAGGATCCTCTTTTTGGCTTTAGACTGCCACGTGTTGTTATGTGGCAGAAAGAGGGCAAGAGAGCTTTCTTGAGTCTCCTTCATAAAGGCATCGCTCCCACTCATGAGGGTTCCCCTCTCAAGAGCTAATCACCTTTCAGAGACCCAGCTCCTATTGCTATTCCTTTGAGGGTCAGGATTGCATCATATAACCTATGGGGGAAGCACAAATGTGCAGCCCACTGCAGATACATTTAATCTGCTATGAATAAATATTTAAATTTTATATTATAAGTTATAATAATCCTACTATGCTCTGTAACTTTTTAAAACCCTATACAAAGTGTTTACTTGTGGATATTACACTCAAAGAGTTATTGGTAAATATTAGCAGGAGCCAGATCATAGAGTATCTCAGCCATGGAATATAGTGCAAAGACGATTCTCAATGGGAAAGAAAAGTTGGGTGAGCCTTGAGTCACAGGTGTTGGATGAACTAGTATAAAGAAGAGACTGTAACTTAAAATGATTGGTTTTAACCAGTGTGAATGTTACAGGAAGCCTGTTTCAATTGTTGGCTTAAGAATATTCTTATAGTTGGAGATTTCCAATAGTGAACTAGATTGCCATGTTTAGTGATGAGTTGAAAACAAGTCTTCAAGAGGTTGAATCACCCACCATTTATCTCAGGTGTCTTTAAGATATTTTTTTAGTCTTCATGTTTCAAGATACTAAAAAATTAAAGCAAATTTATTATGTTTAACTCTTTAGTGTGGAAAACTGGTCCCTTTTCTTCCAGTTATTTGGATCAACTCTATAGTGCAAACCTCTGAGCTTTTTTACTATCTAGGGATTGAAGTATCTTTTCTAATGAGCACCAAAGATGATTTCAGATTATTTTTGCCAGTTTTTATTATTGATGGTGTCCAGATGCAGGGATGCATTAATATCATGATCTTTCATTATTTCCTTTATGTGATTGTTTTAACTTATGTTTTTAAATAGGCTTATATCATGTTTTGGAACTAGGGTAGTTTCTAACATTTTCTAAATGGATTTACTGTCAATATTTTAATACTTGAATTCTACCCTACAATTGACAGAAATTCCTGTGCCATTTCCTCTCATCACATCTATGCTGAGAAATATTGCTCAAAGGTGCATAGTGGAATTAAATTTATATTCTGAATGTCCCTCAAGATGCCTAGAGCCTTAGAATAGATTTAAAGCAGATTGAATTATCCAATGGAATGCCAGTCTACCTATTAAAGAAATATGGTTTCAAGCATAATACAGACCTTATAAATCATGAAAACATTTAACGGGCTTTCTAGCTTTCCCCTTTATGAATGTGGATTTTATTTATTAGGCCAAAAATATTATGTGGAATAATTCATAAACAGCACAAAACTGATATGCCCTGTCAATTGATGAGTAACTCTTAATCACAATGTAAGTTTTTATTAAATTGTTTTGATGGCGAGGAGACTTCCTCAAGCTGAAACATTTTGGATAATAGTCATAGAAGAGAACGCCAAGGCTGGCGCCAAGAAGTACTTGGTGTTTCTAACACTGGCAGATGTAGCCCAGTTAAGTCATAGAGTGAAATCTGAAAATAATGATATGGTCCTTTCCTTCAGTCAAATATTCAGCTCGGGTTGAGCTAATAATGAGAACCTTATGAACAAAGGAGTCCGCCTGACAGCTGTGTCTGTGGTACAGCCAGAGAGAGTTCATTGAAAATTTGCTTGCTTAACATGCAATGCGAACAAGAACATGGCATGAATGTCAAACGTTAGAGGGTCACACAGAATTATGCATAAACTTTATCCTATTAGGATGTGAAATGATTGCCCGAGTCCCAGTGAAACTCTGTGCACCATTTTCTACAAAGCAGCTGCCTTCAAAGTCCGCAGAAGCAAGGGATTGTGATTTCTGTGGACAAAGTGCTGTTCTGCCTCAGCGTATTGTCTGGAGCCATGATTTCCATGTGGGGCTCACCCGTGGCCTCCAGAGTAGACTTTGCTTCTCGCAGGATGTGCCTCCATGGCGAAACCCACAGAAGTGTAAACACCATTGATTTGGCAGTCACAGCATTCACCCAGACTGCCAGTGTCATTTTATAGAAGAGCACATTAAGAACTGCCAGTGGTCCAGTATCTTTCTCGGCATGGTGCTTCTCATGAATAGGACAGACTGAACTTGCGCTTGGGCCTTTTTGATAAGTGGACCTGTTATGTGCCTCTTGCCCAAGGTCCTGCTTTTCATGTGACCACCACCAATATCTCTAAAACCAATATGTATATTGTTCTCTTGAGTTATTCCAGAAATGCCATGTCACACTTTCACCCTCCCTGAAAGATGCACACACATCCCAGAGGTAGGACTCTTTTAATTTTTTAGTTTGGAGAAGGCATACAGAAATCCAATTCAACCCATCCGTGAATCCAGTACTGTTTAGGTCCTAAGCCTCAGGCAGCTTCCTGAAGATCCAGGCTGTAATCTTTACTAGATTGTCTGTCTATCTGTCTGTCTCTCTGTCTGTCTGTCTGTCTGTCTGTCTGTCTCTGTCTGTCTACCTACCTGTCTATTGGTTCTGATTCTTATGACTTATCTGTGCAAAGATGGTATGGATGGAATGTCTCTAAGAGATCTTTAGTAGTTTCACAGATGACAGCTGATTTTGTACATTAGTATGCTATTGAAAAGGCCTCTGTTATTGATTTAGATTGAAATAGCTGAGCAGTTTGCATTAGCTGCCCCTGCTGTACAGTATCTGGACATAGTGCTGGACAGTGCTGAACAGCGGGCCACTCTCACATTGAAGTTTTAACTGGTTTGTGCATACTGATCCGTCTTTCTGCAAACACGTTTTTAGGGTAGGCTATGGATACTATGAAGGATAGCTAATATGTATTGTATGACCCACTCATAGAAATAAGCTTCTATGTCCTGAAGGAATGGCTAGCCCAGTGTACCAATGGCCCTGGTTCTTATCTATATTTTATCTCTGCCCTGTCTGTAGTGAACTGAATCTTGGACCTGAGGGTAATGAATGTTACATTATGTTCTAATTGAAATTTATGCCCTGTAAAGTATGATTTACCAAAATTATGTTTTTTTGAGTGGATATAAACTAACAAGCATTTTGTCAAAATATAATTTATATAGTCAATAAAATTACAGATTTTTAAATTCTTTGCTCTCTATGCTTAATGATTGATTTTTTTCAAACACATTTTCCCACAAGGCCTTAAACATTATATGCTACAAACATGTACTACTATAAACATTTAGAGAATATACACATGCATATGTTTAATCATACCTTATAAGAACAACATATATGCTCATGAATTTAAATCAAATTCCAGTGAAATCTCAGACCATTAATTGCCATTCATTGAAAACTCAGTCATGTTGCTGTTCTGTTTATTTGTCTTGATTTCTTCCAAAGAACTAGAATCATTATCTTGATAATTTTCTAGGAAGGAATTAATAAACATCACAGGTATTAAAATGAGAATAGCTGTTGGTAAGTAGAATACATAGCCTAAGATCATTCATAATCAGATCATTTCATTAGTATGCAGTGAGATGAAATTAACTATTGGTTTGAACTTTACTTCCTTCTTTCTCCCGTCTTCCTTCTATCACTACTACTGATCACTGTACAGAATGGTACAGAGGAGGAGAGTTCATTAGCATTTTATAGTGGAAGGAACTGAGGATTATCAACTAAGTCTGCCTAGATTAGTTTAATAAGTGCAGAATGGGTGACCAGTTCCTTAGCCTCCTGGTTCAGTTCTGTTTGCTCTGTGCCTTGTGTTAGGTTGTTATCGACAAGGGCGTGTTTTACCTACTAAAATGAGAGTATGCAAAAACAAAACTGGCAAAGCATCATGACACTTTTGGTCACCATTTTTGTGTGTGTGTTTTAGAGTTATTAATACATTAGAAAATATAAATTTAGCAAGCTCTATGTATCACTGTTTTATTTTAGTCAAAATCTCCGGTTTGCTTGTTGACATTTTTAGAGAAAAGAAGTTGTGAATTGTTTTCACATATGTGAATTAAATAAGGAAAAGCTTTAAGAAAATGATAAATGGAGTTGCTTGGTCTTGATTGAACCAAGCAAAGGCAAATGAGATACTTACAGAAAAAAGCAATCTGGACTAAGTTTACCAGTGATCAAAAGCAAGTTGTGAATACATGTTAGATGGTTACAAATGTACAGTCTCTTTTCTAGGTTAACAGTTTCTCAGAGAGCAGATTAGAAATGAGAAGAGTTATGATTATATAGACTTTAATGATGCTTATTCTCAGTTTTTACTCTTTTACATGTTCTTGTTTTTGCCCTGAGCTTTATTCCCAGCCTTTTTTTTAAAATTTTAATACAATGACTCACTAAATTGCCCAATTGGGTTTGAATCTGCAATACTCCTGCTTCAGCCTTCCAGAGAGCTAGGATTACAGGTGTGCATCACTATGTCAGGCACATAGCATGTTATATGTTTCTTTGTATTCTCCTAGAATCCCTGAGTTTTCTTTCTCCTTTCCAGTGAAGTGTAACAACAATTCAGAGAACAGGTTTGGGGGCTCAGCTGCTTCAATTTTGTTATAGAACTAATTGATTATGTTAAGTTCATATGTTAACACTTAACTCCCAGTGCAGGATCTTTGGAGGTGGAGCCTTTGGAGATAATAAGGTTATATGAATTCACGGGTGATGGGGCCCTCTGTGTGATAGGATTACTGCTCTTCTAAGAATTAAAGGGACCGGAACCTCCCCCTGATCCCCTTCCTCTCTCTGCCCCTCCCTGCTTTCTCCTCATCATGCACGAAGCAGTAGTGATGAACCTATGATGTGTGCTGTATCAGACTGTATCACTAAAAGCTCTAAAAGGTTTATCATCACTGAGTGATGACACAGCCATAATGCAGCCATCTACAACCAGAAGAGAGCCTTTACCAGGAATTCAATCTGCCAGTGCTTTGCTGTTGGACTCCCAAGCCTTTAGAACTTCTGTTATTTAGGCCTCCCAATTTTTAGTCATGGCAGCCTGCACTGCGTGAGATCCATGTGAATCCCTGTTCTGCTGGTGACTGGTTTGCTGAGAAAACCTGGCCAGCTAAATTCATACTCTTTTTCAGTTTCCTTGTTAGCAAGGGGTCATCAAATGACTTATCTTTAAGTACACAAGACCCTCCTATATTAAGTATTCAACCTTAGTTGTGCTCTTTTCCCTGAATTTCTTAGAAAATGAGCTACATCTATAGGCTTTAGAGTTATTTGAGATATAGAGCATAAGCAACCAGAGGGAAAAAGCCCTACGTTTTATTTTTCCTTGATCAGCTTGAGTATGTTTGACTACAGCATTTACTAGGAGACAGAGGAGGAGACAGAATGCAAGAGCTGTTCTTTTCTGAGGGAGTTAGGGCATGAGAGGAGAGGGGAGAAATGGGATCTTCAGTTCAAAAGGAGGATATCTGAGTTTGGGTTTTCAGCCAGTGTTACTGAAATGCTGAGTTTAGTACAGTCTACTCCCCGCTGCCCGCCTGCCTCTACCATGTCTGCTTTCTCAATGAAGATAAATATGAGAATTATTTATATTAGCAACTCTCAGAAGTTGAATGTGGCTGCATCTTTGAACCATGTTTTATCTGTAAGGAGAGCACTCTGTTTTGGAAACTTGAAAGGGTGAGGCCTCCATGATTGTGTGGTTTCTTAAACATTGTGCCATGTGAGTCAGCAGCACTCTGGACTCTGGAGGCACAAGAGGGAACATTGTGACAGGGTTTGGCTTCATCAGGAAATGAATCCTGGTGTGGGGTACATGAGCACAGAGGCTAAGTAGAGATCTAGAAGCTTCTATGTCTTCCTTTGATGGTTTACATTTTCTGAGAGTTTAACTATTTTCTAGCCATGACTGTAAAGTATAAGAACATTTCTTTAAAAATCTGAAATTAGGCTTTCTGAATCCAAGGCTCTTTGAAAGATTGTTTTATGGTGATTCTGCATGTGTTTAGATTACCTATGCATCTAGCAATTCGTAGTTCTCTCCCTGCTGGGCTGCCACTGAATAATGGTTTTCATACGAAAATTTTCTACCAAACAAGTTGTAGATTACAAACTCCAGGTCTTTCTCATAGAGGTTCTGGTTTCATTCTTGCAGACACAAGCCTTTTCACTGGACTATTAATTACCATAAGAGTGTTTAGCCGTAATCATTTGTTTATTTTTGTAATATTTTCAAAAATTGCATTCAGTGTGGGCAATGTTCCCCTCCTCCCCCCACTAGGTTTTCTAATGTGTGGTTTCTTTATGAATCTGAAATTTACAGGATTGCTTAGAAATTGCTTCACAGTGCTCCTCCCCTTCCCACTTTTTAAAAAACCTTTATGTTAACCTTTTTCCTCACATGGAATATAGAATTTTAAGATCCCATTGTTATATTTATCAATTCATTAAAATGTAGTACATGCTGTTGGAAGGGTGAATGAATGGTTTTCATTGAAATGTAAAGTCACTTAGAATTAGAAATTTGAGAAGAAAGGCTGCAGTGAGCTTGTGTAACCTTTTCATCAATTGTAGCCTTGTAGTGGAGAAAATACATGAGAGATAGTGTATTTTCCTTAAAACCTAGCTTGTGAAATTTAATATCAAATACACCTTAATTTAAAATAAAAGTTGATTACTTAGAGTTTTGTTATGTAAAAAGAAAGATTCCATACATCATTTTATGTCACACATAGATTATTACATGAGGATAAATGGAATTATTGTAAGTCTTTCATTGCAGGCAAAAAATAAAACCTAAGGCTGAACTTATATTTTTATGACATTGTTCCACATTTGGGCTTATTTATTTTATTTTTATGGGAGGCAGAAACATCCTCCTTGAGGGATTACTGAAGCTGTGAAAATGATTATTCTTTATCTTCATTGCACTTACTATCTGAATTATATATCATTTATGTGTTTGTGTGTTAACTTTTGCTACCCTAAAGACCCTCCCCTGGAAAGAGCTCTGTGAGCCTGGAAGCAGAGCTGCCCCCTATAATGCTGTATGTATTCTTTGCAATCACTGGGTGATTGTTGAGAGAATTGCCCTGGACCACATGGGGCATGTGTGTAGGGTGAACTCAAATTTGAGTGCAGACCACTTTGTGTGAGGTCAAAATCAATTGTGTCAGCTATAATCCTTGAACCAATCTATGTGATGGTGTAGGTTTTGCAAAAGATATTCTTTTTATGTGGTTCTTGGATTGGCTTTGGACTGGTATTTTGGGAGGAGCAGAGTCCCCTGTGATAAATGGAATCAAGTTTGTCCCACATCCCAGAGTACACAGTGTTTTCTTGCCTTCCTCATCCATCAAATGAAGGGAGGGCCTGAAAGTGCTGGAGAAGAGGAGGAAATGATTGACATTTTATACCTTTCCCTTATTGAGCCACACAATCCTATTTTTACAAGATACATTCTAGAAATTCTACCACAGTCATTCCCCTAACTTTAGTGTGCTGACAGCAGATACAATCATATAATTCCAAGGGTATATTAACTTTTGGCAGTACTGCAGTGATGGCAAGTTATGCTGCTGATGGTCACTTTAGGTCTTCCATGCTGAATAAAGGACCTCCAGTTTCCCAGCAGCACTTCTCAGACAAATACCAATGGATACATTTTTATTTATTAAGTTATTTATTTTTGGTACCAAGGATTGAACTCAGAAGCTCGTTGCTTTCCAGACATGCACTTTTGCTGCTGAGCTAAATCTCTGGCTGGATTCATTTTTAAATTAATTAAGCTTTTACTAAGATTCTGAACATGATTAAAAGATAGATTGTACTTTTTAAAGGTTACAGTTTAAAAAGAAATACATGGTTCCTAGCTTCCTGCATGAACTTTGTTTACTTTTCGGGTGCAGATTACAAAGGAATAGTTTTTCTTTCTTTTTTTTTGAGCCACTGGAGAATAATAAGAAGTTAATTTGAGGACATAGTAGATTTTAGGAGACTTTCCTGTCATTCATGTTAATGGCATCATGGAATCCTTGTGAATCAAGTTGTTGTAAAAGCAATTTCTGAATTGATGGGATGTTAAAGTAGATTATTGGTAAGACTTTGCCAGTGCTATATTTTATGCTTCCCAAATTTAAAGATATACAGTTGCTGATAATAAAAGCTAACACCCCTGGTCAGTACCGTATGTGCTTTGCAACCCCTCTCCTGAAGTAGTGAAGCTACCATCCCCAGCTTATGGGTGTAAAACTAGTTACAGAGTAGCAAAGGGATCTCAGTCAGCAGGTGGTAGGGCTGTGATTTATACCCAGGCAGTCTGGAAACAGGGCTGTGCTCTGAATTCCTGCTGTAATTCTAAGGACTCTAAATGCTAGTGATTGTATCAGAGACTTAAACTAAAAAATCATGTGTGAGTTTTTTCCCTCCACGGTTCTTAATTATAAAAGGACTGTGTTAGATGTAGGTTATGGTAACTATGGCTAGTGTTGGAGTGAGGATTCAGAGAGGGAGGGAGGGACTGAGAAAGAGAGAGACAGAGAAAGAGAGAAAAAGAAAGAGGAGAAAGAGAAACAGATTGAGGGAGGTAGGGAGGAGGGAGAGAAACCCAGAGAGAGAAAAAGACTGCTGTGCAGGCTGCAAAGGGATTATCTGATGAAGGTCTTGGAGGATTTACTCTAAAACTCTTCCTATTATCGTTAGCTGCTGTATCTTCTAAATTCTGTGACTGGGGTGATGCTCAGGCTTGTGTTGCCACATGCAAAAGCCACAGAGGGCCTGGTGCCCCTGTGTAGAAAACTCTGCACTGATTACAGGGATGAGGAGAAGCATTCATTCAAAGACTATGATCACCTTAATGAAATATTTTCACTTGAATGTCAGGGTGGACAAGAGGGACTAATTTTTGTATTGGCTCCCCGGCCCCCCAACTACCCACACAAGATGTCAGTTGGAATTAGCATCAGGGAGAGAGGCCGTGCTTCATCAATTCCCGCTGCCTTCTTTCTTTCCTTCCTCCATCCCTTCCAACCTGTCATCATTCAGTAACTCCAATATTTACTGTGTGCTTGCTTTGTGCCAAGCCCCATTCCTGGCACTGGAATACCAGAATAAAAGCAAAGAGACAAATATCCTTGTTGGTCAGGGCTTATTTTCCAGTGGGAGCAATTTTTAAAAACCCAGCAAAATATGTGATATCTCAAATGATGATAAGTAAGGATTATGGGGCAAAAAACAATGAAGGAGAATAGAAATAAGGAACAGATAGTAAGAAGTAAGTCAGGAGTCGGGGAAGCCCAGGACTAGGTGATAGCTGACAGGTACGAAGGAAGATAGGAGAGGCAGGGATGCCTGAGGGGAGAGTGTGCTTAAGAAAGAACCAGTCAGGAGAGAAGACAAGATGGCCGATCAGTGAGCAACAAAATACAAAGCCTCCCGGGAGAAACAACTCATACGTCAGAATAAAACACCCTGGAGAGACCCAGACAGAGGGAGATGGATCCTCTTGACACAGGAAGAAATTCAAACATAAAAAAGCTCATCAAATACTTCGAGACTACAACTGAAACAGCTGCAAATTATGGGACACAGCATTTTTACAGTGACCCACCAAGTGTGCACCAGCTTGGATCCATGCTGGCTGGCAGAGCTGCCCAAACTCATTCCTGCTGCCACTCACAGGACACACATCAGTGCTGAAGTCGAGGGTTGGTGAGCCCAACAGAGAGCAGAGCCAGCGAAAGGACCTTCATTAATCCATGGTCAGTGCTGGGGATGAGACCTCCCCACACATGGGAAGGGTGCAACCAAATGGGTGACACGTTGGAATTGGGCAAAAGGAACCTAAACTGGGAGTGACAGTGACTTCAGTTGGTTGTTCCCTCCCCAGAGCAGATTCATGGGATTTGCATGGACTGGGCTGTGCCCCAGGCCAGGACCCAATGAGCCGTCCCAAATTGATTCCCGGTGCCTAGCACTCACTGACCTGGTGAAAGGCCCCTGAAGTTTGGTTGGCTCGGTGAGGAGGAACAACCACTGCTTATACCTCAGTGACAAGAGCAGCCAGGAGAGGGCGGAGGTCCCTCGCCAGTGTGTTTCAGAGGAAACGTGGCCAACAGGGAAGGGGGCAAGGACCTGCACTGTAACCTGTGTGGAGGAAGCCAAGGCCATGACAGGAGAGAGAGGCAGGAGGAGGCCCCCAGCCCAGAACCCTGAGAACACTGAACCAAGGAAGAAGGAAAAACAAGGGAGACTGAGGGCGGCAAACACACATCAGACATGGCTTCAATGGACATTAAGAGATATCTTCTGGACCTTGTAGATGAGCTCAAAACTGAAATATTAAATCAGGTAAAGCAGGATATGAGTAGAGTAATAAAAGAAATGCTCTCAGGAAGCATCTCTCAGGATGATACAGACGGAAGAAGAAAGGAACACAAAAAAAGGAGAGAAACATTCGATAAAGAATATAAAGAAAATATAGAATACATGAAGCAGATTCAAAGAGACTATCAGGAAATTAAAAACTCCATTGAAAGCTGGCAAAACTTCTTAAAAGAAACTAGGGATAGACTATCAAAACTTGAAAACAAGTTGGCAGTGTGTGATGATGAAAGGAAAGATCTCTTAAAAATAACAAGGAAACAGGCAGTAACAATACAAAGGCTAGGAGATGACAAGAGAATCTATAATTTAAGAATAAGAAATGTGAATGAAGAAGCAGGAATACATACAGGTGAATTACAAAGGCTATTCATGGAAATAATTAAGGAAAACTTCCCAAGCATGGGAAAAGAAAATGACATTCAGTTGTGTGAGGCATACAGAACTCCAGTCACCTACAACCAAAACTGATCTACACCCAGACATATAATAATCAAGATGCCAGAAATTCAATATAAAAAAAGAATATTAAAAGCCATCAGAGAAAAGAAACAGATTACCTATAAAGATAAGCTCATAAGAATCACAGCTGACTTCTCAGCACAGACCATCAGATCAAGAGGAGCTAGGAGTGAAGTATTCCAAGCCCTAAAAGAAACTAACCTCCAGCCCAGATTGATGTACCCTGCAAAACTGTAACTAGAAATTAATGGGGAAACAAGATGCTCCCATGACAAAGAGGAACTGGGTGAGTTTGTGACCACCAATACAACCCTACAGAGAATACTGAAGGACATTCTAGAGAGAGAGAAAAAAAATACCAGGATTTTAGGAACAGTGGCAGAAAGGCCTCAATGAGTGGGGCAGGCAATAGACTGAAAGAGAAAAGTAGACAAACAAAGGCAGAAAAATAGCATAGCAGAAATGAGGCAGAGAAGGATAACATAGAATCACTAACACAGATGGCCTTGATACACTATATTGTTAATAGTGCACCAGGATTTAAAACCCACATTACTCACACTACTCTGCTTAGATGTATTATATTCTGTTCCAGTCATTCTACCTGTACTAGATTTGAGGGCACGGACAGTAATCCTGAAAATAACAGGATATAGTATGGTAATTATCCTTAATTTCCTATTAACTTAATCTAAAGCTCTGTAAAACCTACACTGTTTTACCATGACTGATCGTAATCGAATCTGGTCTGTTAGATCTTTGTTTTGTATTGATAGATTTTATTCAAAGCTGTTATGATTGATAGTATCAAGTCTGAGAGTATAGGCAACTGCACTTAAGATGACAAGATTCACTACAATAGCCATTCTGGTTTGATTATTACCTGCCTTTGAAGTTTTATACTGTTTACAATGTTTTATTTTTACTAATATTGTTATGTACTGCTATATTCAATTATACTGCTATATTCAGTTATGCCTGATGATATAGACATTCTATTGAAGATAATGAGAAACAACACAGTAATCATTGTAGATCACCTTGTACTATGGTTTTATATGACTCTTTGGTTTCATGTTTTTATAGGAATCTGTTATGTCTTGTCTTGCTAAGTTTTGTTTTTCCCTCTAATACAGAAAGTATAGAAATACATGCAGAGATTCATGCATGCTTAGCTGTTTACACTCTCACTATTTGACTATCTACTTTGCATGTTTTAATTTTTTAACTTGAGCAACTATTTCTAAGAGAACAATATGTAATTTATCAACTAGTGATTTCTTATTGTTTATCTTTTTTTTTGAGTTCCGTATTACCTCTACCCTTTACATGCTTTTCTTTCTCTTTAAATTAAAAAAAAAAATGAAAGAACTGGTCAACTGAAAGGGTCCTGAGGCAGTGTCTAGGGATATTAAATGGCTAGTGTGTTTCTAATGTTCCTGGACACAGCATGCAGGGGGAGGGAAGTTGGAGATGTGTTTTGAATAAATGAGGTGGATAGGAGGGTGGATCATGTAAGACCTTGCTGAATTTCAAGAACTGTTGCTTTTATCCCGAGAGAAGAAATGCTATCAGAGGACTAGGCAGAGGTGTCTGACTTATTTCTTCACCTTTGCTGTGCTGCTGCACAGAAGAATGGTTGAAGGAGGTAGGCAGGAGGACCAGAGAGGATACTATTATAGCAATCTAGATGCAAGATGCGAATGATCTCTTCTGGATGGAAGAGTCAAGTGTATTGATTTGCTAACACTGATGTAAAGATAAGCTCAAAATATTTATGATTATATATAAAATACTACTAGTAATTAAAGACATATAAATTTTCATTGCTAGTTTGGTGGACTGTTAGTAGCAGTGAGAATTTGTCATAACAGACATTTGAAAGAGAATATGATTTGAGTTCTCTATTCCAAGTTGATATTTCCTTTGGAAACTAATGCATTGCTTTTATTTGTCAGACTCTTTCCATTTTAAAATCCAGTATGATGAGTTTGTTTCAGACCTATTAGCTCCTATATTCCTTGTTATATTCAAAAATAGTTATAGATGCTATTCTTTTTTTTTTAATTAATAGAGGGATAGGACATGTTTCTTAAAGGTTATGCCTTACCCAACTTGAAGAATCTAGATCTGCTAACATTACTTTATTTATCTGATTCCAAGCTTTTGAAATGTTCAGATGTTTGTTAGATGATAATATAAGAATATTGAGTTTACTTAAAATGAAACCCAAATATTCATTTAAATCTTCACAGGCATGGCTATTTTTTGAAAAACTGTGCTTGAATTGATTAGCAGCATTTCATTTCCAAAACAAACTGAACAGTTTACTTTGAAAAATGCACAGTTTGCAATTTTAAGGCAAATTATTCATTTATTTGTATTGCAGTTTACTAATTGGCAGTCTCTTGAGCCTAATTCCTGTGATAGTACACATATGTTCACGTTTATTGGAAAGCTCCTACTTTTCAAATCTTAACTAACATGGTAAGCAGGCATTAGGGGTCCTGGCCTCACAGTGACAGAGAAATCTGAAGTAACAACGAAGGGTCACTTGTCCTGATGTCGGTGGTGAACTTGGGGTGTTGTATCTACCCATCTGCTGCACACAGTCCATGGCCGGGTGTCATGGGGACATGATATGACTTTCCCAGCATCTGGGAGTAGTAATTTCAAAATACTTAGTGAAAGGCTTGAAATGCTGAAACATGATGAAATCTGGGGAGGTTACAGCCTTTAACTTTTTCATTCTATGTCAAAAAGAATTTATGAAAGGCTGAGTGAGTATTCCTTAGTGGATCCTGGCAGGAGTGGACAGTATATTTCCTTTCTTCTCTCTTCACCTTGAAGACAAAGAAATGCAAACAGATGGACTGTTCTCTGGGATATTTATTAATTAAAAATTGCTACTGCTTGAACAAGAAGGATAATTATTCAGCTGAGATTAAACTTCAAATGCTCTGGCAAAGTATTTTAGCCACTAGCAACTATTTTCCCCCACACAGATACATTTGAGTTGATTCTGTACAACTTGAAAATAAGAAACAAAAAGACAAAATGATCTTTATGATACAGCAATATGAGCTTGAAATGTAATTTACTCTAGTTGGGGAAGAGGAATCAAAAAACATTTAGACCTAGGTACTGTACGATGGAGCAATCTGTACTGAAAATATCTGTTGCCCCAGATCAGTTAACCCTGTCTTCCACCCGGTGCTTTCTATCTGAAGCTTTTCCAAACAGTGATACCTGGATTATATTTTTAACTTTTGCACATATTACCAATGACTGAGAGATGTTAGGAAGCTCCTCTAGTAAAGGTAGTTTTCTTTAATTTAAAAACTATAAGCCTGAAAAGAGGAGGAGTGTAACTGCCTAAATTATTTGTGAACCATTACAGTTGCAGAGATGCTGAAGGTGACTGGATTTTTAAGGTAATGAAGAAGAAAGTGGCTTTGAGAGAAGCAAAGTTGATAACCCCCTTTTGTCAAAGTGTCAAGCCAAAGCAGGAGGTAGTTGTTAAACTCTGGAGAATGAAAAAAGTAAGGACAGGAAAGTAGAAGAAAGAAAATCTCTTCAATAGCTTTCTGCTCACCAGTCAGCAGTCACCAGTCACCTATGGAAGTTTCACTAACCTCAGGTTGCCAAGCAGTATTTGTTAAACTTCACGTTGAGGGTATAATGCTGATGCTTATTTCTATTGTTAAAGTACTAATTTTAAGTTCATGTGTTTTGTTATATTAAACAATGAGTACTTAATGGGAAAAAATCACTAAAATGAAATATAGAATTAATATTCTTAAATGTTTATACTAAGCATCAGAATTTTCAACATCATCTATTTTATGAAGCCTAAAAAATAACAGAAATAAATTCCTATAAAATATAAATAAAACTCTACAGCAAAAATAATCTTTGATTCAATTATCACACCTAGGACAGTTTTCACACAGGAAAATGACATGTTCCACACACACATATACACACAATACCACATATTTTTTGTCTTTTTTGGTAGGACATACATATTACATTTTCAGTTTAGAAATTTATCCTGTAACTCAGCCACCAGCTCCTTATTTGTGCAGTAATAAACCAAATATTGTTGTAAATAGAGTTGTTGCTCCTATCTCCTGAAGTAATCAGAATATGACAATCAACAATTGGCTTATTAGTCACCAACTGATGTTACACTTACTAACAGAGCATGACTTGACTAGTGTAGGAACTCTTCACAAGTACAAAGCAGAAGTTCCCAATAAAATGTTGCAAGTTCCAAATAGAGAATGAATTGTATAGTACATGCTTCAGATTTCACATGCACAACATTGGCTTGTATATGGTAAAAAAAAACAAAGTGGTATTGCTGATTTCCACATTGCACCATGGTGGCAAGACTGACCTAGAAACCTTGACAAAATTGAAGCCAGAGATGGTAACCTTTTTCAAACAAAACCGAAGGTGGAGTACATGTTGTTGGTGAATTATGTAGCAACTATGATGTCACTCCAAACACAAAGCACTGGCCAATGATCGTGTTTTACTCTATCTGAAACATGTGTGACATAAAATTGTTTATAGTTTACAAAGAAAATAACAAGTCCAAAATACCACAGAGAGATTTTCTTAGACAACTCTGACTGAAATTTATACAAGATCACTTACAATAAAAGAAGAATGAAATGTTTCTGCCCAAAGAACTATGCAAAAATTTCTGCAGCACACTGGTGAACTGACAGATGAAGAGGCAGGTGTAACATCACAGAGACTTACTATGACAATAGAAAAACAAAACAAAACAAAAGATGTCAACTATACCCTATGAAAAAGGATAGGAAAACAAGATATACGTGCCATACTTGTGCATGGACATGTAGTTTCCATTGGTGTTATAATTAAAGAAAAGATTATTTCTGTAGTAGATGTTTGTTTATATTTTTGTTGTAGTTTATGTAGGAATTTATTTCTGTTGTTATCTTTTCAGTTTTGTAAACGAATAGTTGATGTTGAAAATATGGATGTTTATTTTACACATTCAACAAATGTTAAAAATTAATACATTATTGATATTTTATGTTCCTATTAAGTATACATTATATAATGTAAAAACATTATATAATGACAAAAAAACAAGACTAGCAAGATGTCAAGTATATCCTACCAAGGAAATACAGCAAAGCAAAACACATGTTCTATCCGTGTAAGCAATATGTGTTAATGGAACATGCTGTTTTCATGTGTGAAAACTATCTTAAGTGTGATAATTAAAGGAAAGATCATTTTTGTTGCAGAGTTTTGTTTGTATTTTCATTGTAACTCATATAGGAATTCATTTCTGTTATTTTTTAGATTTTGTAAGCAAAATTGTTTGAGTCATTTGATTTTGAAAATTTTGATGCTTATTATAAACACTTAAAACTATTAAAATTTCAATGCTTCATTTTACTGATTCTTTCCTGTTAAATGCACATTAATATAATAAAACTCATAAAATTAAAATTAATAATTCACCAATAGAAATCTTTCTGAAAAATAAGCATGGGTGTTATATACCCAAGATTATGCTCCTTTTAACAAAAACTGACATGGTCTGCTGCAAATGCACAAGAGTTCCTGTGTCTCCCTAGTGCAGCAGTTGTGAGCCACACCTTGCTCACACCTTGTGTTTCATCATACCAAGTGGGTTAACACAAAGATGCCTTCCTGTTCCTACACCCCTGCCCTGCAGCTATTGAGATGCATGGATGGCTCCCACTATTATAAGATAAAAATTATCATGAGAAAAATATGGTATAAGATTAAGAAATCTCATGCTGAAAAATGAGGCTCAAAAGAATGAATGGAGTTATTATAACAGGGGCAGCTTCATCTTATATTTGAAACCTTGCTATTGTACCCAGAACAACTTTTTATTCATTCAAAGCACATCAAATTCTTCTGACATTTAACTGATTTCTGATTCCTCTAGACAATGGCACTTTAATTCTTACACATCAATTTATATATTAAAAGAAGATAAACCTTCCTTAGTTAAACAAAGTATGATTCAGTACACATAGCTAATGCATGGCATTCTCTGAGTATTAACTACATGTTGATTTAAGAAAATGTGACATTATTCCAAGTAGTCATGGTAAATGTTATATTGGGTTTTAGTTTTTCCTATTTTTGCATGTTTTAGAAAAGTAATCTTGAAGGATAAGTTAGTTAAGTTCCCCTGTGTAGTATCCAGGAAACATTGCCACAACACACCTAATTTGGGCGTATAAGTACTAATCTTCTCTGTCATATAAATTTACAACTAACTATTCTTTTCTTTTCTTCCTCTCTTTTTTTTTTGATGAATTTGTAGCTGTCAGTGACCAGATTTCCTAATTCTTTCCCCTAGCTCCACATGCCTGATCAGATACAAATGCTTGAATATCCTAAATGCTTAAATTTACTAAAGAAGCTGACTGAATTATGTTTAGGTGAATTATCTTAGAAAGAATGCTTTCCTAAAACTGTTATTATAATCATTGTGTTTATAACTGTAAGCTTTTCTGTTTTGGATTTCTTTTCAAAGTGAGACATGTGTAGTATTAAACTGAAAAAAGATATGATTATTATCAACATGAAAGTTATTTTGGCATAAGACATTTTAGATTTCTGATAAATTTGGTACTTATAGAAAAATATGTACGCCTACATTCAGAGTAAAGTTTTATGCTATTTTTCTTTGACAGCATGAGTTAGAAAACAGTGGCAAAATGTGATCACTGAGTTAGGGTCCTATTTCCAGGGAAACTCACTAAGCTCTCTTTTACAAGAGTATAAATGTTTACCTAAGCAAGAAGGTGAAGTCTCTTATGCCCAATAAAGGACATTTTGCAGTGCTGGTTTACAGAAAACATTCAACAGACAGTGGATGTTTTACACAAAGTACAGTGCGTTGTTTGAAACTATTTGCTCATCTATACACTATGCTTAAAATAAACACTATCTGGGAATATGCCAGTCTTTTTTTTTTCTACCTCCCTTATTCCACACCCTAGATTTTGTCACCTGCCAAAGTCAAATAAATCTTATCTAAACACTTGAGATAAGCATTGAGTCGTACCCAGTATGTTCAAATCAACAAACCTTTCCAAAAACAGAAATGAAATACAATATCACTAGATTAAACAGTCTACTATGGCAATCATGTTTGCATTTAAAGATTTTACTCCAGAAGGATTACAGTCTTGGTATCCACTTTTTTTCCCCCTACGTAGACAAGAAGGCGACATACTGACTCAAACAAAATGCATTTGTTCTCTAACAATTTAACTTGAACAGCTCTTATAAACATGGCCCATAGGTGTGTGAAGCCTCCCAACTTAATCAGTAACTTATGTCGTTAACCTTGTATAAGCAAGTATGCTTGAGATGTACCAGTGTTGGACTGTGTATCAGATTCATTTTTTTTTTTCCCCAACAGGAAAATCTTTCTTTCTGTAGCCTAGAACAAACCTTCTGGAATTCTAGCCTCTTGTGGTTTTACTTTAAACAAAGCCTCACCATGTTAAATTTCCTGAAAAACAGAAGACAGTAACAATGAATGTGATTTTCTAAATTATAGAGTAATATAAACATGCAATTTTCTTCCTTTTAAGGAAATATAGTACTACATTTTAGCTGTTTGATTAAGAAGATATAAGCTCTACAAGGGTAACAATGTCAGTTTTATCACTAAGCCCTCCAAATTGAGAACAACTGATTGAAATCATGAACTGTGATTTTTAAATGAACACAACCATTTTGTGCTTTTTTTGGTAATATTTAAAAGCGTGTTTCTACAGTGAATATATTTTGTCCTAGAGAAACAGTTCCCTTTTCATGTCGTATCATTTCAGTAGCAATTTTTAAATGTACGCATAATAAGGAAAGAACGTACGTCATTCTATCACTATAATGTTTTGGAAAAATGCATCTCAGCTGTTATCTACATTTGTACATTTCTTACTGCAGAGCAATTTATACACTGTCTACTAATTACAAATAATCTTTCATTGTTCTTTAATTAAATTTTATGTACTTAGCTGTGCCACAGCCTGCAGTTAGGGAAATCAATATAGATGTGTGATTCTAATATGCTGCCATCTTTTTATTTTTAAGACTGAAACAATAATATGAATGTATCTTATTTCCTAATATAAATATATGTTTTGTTTAATAAGAGCAATTGTATCAACAATGAAATATTTTTAGACATTTAGAAAGAACTTTTCAGTTTTTCATGCCTCCTATAGCAAAGACTGTGTTCCACAGATGAGTGATTTCTGAGTTCTGCAATAATGACTCAAAGGAGATAGTAATATTATTTTCAGCATACCCGTTTCCCACAGGAACAAATTGAGGCTCAAAGATCTAACCAAGCCTAAGATGCACAGTTATTTAGTCACAGATTTGTGTTTTCAATTCAAGTTTGCTTGAATTTTAAAGCACAAGGCTAAGTATCAAATGATTTTGGAGAACACTACAGCGTTAGGGTTATTTTGTTAAATTAACATTTCTCAGTAAGCATGTTAGGTTGCACATTAGGAATTTGAATGGGAAGAGCAATAATAGAAGTTCAAAGTTTTAGAACTATAAGGAATAGAATGTCACTATTGTAATTTGGAATCAATAAAAGAATAACATTGGTGTATTTGGCATTTAATTCTGATGGTCTGTAAATATTAGAAAATTATTTCTAATTAAATGTTATTTAAGAGCATATGTGCTTCACGTGTAGGTTAAGAGTGCTTGGCTGCAGAGCTTGTGGTGAGATTCCCACAGGGTAGGTGAGCTGGTTAGCGTTGTTTTGCGAGACCTCCTGCTTCTAGGTGTGCTCAAGCGTGCTCCAGAGTGGGAGGCACACGGAATGCAAACGCAGGGCTTCCTCTCATCAGATTATCAAGAGTAAAATATGACGGTGACGAGGATATTAGTAAGTACCTCCCTCTCAGAAAAGCTACTTCTCCTAAGTTATTGAATATGTTCATCTAAGCAAGCAAAACTAACAGAATTTTTAAAAAATTGCTTATCTGCATCTTTAGGAAATTTTTGTCATGTGATTCATTGTGACAGGTTCTTTTTTAAACTCCCCAGGTGTGCAGATTTTCACTTGGGGATTAACACATCCGTGTTTTCTTATAAAGGAATGCTGGTTATGATTCTTGCCTTCACTGTGATCAAGTTGCACAGAGACTTGAGGCTTATGTGCTTTACTGAAGAACTTCAAATAAAAATTCAGGGATTATAATTCTAGACATTTCTACTGAACTGTTTTGCCTCTTCTTTCTTTTCACATCTTCCTGGCACTGCCGTTGGGGCAGTGCTAGAAACCCCCGCAATGAATAAAAACTAATCAATTGTGTCCATTACAGATGTAGAGGAGGAAAGGCAAGTGCTTGCCTAGAAATGCCTCTCTTTTGCTCTTTCCCTGGTGATTCCTCTCTTCACTGCCAGGCTGGTATTTGTGCTTGTGGTACTTTGACAGCTTGTGGCTTTTGCTTTTGCTTTGTCAGATTATGCTGCTGTGGATTTATCAGACCAAAGTGGGGCAAATGTATGATTTTCAGTGTCCCTTTCTTTAGGTTTGCTCTCACAGCTTCTCTCTGAAGGCTCAGTAATGATTTTGTTTTTCCTAGTCCTCACTTCTTTAGTTTCTGCAGTATGGAGAGCACTGTTGTAGGAGCTCACACTAAAACCCTGCAGTGTGGAGGGCACTGTTGCAGGAGCTCACCCTAAAACCCTTGTCAGGCTCTTTAAAATCTCCTTGGAGGCACTGAACTGTATCAGATGTCTTTTATTTATTTTAAAGAGCAGAATTGAGAGGAAGTAGAGGTCACTGTGCACTGCGACAGTTAGGGAGGGTTTCAGAGATTCCTTAGGCTGTAACTTGCCGTTGCTGTTTTGTTAGAGGTAGCAGTTTGTCCACATTAACAATTATCTTTTCAGCGTTAATAACCATTGCACATTACCTCGCTTTGCTTTCTCATTTCTTCCTTAATTTTGCTTAGAATTTGAAAGTGGTGGATGGAGCTATTATTCCACAGAGGGAAAAGACATCTAAAAAAAAAACACCTAAAAATTTTGACCCTAACTTTGTGTATAGCCTCCAAAACAATGTTGCCTATCTCAAGTTTGTCACTATTTACTCATTCTTTTCCTCATACAAAAAAATAATTTTTAACTGACTGAAATATTTCATCTGTTTTTCCTACTCATGAGGGGAGTGTTCATCCAGAATTGATTCTTATTTGAAAATCTCTTCATCATGACTGTTAAACTAGTTGCCTTTTTCACTCCTCCAGTAGCCTAACATGAGCTGGAAGGGCCGGAGGAGACAGTTACATACATGAACAGGGTTATTCGCCCTCCTTGTTTTGACCCTGTGTCTTTCACTCAACTTCCTACTAAACTCAGAGATGGTGGCATTCAATTCTGATTTCTGATTTTCCCCAGAATTTACAGAGATGCTGTTTTTATAATACACCCCTCTTCTCTCAGACGCCCTTGGTCCATGTTCATTACTGTCTCATTCCTCACCCATATGTGTCAGTTGCCCTCAGTGTTCTGGTGTTTGGTTCTGAAAAACCCAGAGACAAGCATAAATAAGCAGAGGGAATTATTTATATTATTCGATAAGACTTGTAAGAGAGGATAAGATGAACTAAGTTTTTAGGTTATAGTCTATTTTTGTGGCTGCAGATCCTATGAGAGTTTTAAGAGACTTATTTTAAGGAGGGAGCAATTTCCTGAGTGAGTCCTGTGAACCCAAGTATCACCAGGGACGGGGTGCATGCCTGGCTCGAGCTGACGCAGGTCCCACATGTCTGGCATTGGGGATGGTTCTGTGGTGCTTGAACTCACTAGGGTCTATTCTCATCAGATGACCACACTTTTTTGTTTTAAACTTAGACTTCTACTATCTAGACATTGGCCTTCCAGAATTGGTCTAATTTGCTTAACTTTCTCTTTTAGTTTTCTTTTTGATCTACTTTTGGGCTATTGTCTTTTGTTTATTTCCAGACTTTCTATTTCTAGTACTGTGTTTTTAGTGTCTGAAGAACCTTTTATCGAATCAGGGGAAATGTTACAGTAAATCAAGCAGCTGCCCAGAGTGTCTGGGAGCAGAGTTGGAGTGGTAGGGTGATGTGTGTGGGACTTGGAGCCAACAGGATTCATGATGTGTTGATGCAGACTATGAATGAAAGAAAGGAATTAAGGACAGCTCTGAGCACATGGCCAGAGTCTCTAACATGGACAGAGAGGAGTCTGAACAGAGTGGGTGCACCCATTGGACACCTCAGTGGCAATGCTGAGAAGACTAAGTCAGGAGTCATAAGGAAGGAGATTAGAGGCTAGAGATGAATGTGTGGGAGTTTTTCACGACTGACGAGGCCACCAATGGAGTGTATGGACAGGGTTAGAAGGGATGCCAGAGCAGAACCCTAAGGCAATCCAGTGTAAGAGGCTGGGGAGAGAAGGAGCCACCGGTGGAGACTGAGGAGTGGGGAACAGGTTAAGTTGGGTCAAGAGAAAGAGTGGTCTCCTAGAGCCCAGATTAAACATGGCTATCAGGAGGACGGAATCTGTAACTGTGTCAAATGCTGCTGAGAAATGCGTACTTGGATTTTACAAAGTCTAAATAACTGCCGACTCTATGCAAGAGAGTGGCTTAATTTGGGTTGAGATTAAGAAGTACAGGACAGAGAATAAGGTGAAGACAGCAAGGATTGTGATACTTTGTAGAAGGTGGGGTTTTATTGCCTATTTTTTTTCCCTTTTTTCCTGTTTTTGGTCTCCAATCTCCCTGGCAGGCCTTCCTGTAGATGATTTGATCCTTGACTGCCCATGAGAAACCATGAGTGCTCACCTAGATTTTTATTTTTTAGGTTAGTATAGCGTTATCTGTCTGTACTCTTTGTTGAGTAACTGTCAATGTCTGTATTGTACAGCCTTTCATTGAGGTAATGAGATTCCCTGGACACCTGTCATATTTGTCCTGGGAAATGAGTCTGCTTGACCTCAAACACCTGTCTGGAGCCTAAGTTGGAGGAGAGGGCTGGAAAAATCAGGTTGATAGACTGGGAGGTATTTTCAGAATGAGGATGACTGGGGTCTCTATCTTCTTTATTGCACTGTGAGGTGTCACAATGGCAAAACATGTATCTCTAGCTCTCCAAAGTATTTTACATGACATTTACAAAAGAGTTAATAAATATCATATCAAATGGCAATTACCCTTCCTCCCCAAAGGTAAAAGTTTCTACACAGTGAAACGCAAAGGAACTCTTTACCATTTCTTTCTGTTCCCGGATTTTAAAGTCTGACAGGCGACTTTCAGCTCCTTAATGAGGTCTCTTAGACAACTTTACTTCCCAGAGTTTGGGGTAAGAAGACATCCCTGGGACCATGGTAACTGTGAATATGCTTCTGTTCTGTGTTACTTAAGGTAGATTTTGCTCAAAGGTCTTTGCTCCTCAGCAGTTTGAAAATTCACCTTCATCTTAGCTTTTGCTGCAGCTTCTGAATTTCAGTGAGGTAAAGATGTTTTTTTTGAACTCTTATACTCTTTCTTATTTTGTCAATGAGAAGAGGGCATGAACTGTAAATATGGGCTGACTCGCATTCATTTTGAGTTAAAGTTTCTGCTGACTCTGCCTCTTTTCCTGTATACCTTAGCCAAAATCAGTCCTGATGGTTTTGTTGTGGGTACTTGTTTAGTCTCCTGTGTGTTGCTATCGTTGCAACTGAAACTAGTTCTTCTTTTGCTAAGAATGTTTCCAGCGTAGTTTGTCTAAAATTTTTCAATCAAGATGCAGATTTAGAAAAATATTAATGAAACATTTTCCATATAGGAATGTGAAAGGGGCCATTATAAAAATAATATTCTGTATATTTGCTTTGTGCATGGCACTGTTTATGAGCATTTTACTAGTCTGGTTCTTTATTTTTATTTTTGGCTGTTGTTTATAAACAGGTTTTGGTTATGTTGTCCAGGCTAGTCTCAAACTCCTGGACTCAAGTGATTCTCCTGCCTTATCCTCCTGAATGCTGACATTCTAGCCACATACTACCATGTCTGGTTTTACTTGTGGTACTTAATCTTCTGTGAGATACCTGTAGAGTATGAGCTCTTCTTAGGTCTGTTTTACAGATGGAAAAATTGAGAAACTGTATATTATGCAGAAAAGTCCTGGAGTCAGTTGAGTTCAGAGCCTACTGTTTCTCACCACTGTCCAATGCTGTTTTTTAGTTGAGAATGTGACATGGTTTTATTACTCACTTTGTGTTGTGTTTTCAGACTGGTGATAGCTAGATGAAAGTTAGTTGCTTATGAAAGGATAACCAGACTGATCTCCTGGAATGGTCAGGTTGGCCAGTAATATCAAAGAACTCACTGGGAATAATTACTAGCCTCAGTCTATTACATCCTTTCCAGATTCAAGAAAAATGTTTTCCTAAGCCTTTTATGGGTAGACTTTCTAGATATAGTGAAGAATACATGTTCATGCAACTCTAATAGAATTCTGTGTCCATGTTATCTCATATATTTCCATGCCTCTATTATAACTCATAGCACCTCTGTCTGTCACAGTTAGGTTTGGCTGATTTGATAGGGTAGGTCTGTATGAGGAATCAGGCTTTCTACTACTACCTTTCTTCTTCCCACTGAGTTGAGATGTTTCCTTGTGTCTTCCGTCAGGTTAGAGTCTTGTAGGAAAATAAAAACATTCACATTAATGAAATCAATGCGGGCTAAAGAGAAATACAAGTAAAGAATCACAAGTTGGAACTTGAAGTCCCAGGCACAGATAGCCATGGGTTGGCAATGTGGTGGGGTGAGGGGCTTCTCAGGTGGCCCCCAAAAGATTCCACATCTTGATATTCTTGTGCAATCCAAAGCTAGACTCCATTACTCACCATGCATAGAATATAACAGAGGTAGTGTTTTGTCACCTCCAAAATTAGATTACCAAAAAAGGGAGGCTTTGTCTTATGTGCCCTTTCTATTAGTCAGTACGACCTGTAAAGGATCCCATCATGGCAAGAAACTGTTACAAACTTCCAAACAATAGAAATGAGATGCTGAGGTCCTCATCATGAGGAACTGAATCCTGCAAATACTCAGAAAATGAGCTTGAAAGTGGGTCCCCCTCCAGAGCCTTCAGCTGAGACATAGCCGTATCCAACACAGTGATTGTTCTTTTATTGGAGTTATTAAGGCAGAGGTACCCAGCTAATAATGCATCTGGTTTCTTAACTCACAGAAACTATTATGTGTCTTGGTTACTTTTCTCTCATTGCTGAGACAAAAATACCTGATACCCAAAATGAAAGAAGGAAAGGTTTATTTAGCTTACAGTTTGTGGAGGTTTCAGTCCTTACTCAGCTGGCTCCAGGGCAGAGTGGCATGGCACCAGGGCAACACTTTAAGGCAGCAGCCAGAAAAAGCCAGAGCAAAAAGGGAAGAACAAGCCTCTTTTCTACCCTTATATTATACACAGGCCACCCCTCTGTCCAGAGTGGATGTAGTACTGACAAAATCTTTGTACCCTTCTATTGCACAGGATGAGGATTCTTACAAAGTAAGGTTCCTGATTCCCGGCTGAATCTCTCAGTTAAACTTTTAAAACTTCTCAAGTTGACACAATGTATCAACCATGACACTGTGATATAATAAATATATGTTTATTAAACCCCTAAGCTTTAGTGTAACTTGCTGTGCAAGAATAGGTAACTAATATGCTGATAATAAATACAGTGAAACTTTCTATTTGGGGGCTCTTTACTTACACTGTGGCAAATCACAGAGGAGGAGTTTATGTTTTGTGGAATAAGTGCCCAAGGCTTGGGAAGGGAAGAGACCACTGAGCACAACATGGAAATGGCTATCCTGACCCATCCAGTAGGTACCCAAGTAAAAATTATCAAAACTGGATAAAGAGAGGCACTAATGTGATTCATGGCTTAAAATTATGTATTCAAGAGTAATCATATCATGTCAAAATATAATAATAAAGTGACCTACTTTATCTGGCTTATAAAATATGTAACAGGTTTTTAAGTTTGGTTGCTAATGTTTTGTGTTTTATTTTAAATCAATGTATTTTAAGGTAAGTTCTTAAAATATTTCCCTTTTTGTTCGTGCAATTCTTTGAAAGCACAGCGACAGGATTCTTTTCATCATGCAGTCATTCACACAAATGTTTTGACCTCTGCTCTTTGGTGATTTAATATTGCCACGAATTAGAATAAGACACATGTCTTATTTCCTTGTCCCATATGTCCCATATCTCTGGTGTTGAAGAAGGAAGAGAGGAAGGAATACATGGTGATAGCTAGGACCAAGAGATAGGCACTCGAAACCTATGATATAATAAATATATGTTTTCAATGTTTATATTTTAGATTAATTTGACTATTTGAGTTCCAAAATGGACTACTTTACTCTATATTTTGTTACAACATGGTTGTGTTAATCAACTTTTCATTATCATGACAAATACTTGACGAGGTCAACTTAAAGATGAAAAAAAATTATTTGGCTTATGGTTTAGGGGTTTCAGTCCATGATGTCTTTGCCTCTTGATTTCTGGGCCTTGGGAGAAGTAGAACATCATGGGGAAGGGCATGGTAGAGAAAAATGCTCACCTCTTGATAGCCAGAAAGCACAAAATGAGGGGTATAATCAAAGGACAGTTGTGTCTTTTATGAACTTTGCTTGAATATGAATGACTTCATTGTTTCTTTAGCATGAAATCTTACACTAAGTTGACTATGAGCATTTCCTTCATAGTTTTTCTGTTAATCTGTCACTTTATCACCTATGGAATGTAGAGAATTACTGGATTGTTACTGAGCTGATGAATTCCAAACTTTTGCATTCACTAAGGTTTTTTAAGAGCCAAATTCTTCATAAATCTAAAGCTAGTAGTTCCATCCATTCATGAATTTGCTCTCTTTATGTGGCTTTTATGTATTTTTGTTATATATTACTTCAGCAAAAATTATTAGTCTCTTTTAGTTAATTTTTAAAATATGACCAAAGTGAGTTGTATTATACTTTTATTCCTTTGGGACATCCTTTGTGCTGTTTGTTTTACATGTTTGAGGAATAAGAAAACTTGCCTAAGGATATTAATCAAATTCTTTAATTTATATTTGAAATTTCTTTTTTGAAATTGAGATAGTGGATTATAATTAGGATGGAAATATCATATTCTACTTGAGTACTATTTGTTGGTGAATCTGGGCTCTGTTCCCAGAAATGCTAAATTACATTGGTTAGACTTTTCATCCATCTTTTGCTTCCATTTCTCACTTTTTTCCTTAATTCTTTGTTGGGATTTTTTCCAGAGTCAACCAGAAAATGTCTTATGTACTTTAAGCTTTCAGAAAAGAGAACTGATAAAATGCCTCAGTAATCAAAATAAATATATCCAATTTGTGATTGCCTATATTGTGATTTTTCTCCTAGAAATCTTTAAACCACAAGAGTGTCCTTCCAGGGCTACTTGGCACAGATCCATCTGGGCACATTTACCTTGTTTCTCGTCAACATGTGTGAAATGTGAAATGATTTTAATTAACCTATGCCTAACTTTGTAATAAAATGTACCTACTCTAAAATACTGCATAATATTTCCTGGCCAACAATTGCATGTAAAGAACATGTTTTTTGGTTTCTGATAATCTGTTCTACTTCTTCCTTTTATAATCATACATAATTTATGTTTTAAGGATCTATTTTTGGGGGTTAAATCTGTGCTAATCTTCGTATCAATATCAATGCATTGTCCTTTGATTATTACTCTTCAAGGAATTGTAATAGGAAATGTATGTATCATATATATCCTGAATCTGTCAATTTAGTGATTAGATTTAACTTTGGCAGGTATTTTAGTTATATGGGAAAGTGTAAATATTTATTAGTACCTGTATAAAACTAGTATGCATCAGTTTCAGAATGAGTTACCTATGTTTTTTTTTTTTTTGGTAGTAAACAAAGATCTTTCAATTCATTCAGTTAGCCAGTGAATGACAGATTTACAACTTCTCTCTGACTTTGCTGAATTTATGGGATGAATCTGACTGAGCTATATTTATGGGATTTAGCACTTGTGGACCAAATGAAAGCTTTAGCATTTGACACAGAGCACATTGAAATTTCTGGCATATGGTCTTTGGAGTGGGCCAGTGGGAGTACTGAAGTGAGAGTCCCTATACCCTCCCACTGCTGGGTCATGAACATTACTAAGATGGGCCAACATCTTTTCACAGGTGGCTTATGGCAATTTATAGTCTTTGTTTTGTCTTTTTCCCCTGACAGCCGTTGTGAACTTGGACAATTCTGTGGTTGACCTAGAGACCCTTCAAGCTCTCTATGAGAATGTGAGTAATAGAAGGAATTTTATGTGTGAGTATAAAATACATACACAATACATGCCTATATACACCTGTACGCTGGTTGATTTAATCTTCTCCGAGGAAATTTGATATGGGTAGATTGAATTTACATAACGATGGGTTTGTAACAACACTTTCTAGGAAAACATTGGACAAATGTTTATGCTCTTTGTTTTAGAGATTGTGATTCAAAATATGTTGTTTATGAGGTCACTCATGTTCCTTCTTGAAATAATAGTGTTTATGTGGGAGCAAATTTGGACCAAGCATGGTTCTATGCACTTTACACACACACACATGCGCGTGCACGCACACATGCACACACATGCACGCACACACACACAAAATTTAAAATATTTAATTCACAAAAATTGAGTGAATTAAGATATGCAACCTACTGATTTGATCTGCATATATGATCATAATCAAATGAACATATCCATTGCTACTCATTCTGTACACGAAGTATCCAGAACTTATTCACCTTATAACTAAAAATTTGAAGGTTTGTACCTTTTGATCAATATCTTCCTACTTTCCTGACTTCCCACTCTGACAACTACCATTATATTGCTGCTTCTGAGTTCAGTCTTTTGTGATTTCTTATCTTTTTGTGTCTGGCCTATTTTACTTAGCATAATGTTCTCTAACTTCACACATGTTGTTGCAATTGGCAAAATTTCCTTCTTTCTTATGGCTGGATAATACTTCATGGTGTGTATATGTACCACAGTTTCCTTAACATTCATTTATCAGTGGACACTTAGATCATTTCCATATCATGGCTGTTGTTTATAATGATTCAAGAAATATCATGTTGTGAGTATGTCCTCTATGTAATGATTTCACTTCCTTTGTGCCTATGCACAGAAGTGTATTGGTGGACCACATGGAAATTGTATTTTTAATTTTCTTGAGTAACCTCCACTCTGTTTTCCATAATGGTTGTATCAGTTTATATTCCCACCAGCAACATAATGGTCATCTTTCCTACACATATCCTCCAACACTTCTCTCTTATCTTGTTTACAATAGCCATCCTAACAGGTGTGAAGCTTATATCACTGTGCCTTTGATTTGTATTTCTCTGATGAACTAGTATATCTAGGAAAGAGTCTCAGTGTGATGCTGTTTTGTCTCTAAGATATACCTTGGAATTCTTTTATTTTTGCTGTTGCTTATAATCTGCCTGGTATATAAGCTTGTATGCTCTCTACAACATGATCTTAGTTAGTTTTTGGCTTTTCTGTCTCGAGTCAAAGAGCTCCTGGCCCTGGGAGGTGCATGTGATGAGCAGAGTGAAGGCTGTCTTCTTTGACTACTTCTTTAACAATTGTATGTGTGACCTGTTTGTCGACTCTTAAATTAGATCCTCTTAAAACATGCATTTTTGGTCTCCCTTATGAGCTTGAGATCTTTGTGAGAGAAGGTATTTCTCATAGTGCATCATACAGAATCTGCCAGGTGAACATAGAGTTGTTACCCAGATAGCTCAGTGAACATCAGCATTTAATGAGACCAAGTCATGAACAAGGACTGAGAAGGAAGGTTTGAGTTCTCATTAAATGGTAGAAAAACCTGGAAAAATTAGTCATGTATTTAGTTCTCATTATATGGTAGAAAAACCTAGAAAAATTATTTAGTATATTATTCATGTATTTAGTATATTAGTGTCCAAGTGCAATGAATATTAAAAATATAACTATTTGAAGAGGGTTTCCATTTCTCTTGACTCCTTCATAATAACTCTCTGCCAACCAGGAGGATGGTATTTGTCAGCCTGCTATTTGCTGCTACAAAATATCAGACACCTGCAACTTAAAGGAGGTTTAATCTGGCTCACATCTTCAAAAGGTTCAATCCATTATTGGTGCAGAACCCCAGGCAGAAACAGCATGGTGAAGCAAAGCTCCTTACTTCCTGGTGATCAGAAGTAGGAAAGGGGAATAGCACAAGGAAGGAATGAGCAATGACCAGATGTAGTACCCAAGGTCACACATGTATCAGCCACCCAGCACACCCAGAAGTATGTGTTACTAGTGCCCTGAATGGCTCTTAGGCCAATCAAGTTAACCATCTAGCTTAACTGTCACAAGGGCCATATGAAAAAGTGAGGAAATACCAGGAGAAGGGCTTTTCTCCACCAAGTCATAGTGAGCTAAGATGTTGGGAAGTATTTGTCTTTCACATATATTGCATGTACATATATATGTGCTTTTGATTCCATAATGTATGTGTACACATGCACACACACATATGTAAATACCATCTTATTTAGATCTAGTCTACTAATGTATAGAAATATACACAGATAAGAGTATTTCATGCAATTATATCCAATAGTGATCTTAAATATTTTGTTAGTTTTTAGTCCTTCAAAGTAAGTTAATTTCACCCAAAATAATTCTGATGCAGGAAAAGCTACATAGCTACTCAGAATTTATATCTTTTAAAAAATTATTTGCGATATTTTAAAAATGTAAGTATTATAGATTATATGTATTTATGTGGTACAAAGTCATGTCATGATTAATAAATCAATTGTAATGATTGATACCTAAAGAAGGCAATAGAGGAATTGAATTAAACTAAGTCATATATTCACCATCTGTTATAGTTTGTGGGAAGAACATTGGATTCTTGTCTCTTAGCAATCATTACAATTGAATGTACAGCATATTTACTATATTTGCTACAGTGTATAATATATTTTTTTAAAGGGCTTATTTCTATTTAATTGGGGCTTTGTGTCCTCTGATCATCATTTCCCCATCACCGCCAGCCCATTTCTGGTAATCACCATTCTGCATTATATTTTTTTTGAACTTGAATGTGAAAACTTGATATATTTGTCTTTCCATGCCTGGTTTATTTCACCTAGCATAATACTTTCCAGTTGCATCAATGTTTTTACAAATGATAAATTTTCCTTGGCTTTCAAGACTGAATAGTGTTCATTGTGTATATACCACGTTATGGATACTGATGTTGATTCTGTTAGCTTGGTTATTGTAAACAGTGCTGCAGGGAACACGAGAGTACAGGTATCTCTTCCATGCACCTATTTCACATCTTTTTCTGTAAATACTCAAAAGTGGATTTCTGGGTTATTTTTAGGTTTCTGAAGAACATCCATATAATTTTCCATGATGTCTGTACTAATTTATATTTCCACAGATGGTACAGAGAGCCTTCCTGTTTTTCACATACTCACCAACATACATTCTTATTCATATCTATTCTGGCTGGTGCAAGATTGTAGCACATTGTGATTTTGATTTGCATTTCTCTAACGATTAGTGATGTTAAACAGTGTTAATGTCTTTTGGCTATTAGTATGCCTTGAGAACTGTCCCTTGCCCATTTTTAATTGACTTTTTAATTTTTTTCATTTAAATTCCTTATGTTTTGACTGTTGACCCCTTAGCAAATGTATCCCCTTCCATGTATTTGATGTCAGAATTTACAACATTTTGTAATATATATCCCTCAATGCTTTTGTTAGCTATTTTGTTATTATAGTTTTATTTTTTAATCCTCATATTTGTATAAAATTGCTTCAAATACCATCATTACAGTCTTAGAAAATTCTGGTTATGGCTCTGCATTAATTACATTACTGAGTTTTGTGCTTATGTATGATTGTGTTATTAATTAGTGTCTTTTATTTCAAGTTACAAAATTCCTTGTGACAATTCCTGTTGGACAGGTCTAATGGTGAACTTCTTTACTTTGTGCTTGTTAAAGTTGTGTATTTTTCTTTATTGACTGCTCAGTGAATTACTGATTGCTATACTAAGATACTTCTGTATGTATAGGTTTCTTGTCTGTTGCTGCTTTAAGAAGTATTTCATTGGTTTTGATTTCTGATAGATTACTTTGTGTTTAGGGGAACTTTTCTTGAAGCTGTTTGGAGAGCTTTGCTTTTCTTATACATGCATGTTGGCATCTTTCTACAAATTAGATAAAGTTTTCAGTCTTTATTTCTTTAAATGTGGTTTCTGGCCCTTATTCGTTTGCTTCTTAAATTCTTACTGTGCACATCCTTAGGTGTCCTGATGGTATTCCGTAACCCTGGAGGCTTCCTTCATTCTTTTTCTCCTTTCATTGAATAATTACAAATGTTTTTGTCACTGATTCCTCACCTTGATCAAACCCACTGTTAGAGCTTCCTATTGTGCCTTATGGTTCAGTTCTTATGTTCTTTGTCTCTAGAATTTCCTTTTTAAATTACTGTTTCTATTTCTTTGTCAAACATATTTTTCTTGTTTGTACATTGTTTTTCAAATCTCATTTTTTAAAAATTTTATCTATATATTTAAATTTTTTTTTTGTACTGGGAATCAAACTCAGGACCTCATGCTTGCCAGGCAGGCACTGTGCTGCGGAGCTATATCCCAGGCTGTATATAACTTATAGTTCAGTGAATTTTAAGGAAGATATTCCAAATTCTTTGTCATTTCATGGCCCTAACTTTGGGTAGGGTCCATTGTTAGAATTTCATTAGTTTCTTTCAGAGGTGTCATGTTTTCCTAAGTCTTTGCATCCTTGCACTGATGTTTGTGCCTTTGAGGAGGCCACTGGCCACCTTTTACAGCTTTTACAAGGCTATTCTTTGACAGGACTAGACCTTCATTGTTTAATCTAGCTTGTGATTCTGAGCCGTAAAACTGGTAGTGACTGCAGATGGGTGGGAGTCACTTTTGGGTTTCTAGCTCTCTGTGTTGCTTCCTTTGCTCTGAGTTCAGGTTGAGCAGCTGTCTGCACTCTCCTCCCAGGCTGAGCGGCGGGATGCACATTGCAATCACTTTGGGTCAGGCTACGTATACACTCCCTGGCTAGATCACATAAGTGTTGGACAGTCTTCTGTGAGTGGCCCTGATGTCTAGTGGAGTCACTGATCAGATCAGCTGATGGGATTAGCTGCCATGTTCAGTGGAAATGCATAGCTGAAGTTTGCTTCTTTGACTCAGTGAAACTTCAAAGTGCATTTTGAGTCTTGACTGGGCACTTTTTCAATTCCCAAATATGGTGGAGCAGCTCCTGTTCTTTGCTATAATTCCTGCAGCAGTAGTCATCTTCCTTGGGTGAGGCCCCGAGTTACGGTTCATAGCTGAGGGAGGATACTAGCTATTCAGGGATTCAAGCCAGATAAAACTTCTGCGAGCAACCAGCTCAGCTTTGCAGAGCTGTACTTTTAGCTGGTAGTTGGTTGGTGCTATTACTGGTGGTTAAACAGAACTACTGCCAAGATCTACTTGCTGGTTGCTGTGGGTTCTGGCTCCTTGCTTTGTTTGTATGTGACCCCAGGTTGTCTGCCTGTGCCATTTCCCCTTGCATTCCCTATAAGGTGACACCAGAGTATGATTCTTCCAAAGCATCTTGAAATGCCAGGAAAGCTGGATGTTCACCTCTGGTTCTGTTTTCCCTCTGTAGAGCCAGCCTGTTGTCACAGGGAATCCTTTCTGTGTGGGTGTGGTGCTGACTTGAGGGAGGGAACAAAGTGATAAGGTAGAAATGAGAGTGTTTCTCATCCTGTATTCTATGCGGCATGCTAGTAATGTAGGGTTATTCCCAATTTTGGGATCTTTCAGCAGGGTTTTCTTATTCTTGTATTGCTGCTAATTGAACTGTCTGTGAGGTTAGTGAGAACTGGCCTCTCCTATTATGCCATCTTGTTAGCCTCAATGTGTTTAAGTTCTTGTAGTCCTACTCTGTGAAAACAGACCCAGCCTGTTTGAGTTCCTATGGCAGAATACCACAGACCAGGTGACTTGTAAACAACAGAAATTGATTTTTACAGTTCCAGAGGTTGAGAGGTTCAAGACCATGGCCCTGGAAGATTTGTATCTGGTAAGGGCCATCTTCCTGGTTCATAGGTGGCTTTCCTCTTGCTGTAACTTTACATGGTGGAAAGGGCAAGGAAGCTCTCTGGGTTCTTGTAGAAGGATTATAATCTCATTCATTAGGACTTTGACTTCTTAACCTAATTGCTTTTCCAAGTCCCTACCTCCTAATACTGTCACAGTAGTACTAACATTCAACATAAGAATTGCAGAGGAGCAGAAGCACTTAGTATAGAATGTTAGCACCACTGGATCAGTTTGTGATTCTGTTTTTATTGTTGTTAATGCTGTTTTATTGTTGATGATTTTCTCTTTCATATGTAAATTCTCAGCTAGTATCTAATTACTATCCATTAAAATATAATCCCTTAAATTTTACTGTATAATAGCTAGCTTAAAACAGGCTGCAGTTTTGTTACCATATGACATGCATGTGGATTTACATATCCTGTCTTTCCTGTGCCCCTCTAATTATAGAAGGGCATAGCAGCAAAAGTTCTGGTTCCAACTACATGAAATCCATATGGTTACTATCACCATAAAGAAGAATGGAGATTCTAGGTGCTTCTTTTCATTTGTAGAGTCCTGAATAAGGGAAGTCCGGTGACACAGTCTAACTATAATAGAAAGTTTATGATTTCTCTAAACCATTAAATGATTGTTAGATGATGAATGAAAGGATGAGTGAACAAATTAATGAGTCATTTGAAATAAGAGTGAAACACAGTAGAACAATCTGATGGCATGTGACTTGAACTCTCTTCTCATGCATTCTCCCAGATACCTAATTCATGAATCTGTGAAGACAAACCACCTAACCTACTGTCTCCGTTCTTTACTGCTGCCTTATCTAAAAAAATCGTATGATTACCTTGGAGCCATCTTATGTTACAACCAAAGACCTCCAATCCTTCTTTTAAGAAACACTTTCAGATATTGCTCACACTGAGGAGAGGTAGTGAGGGAATGGGGAGGGAAGGATGAAAAAAAAGAGGAGGGGAGAGATCTTTTTATCGAAAAATATTTATACAGTGCTAACTGTATGACAGGTCCCGCGCTAAGATTTGTGCCAGGTAGTACAAGCCTCTGTCCTTTGGTAGCTAAGAGATTTTGAGAAGTCACTTAGTAAAGATGGTTTGTCAGTCATGTATACCCACTCAGAGAAGGAGAAGCAGAAAAATACAACTGCAGTGGTGGTGAGAAAGCATAGTCAACAGGGGAGAGCGTCTATGAAGAAAGGATATTTGACCTAAAAGTAGGATTCAGGCCAGGAGAAAGTGGATGAGTTCTAAGCAGAGCATATGGTTAAAGATACTTGTTTCTGTAACTAGACGCAGAGCAGAGGAGTCAGCAAGTTCAGGGAGAAGGTTAGTATAAGTGACATAAAAAACAGAAAGGATGAGAGAATGTAGAAACAGATAGTGGCTACATTTAACTAGTGATTTAGGATATATTAGTGTTTAAGGAATTTTCTGTTTTTCCCTTAAACTCTTTCAATTCCCTTTGGTGTATTCTGAGACTTTCATACTATATATTTAGAATGGTTCTGTTTTTCTGTTTATGTTGCTTTTGTCATTATGAAATGGTTTTCTTTGCTCTTAAATACTCTTGTCTTCAAGTTCAACTGATATTTAAATATCACTTCTAGATTTGTGATACTGATTGCAAAGTTTTCTTATCCTGTGTTCCTTCTGCTTACCATGTTTTGATGTTTGAATTACATCATTTGTAGACACATTTGGTTGTCTTTTATGTAATTTCTATTTTTTTCCTTCTTGTGTATTTCAATTGTCAACATTTACTGTAACTGTTGTTATGGTTGGATTTAGGTCTATCTCTTTTTTTGTTAATTTTTTAATTTCTCTGATTATCTTTTTCTGCTTTATTTTTGATTATTTACATTTTTTGAGTGTATTTGTTTATGTGAGCTCTAATAAGTTTTATTAAAAACTATTTTGCTTGGTTTATTTTTCACCAGTCCATTCTGGCATGCTATTGTTTTTGAAATTTTTTATTAGTACATATTAGTTATGTAGAATAATGGATTTCATTTTGGCATATTTATACATGTGTATAACATGCTAATCATTTCTGCGTTTTCAGTACTCCCATTCTGAAGCTTTTTATTCCCTGGCACTGAGATTGAACCCAGGTCATTGTACACGCAAAGCATTCTACATTGCAACCCTCTGGTATGCTTCTAATGATATAAAAAAGACCAGGATCACAGATGGCCGGCCACTGTGCGCATTCTGTAGTACTTTCCTCGTGCTATACCCAGTTCAGTGTGGCTGCTGTGGTAGATGGGCCAACATGATACAATATTCTTTCAGAATTCCACAATAATGTTCAGTTGTTGATAAAGATGAGCAGTTTCTCTTTCTCCCTGTCCAATCATATTTAGAGTCTGCTTCTATTTCATCATGTACTTTTCATATTTTATAACAAGTTTTAGCCTAAGTAGATCAACTGGAGAGACTTCTTCAACATCTTAGTGACCACAATCTTTGTACGTTAGCTGTGGGTGAAACGGCCCCCAATTAAGAGCAGCTGCCAAGATGGCTGGAGAGTGAGAAATGAAGGACTTCTCACAATGCAGAGCTCTTCCTAGCAGAGCTAGGATGGCGGGACACATTTTTTTAGTGGTGTTCTAGGAATTGTAATATTTGTGTCTAATCTTTCATGAAGGGTGTATGAGGCTGGGGGTTGAATTTATGGGCATACATATTAAGGACATGCTATACCACTGAGCTACACCTGTAACACATACTGAGCACATGCTGTACCTCTGAGCTACCCCTGTGGCCTACTTTCTTATTTTCAAATCCATCACCTTATGCATACTAAGCACTGTCTGTCTTGGCATATACTTAATGTTTTAGCTGATACATGTGTGACATCTATATACACTTACAGTTCTATAATGTATTGCTGCCATTTTTGTTTTAAATATCCATATTGAAATAACTTATAGTCTTTTTATATTTACTTACATTTTCTCCATTTCTAAAGCTCTTTCTTTGTAAAGATTAACTTTTTCTTCAGTATCATTGGCCTTCAGCCTGGGATATATTTTTAATAATTTTTGGACTCTGGTATTTCCAGTGGTTAATTTTGTTTATTTTCTATATTCTTAGATATCTTTATTTCATCTTTATTATTGAAGAACGTTTTTGTTGGATGTATAAATCTGGTGTGACAACTTTTAAATTCTGACATAGTAAAGAAGTTTCCTTTTCCTGTGGTCTGCATTGCTTCTGATGAAGGTCTGCTGTCACTGTTTTCCCTATGAAAAGGGACATTTCTCCTCTTCTGCCTGATTTTACGATTTTCTTTTTGTTTGATAGTAATCAATTTTTATATGTCTCAGTGAAGTTTTTTTCCTCAATATTGAGCTTGATTGACTTCCTGTTTCTATATGATTATTTTCACACTTGGGAATTATTCGATTTTTTATTTTTAGCCTTAAAATATTATTTCTATCCTATTCTCCCAATGCTGTCCTTGTGACTCAATAATGACACCTTAAACCTTTGATATTTTGCTATAAATACTTAAGAATCTGTTCATTTGATTTTTAATTTTTTTCCTTTCACTTGGATATTGGATCATTCACTGGCTCTTTTCTTTGTCATTTTTATTATTTATCAGTCTATCTAGTGAAAAATATTTTTACATTACAATTGTCATTTTATAGTTCTCTGTAGGTTAGTTTTTAATAGTTCTGTATTTTGAAATTCCTTACATTTTAAAAATATTGATATATCTTTTTATTACAAATTTAACAATTTGTGTTCAAGCCTAAATATACACATAGCCAAATTTAAAAGATAAACCAGAAGCTGCATCAAGAATTTGTATTACATGGGCCCCTCAAAAAATTAGGACTCAGAATTTATAAAAGTTCTTACATTTATCAAAAACCTTTAAAAAATTACAAAAGCTATAAAGAGATAATTCAAAGAAAAGTATGCTTGTTTGTCCAGTAAACATGTGAAAATGTATATTCTCTATAGTAAACAAAATTAAATGAAAACACCAATGAGATATCTTTTCATCTTCAATCAGAAGGCCTGAAAGTATCAAATACTGGTAAATATGTGAAAAAAGTCAAAAACTTTTACATGCTATGTTTATATAAATTGGTACCACCTCATTGAAAAGCAATCTTGAACTTGGAATAGTAGTGTATGCCTGTAATCCCACTACCCTGGGTGGCTGAGGCAGAGGGATCATAAATTTGGGGCTAGACTGTGAAACTTATTTAGGAAACCCTGTCTCAAAACAAAAACATAAAAAGGGCTAGACATGCAGCTCAGTGTGAAGACTCTGGGTTCAATCCTCAGTACTACAAAATAAGTAGGGAAGGAAGGAAAAGAAGAAGAAAGGAAGGAAGGCAAGGTAGGAAATTAGGCAAAATTAGTAAAATGTCCGCATTTCATACAATCTACAAATTATACCTGTAATCATTCATTGTAGAAAAACTCTTTTAATAGCAGACTGCCAAAGATTAATAGGTTCAACATGTGAACTCTGAGTTGTCTGATATCTGAGTGCAGTTATAGGGCAAATCAACATAGATTAGAAGAATTATGAAAATTTATGAAAATTAATAAATAGTTTGAAGCTGTTAAAGTTTAGAAAAATTTGTTTCACATAAAACACTGACCCTTTTTCATACTTCTGTGCTATACGTGGATATAAGTATAAATACAGTGAAAATAAAAATAACAACATACTACCATTATGCAATAGTAATGTAGAACAATATTTTCCATATGGTTAAGGACACTTGTTTTTATGACTTAAAGAAATCAGAAAAATAAGGAAAGAGAGAAAAATATGTTTCTTATCCCTTCAGAAAATAGCTGAGTCTTTTGTGTTCTGAAGCTAGGTTTCCTGCTTCAGATGATCTTTGGGGACTTTGGTGTATAATGGTCACAAAGAGAATTTGCTTTGTCTCATCTATTGAGAAAAAGCTTGTTCTGAGAACTGAAATGGCTGAGATGCTGAAATCTTCATTGTGACCTTTTTTCATTCAATTTCATATTCCTGTCTAGTGTCCTTCCATCTCATCCTGCAGGGTTCCCTTGAATATTTCTTTTTTGTCTGTCCAATAGTAATTAACTCTCAAACCTTTTGTGTATCTGTGAGTGTCATAATTAGTTCTTCACTTTTTAGGAACAGTTTTTCTGGATATATATATTTCTATGTTTTAATTCTTTGAATATAGCAACATGCTACTTCTGGCCTCACAGGTTTCTGATGAGTAATGAGCTGATCTTGTGTCTGAAACAGATTGCTTCTTTCTTGCTGCTGTCAAAATTTTCTCTGTTATCATCTTTCAAACATTTTAACATAATATGTTTTAGTGGGGTTCCCTTGGAGTTTGTTAAATACTTAGATGTTTATCATGACACCTTTCATCAAATTTAAAATGTTTTAAGCCATTTTTCTAACCATTTTCTATGCCTCTTTCACCTTCTAGTCCTAATGCATGTTGGATTAGCTTGATTGAGCCACAGGTACCTCAGGCTCTTTTTATTTTTCTTCAGTCTTTTTGTTTCTCTGACTTGATGCTTTCCATTGTCTTATCTTCCAAGTTCATGTGAACTTTCTTCTGCCTTCTCAAAGCTGTCTTTGAATCTCTCCACTGAATTTTTCATTTCCATTACTACACTTTTTAGCTCTAGAATTTTTTTCTGGATCCTTTTAAAAAGGCTTTCTTTCTCTTTCTTGGTACTGCCATTTTGAACACGCATCCTTTTCTTTCTTCACTTTTTTTTTTAGTTTCTTAAGCATGTTTAAGATAGTTGTTTTTTTTAAAGTTTTTGATTAGCATATAAAGTATTAGTTCTTTTTTAGGGACAGTTCCTATTGAACTATTTCATTTCTCTATGAAACCCCTCCCCTGGGGTTTACTAGATGCTGCTGCTGCTGCTGCTACTGCTGCTAATAATAATGGTGATGGTGATGACGGTGGTGGTGATGATGCTTATCTATTGTATTGGTGCCAAGAGTCAGCCTGTGCTGTAAATTTAGAGATTTTCCCAAGCCTGACTCTTTCCCCAGAGATGGATTGATTATGTTCTAATTTTTCCTATATTTTCAGGCATTTATAAGTTCCTATCCTTTAGTGTCTGGCTCCCCGAAAGTGTAAGGAGAAGAAGGAATGATGGATAAAAGAAAATTCTAGCCCTTTAAGTCTTGTCGCGGTCATTTCAGCCAGATGGTTCGGGACTTGGAACAGGGAGGGTTGTAACAGTAGCTGCAGCTGGAGCTGGAGCAGCCTCTGCCTCTCCTGCAGAGCGATGGCAGAAGAGAGAAAAGTGACGGCGGCTAAGGCAAGGACAGGCTGAGGGACGCCGGCAACTTTTGCCTATTTTTCAAGGCTGATTTATTTCTGATCAGGTCTTATTTTGGGGGGAAACACAGCCTTTCTGTTACATACTATCTGGGTTTTGCTGAAAAAAAGAAATTTAATCATTTTTTTAAAACATATGTTCCCTAGTACTGTGTTTTCCAAATTGTATTTGGTGAAACACTATTGTTTCTACAGACTGTCGTAAAAAAACGTGCTGCATAGTCAAATAAGTTGTGAAAAATGTTAAAGTGAGAAGCAAAATTTCTCAGAGCCACACTATAGTCCTAATTAAAAGGCAATTTTAAAGTGGAGGGTGTTGTTAACTAAATCTTTCCTTCAATTAAATTATTAACAGAACAATGGTATTATGTAGTCTGGAAAATGCTACTGTAATGTGACTGAAATAAATGCAGGCTTATCGAAACACATCTATGGTGTAATGACAAGGAATATATCTTTTTCACAATTAATAACACAGTTACTCTTTTACTTATTGCCAAAATTAAATGCATATACATTTTAAGCAGTCTTCCTTCCTTATTTTGTTATATTTAAATCTCACAGGATAATTAGTATACTAATTAAATATGATCCAGAATTATAAGGAGTTGGTATAATTATTTTCAAATCCTAAAATGTTAGATTTTCTAGAATGGATACATCTGTAGTTTTAAAATAATGGGTGCTATACAGAAAAAAATCAATGTAAGAGGAATGCAGGGTTCCCAGAGTGGAGAGCACAATTTTAAATGTTATCATTATTTAAAAGATGCCCATTGGACCTACAGATTGCAGGAAATGAGGAAGAAAAGCCATTTGGAAATCTAGGAGACAAGGCCCTGTCTGCATCATGGGAAAGCACGAAGGCCCACGTAACTGTCCTGGTGTGAGGGAGGGCAATATGTTGGGGATCATTAGAGATGTATCAGGCAGACCAGATATTCTAGGACCTTGTAGGCCTTTATAAGGTTTTGACTTTTGATTTGAGTAAACCAGAAAGTTAATATGGGGTTTTGAGTTGAGGACTCATGTTTCAGAAGAAAAGCTGTGATGTCAGAAAA
This sequence comes from Hydrochoerus hydrochaeris, assembly GCA_004027455.1. Lineage (NCBI taxonomy): Eukaryota > Metazoa > Chordata > Mammalia > Rodentia > Hydrochaeridae > Hydrochoerus > Hydrochoerus hydrochaeris. Next base: position 78,886 of record PVLA01001037.1, read on the forward strand.
TAGACTAGTGGGATACAGCTCAGGAAACTTTAGGAGTTAAAAGATGATAATGGCTTAACTTACATCTCAGTGGAAACAATGGAGGTATTGAGAAGTGGTCAGATTCTAGAAATATTTGAAGAAAAAGCCAATGGAATTGGATGATAGTTTGGATATGGACTGTGAGAGCAAAAGAGAAGTCATGGGTGATCTCCAAGATTTTTAATTAGGCCATAAGAAGAAAGAGTTACTGTTAACTTACAGATGGTAGTGGTTTGGGAATAGATGAGAAAGTTAGAGTTCTCCTGTGGTCCCGTTTGGCAGAGGTATCTGTTCATCCATTCAGATAAATTTGTAGATGTAGGAATCTAAGAGCTTGGAGATAGAATATGGAACAGGAGGCTCTACATGTTAGGTAAGCCTGTCAGTATAGATTCAGTTGTGGGACAGAATCAGCAAGTAATACAAACAGGTTAGTTTTTCAGAATGAATAATTAATTACCCTGTGATGAGAGACTATAGGAATGTAAAGATGCCTCTGATGGCATCACAGGGCTGAGTGAGCATACCCAAGGATGGAGGAATTTGCAAGGGGCTCTACTCTCTAGACTGGCATGTGTGTCTCAATGGGCAAGGTGTGGTTATGCCCCCTGGCTGGCCTTGGCCATAACTGGCCAGTGCCTTTTGTATGAGCAGATCACAAACTCTTCTGCTGCAGCAAGTAACCTACAGCTGGAGGTCAAGCATACATGAATCAAGAAGTGGCAGTGGATGTGCAGCCTGGGGTTTACAGTATCCATCTGTTTTGACAGGGTCCAATCAGGGTCAAGGGCACAGATGAGCCATGACTGATTCAGGTGCACAGAACACACTCAAATGTCTTCATGCAACAGCAGTGTAGCAGGACAGAAAAAGCAAATGAGCACAACAGAGTTAGAGGAGGAGCCCACTTCTTCCTACAGTCCATCTGGTGCTTCCTACTGACAATACTTAATTTCATGCTCACTGTAAAGGAGAAAATTCTGAGCCTGTCCAGTCTGTTATCTCACAGTGGGTTCCAGAAGTTAAATCGACAGTTGAGAAGCAATAACTAGCACAGGTTGTAGAAAAGGTTGAGGCTTTGTAGGTTATGCTCTTATCTAGCATGTAAGTTGTATGTAATGTGTGACTTTGTATGACATGAATCTTACTTCTATGAATGTGTTTCCAGAAACAAAAATCAATGTCATGTTCTTAGGTTGAATCCTTTCTAGAAATTTTTTAAACTTTATTGTTTTGATATAACTATAATATTTAGTATTAGTTTTGAAATAGTGTTTGAAAGGTATCTGAACAGAACCTTGATTTGGCCTTTGTCTAACAATGGCATCTGAGAAGATATGTAAATTTTATATAGAAAAAACCCTAATGCTTAATTTCAATTTTTGTTATTAAATATAAAAGGAATAATCTTATTTAGCTTTTCACTATTTATCCTTGAAGACAAAAAAAAAAAAAAAGAATACTGCTAACCTGAATCTTTTCCCATAAATACATGCTTTCTTTTTTTGCCAGATGCTTAAATGTCATTGGACTGTTTTAAAGTAGTTCTATTTGATCTCTGTGAAACAGATGGAAGTATTTGTTATACAAACCGTATTTAGAATGTAATCTTTTTTCTCCCCTGATTGCATATGTTTGGCAGTGAGCTTTCCCTTCTAGATGTGAATGAATTTTGGGCAGTCTCCAAATCTAAACACACCCTAATTTCAAAAACCACAATCCTGAGGGCCCAATTCCTGTTTACTGAGGAATTAAAACCTAGTGAAACCACATAGTTACTAAATACATATAGCCTAGTGAGTATTTAAAAACAAAAATCTTCATAGTTTATTTAGGGTTATTGACTATCATTAAGTTCAGAGAGTGAAGTCTTTTCATAAGCAGTATATAATATTTACAGTTGGTTAAATATGTAGCTTCTGATTCTCAAAATATATTCTTTTAATGACATGGGGAGTTTATGGGTCGAGTGTGGAGGGATAGACTGGGGTGGGTTAGGGCATAAGTGAGTAGTACAGCCATACTTCTTAATTTTTCTTTAATGCATTGAAAAATCAGTGCCATATAAAAATGTGTTGGTAAAAATATCTATGCATAACTCTCAGTTGAATCGTTATTAGGAAAATGGTTTAATTTTTTTATTTTATATTCAGGAAATAAAATTCTAAAACAAAACCAAGCCTTGGAAGTAAAGCCTATTAGAAATTCAGTTTAAGAAAAAATAAAAGATAGGAAGGGGAAAAATTTTCCACACCCTTTTGTAATTAAACAGTTCTAATCCAATTAGAAAGAAGAATTAAAAAAAAAACCAGATAGGGTAGAAGGAATTAGAAGTCTAAATTTACACTTCTCAGGATTAGATTTCACAGGCATGCTTTATAGTTTGAGTAATCTGTACTTACGGAGGTAGTTGACATACCGTAAACTTTAATCTGGAAGAGGGATATATTGTGTGTCACATGATATAGCATCCTCAAAAGTGTATACCACATTACATTAATGAAAATGAATTGGATTAACCATCTGTGTTCCCATAACTTCCTAGAGGAATTTAATTGATTCATGTTTTAAGCAACATTTAATCATCAGTCTCTTCAAACAAAAATGAACAGAGTATTGACTTTCTCCGCATAACTGTTTTAAGACCATACTCTCACATTTCATTGTTTTATTGAGTTGGTTCATGAAATCCCTGCAAGTGTGCTCATTTTCAACTATAAACGTGCTTAAGGTGACTTTCAGAATTAAAAACAAAAAACCTTCAGATCCTCAATCACTTACAGACTGGCTCCATAGACTTAATAAAAACCAGAAATTACATTTCTTTCGTGTTCATCTAGGATGTGATATTCCCTGCCAAATCATAAAATTATTGACTGATACTTTGATAGCTATGCTTATTTTGGATAAACCAACTAACTTTACCACATGAATTCCTGAAAAATGAGAGTTAAAATGATTAACACTGTTGTACTGTGGATGTGTAGAAGTAAGTGAAGTGATTGTTCATACACATTTTCTTTTTGGTTTACTATGAGAGTTTGGTTAGATCAGTTGATATCCAAACTGCTGGTTATTGTAGAGCAGTGGGCATTTTTGTGGCCACAATGGAGCTTATGGTCATTTTCTATTTGCAAATATGTGCTCTGATCACTATGTTCTCATGTCTGCTTTTTAGTTTTGCGTGGCCTGGCTACTTTACCATCCTAAAGCTTTCTGCCTTCCAGCCATTGGCCCCTCTCAGTTTCTGAAAACTGCAGGTCCCACTACTAGAAGCAAATTGGTCAAGGGTGTTTTATCTGAAGGATTCATATCAGGTCTTTTTAAATCATGATTTTCAGTTGATGATATTGCTTCTTGGAAGAAAGTAACTTTAAGATTAATGTTTCTCAAATCAATTTTGTTCCATAAATGTCAGTTTTATGTTTGAAATAAAGACTGTCTCTTTATTGTCATTGTTTTAGAAAGCAGAGACTCTTAGAGCATAATATAGAATCTATTAACCCAAGAAAGATGCAGTTATTGATCAAGTAGGATTGGTGCCCTCAGTGCTTGCCTATTAGTTCTTCAAGATTAGCATCATCTTTCTATGTTGGTGATGGCAAGTAAAAGAGTGATTATTTTTAGAACTCCATAGCACTACTTCCTGGTATTTACCTTTTCCTTCTTCCTACCCATCAGCTGATTACTAGACCCAGTACAGTACTGGAAATTTGCATTGTCCCTCAGCATTATAATATTTGCTTTTTAGGTTACCGATGTTACCACTTATCTTTACTTTGGGAACTAAGTTAGCTGCCTACAGAAACACAAGGCCTCCTGGTCAGGACTCCCTTCAGCCAGGCCATCCAGTCTCAGTTCTAGACATTCAGGGCTTCCTTTCTCAAATTGTATTTATAGTGCCCCCTTCATTGTCCTGAAGAGCAAATTATGGGTAATACATTCTATTTAAATAAATAACTTAAATCATCTAATGTGTGCACACAGCATGAAGTAGAAATGACAAAGTAATTTGTAATATTATGATGCATTTAATTATGTCAGTGCTTGAGTATGATCAAATCAGAAGGAGCAATGATGTATCCTGTTATTTTTCCCTATATTCATGGTCACCTTGAATACAGTAGCTAAAAATGACTTCATCGCTTCGAAAAAGTTCTTCCAAAATGACCAATCTCTGAGAAAGTAGAAGAATGGCTTCTCTTAGGTATACCTAATGGCTTAATTCCTGGGAATCTCCTTGTATTTTAGTGTTAAAATATAGAATAGTTTCATAGAGGTTTATAGTGGTATCCTGAACAATGTTTTATGTTACAATGTACATGTTTTATATTCTAACTTCTAGATTTATACATGGTACATATGTGCTGGCTACCTGTATCTATCCCTATCTGGAGAACACAGAAAAACTAGGGGGACTGAATAATCTACCTACATTAAAGTCTCGTTCTCCTGGGAATTGCTGGCCCACTGAACATGATCTTTAATTGTAATTTCTTACTTGTCCAAATTAGGAAATGACTGGTAGGGTAGTAAAGCTTATTTTTGAATGTGTCTGGGTGGGTCCCTGGGGTCTAACCTTACAGGCTGTATCTGTTTCCAAGACATTTTTCTTTGATACTTATTCCAACCCATTCTACTTTCTGGCTACCAAGAAGTGAACACTTTGGCTCTACCATTGCCTTCTACCCTAATGTTTTTGCTCTGGAGCCAGTTAACCAAATTAAACCTCTCCTCCTTTCAATTTTGGGTGTCAGGTTTTGTACAAGCAACAAAGAGCTGACTATGTGTCACTTATAAAGCAGAGACCTATCTAAAGTATTTACTGACCGGAAGTGAAGAGAACCCCAACGTTTCCATGACTCAAAACATGAGGAGAAAAAAAAAAGACCAGTATTATTGTCCTTGCATCCTTTGGAAAAGTAGATGAAGATTAAATACTTAATAAAAATAGTATTTCGGAGTATTTTCATGATGGTTTAATCTTAGCTTTGATCCCTGCTGTTATTTTTTCCCCTCATGTTTTAGTTCTAAATGTAAACCTTGTTCAATAATGGAATCATTTGTTTGTCCCTCTTTTATTGCAGCTTCTTTAGGCCCCTCAGGAGGGGCCCTCAGCAGAACATGACTTGTACATCCTTGTGTGTGACACTGAATTGTTTATAAGCTCTCTCTCTTCCAACTATTGTTTCTATGTAATTTCTGCTCTTCGGTGATATCCTTCTTGTTTTTCTGTTTGATAACCTTAACAAACCTTTTGGTAGAGTGCAGAAAGTGTTTCTCATACACTCAATCTTTTAATAACTGTTCAGTGTTTCAAGGAGGACAGTTTCTACACACACACACACACACACACACACACACACATTTTCCGATAATGTTCCATGACGGCAGGCAAGCATTAAGGAATGGTACTGTTGGCTAGCAAGCATGATACATTTTGCCAACATGACGCTATATACTCACTAGACCATCTTTCAGTTCTTTTTTTCCATGAGTGTTACAGGAATGTTTTTGAATTTAGGACTATTGTAATTTGTGCAGAAAAGGTTCAGGCTTGGTTTGTGTTCACTCATATAAAGGGAAGTCTCTATCTGCTGTGATAGAAAATGTGACAGTTGTTGTAAATGCCTGCTCAAAACCAGTTATTTCTGAAAGTGGGTAAATGGGTCCTGGGTCCTGACTTGATAGTAAAGTATGGATGGTTTTGAAGTATTATAATTGATGGAATCATCAACCTTTCCTCCTTATTGCCCATGATTACAACAACTGAAATTTAACAGGGCAATAAATTTATTAAAAGAATAAATGGTCAGCTCTCTTAATGAGGGTGTAGAACTCCTGTCATGTTTTACTGTACTGAATTTATTTAGGAAGTTGAGTGATTCCAGATGGTATCTTATCTGTATTTGGACTCTGAATTTTTTTGTTTTCTTATGTTTGCCAACATACAGTAGAGTGCTCAAGGTTTTCAGGTCCCTGAAATGTCATTCAGCCATTGGGCATGCAACTTTCAGTTGCTATAATGCATATGACTACTATTTTGCAAATTCTCATTGGCCCCCCACCTTCAAAGATATTGATCTCCCATATCCATTGTATTGCTTTTAATGAATGTGTAAATGAATCCCAGAAATTCATCTTTTTAAAAGCCTAACCATTATTTTTATCTCAGAGAAGGACATTTACTTTTAAGGTCAAAATCAACAACATTCTGCCATCCTTTGGGTTGTAGTACTTATGTCAGTGACTTAAAATAAGTTGTGTAGTTAGAGATAAGAGTAATAATTTGAACCTCATCAGGCAGAAAACAATACACTTTTGCTTGATCTCTCACAATTTTGCAAGAAGAAAGCTAAGATGATAGGTCAGAAACAACTGGTCATTGTGCATTAATGAAGAACAGAACCTTACAGTTTTGATTAACATTATCTAAAAAGTCTATTATATTTTAGACCTTTTTTAACTTTTTAAAAATTAAGTTTATTAGTACATTTTTGGTATATACAATGATCACATTGATCATAGGGAATTTTTACCTATACATGATATATCTTGATTCTTTTTTTCCCCATTTCTCTACTTTCCCTTCAATCTTTCTTTCCCTCCTTATTTACAAAAAGCTTTGTTTCTATTTTTTTCTTTTCCCTTCCTTCTCTTTCCCCTTCACTTTCCCTGAAGACCACAATGTATAATAGATAGGGTGAAATAGAAAGAAAATGTTTGAATAGACCTAACTTCATATGTTGTGTGTTATGGTTTGTATCTTAAACGTCCCTCAAAGCTCTGTATGCTAAAGACTTAGTCATCAGTGTACTGGGAGGTGGTGGAATCTTTAAGGGTTGGGTTCCAGTGAAAAAAAGAAAGGTCACTGGGGACTGTGTCCTGGAAGGGATATTTGGACCTTAGTCTTCTCCCTCTTGCTTCCTGACTGTCGTGTGATAAATAGACCTCACCTTCTAGTGTTTCTGCCATGCTAAGCCCCTGTTCCATGGGCCCAAAACAACAGAACCAACTATGAATTAAATTGAAACCAAACTATGAACTATGAATTGAAACCAAAATCTCCCTTTGCTTCTTTCAGTTGCTCATCTTAGGTGCAGTGTGAAATGTAGGTTCACAGGAGATCTGTGTCTAATGGCTGCTCAGCTGAGTGAACTTGTGCATGTTGGCTGGCACAGTTTTCTTTATCTGTTTCTATATTGGTGTCTGAAAGGACTTACTCTGTTTCATGTGTGCTCAGCTATCTGATTTGGAGTTCAGTTAAACTCTTTGAGAATTGTCAGGATGATGATAAGCAATGGGCACTATCTGCATTTCATGTCCTCAATGTCTCAGTGTTTTTTATATTACTCTCTCCATATTATTCTTATTCTTTGTTTTGGGTTTTTGGGTTTTTTTTTTCTTTTTTGGTATTGGGATCGAATTCATGACCTAGTGCTTGCCAGGCAGGCACTTATGCTGATGAGTTAAATCCCTGGCCTCCTGGCCTGTATTCTTATTCTTTGGTATTGGTCTCTCTCTCTCTCTCTCTCTCTCTCTCAGTGTCTCTCTCACTCAGTCTCTCTCTCTCTTTCTGTTATTTGCAATGTCTATTCAATTACGATGAATTTCTCAGAGATTAAAAAAAATTCTGACTGCTAACTGTATACCACGAGCTGTATCAATCACTATGACCTAGCAATACTGAAGACTTGGTTTTTTTCCTCACAAAACTTCAATTCCTGTCAATAGAGGAAGCAAACATATATGCTTATCAGTGAGAAGTTGTAGCAAATGCATCACAAAACAGAGAAAATAGCAGGATCTTTGTGATACAATGGGGTGAAAGTGGTCAGGGGGTGCTTTCCAGAAAAGGTTGCATCTGAGCAGAACTAAACCAAGGTGGAAGAGGCATATTCCAGGCAGGAGGTTTGGCTCGGTGACATGAGATGCAGGTAGATGCTGGTGGCTTCAGCAGCAACTAAGAGGGCAAGAAGCATATCAAATGTATTAGGAAGTCAATGAACTTAGTCCCCCACCTATCTAGAGTCAGGGAGTGACAAGTGAACCCCTTGTCACTCTTTTGCTATGTAGGCATGAGGTGAGTGGTTTTGCGGTGCCAACAACCCCTGTCACGATTGCTACCTCATCACCACCCAGATCCATGTGGCCAATTAATTATGATTGTAACCTCTAAAACTGTAAGCCAAAAGAAACCTTTCCTCTGTACAAAGTCGTTCTCCAAAGTTAATTATAGTAATGAAAAGTTGACTAACATGACAGTATAAATCAGAGCTATGGCCCCAAGTAAGCTGTCACTGTGACTCTTTACTACTACGTACTCTCATGTGGGAAAAAGCCAATTTCCTTGATGGCACAGTACAATTCATTACTTTTATTAGAACTCAGCTTCTGAGAATATATCTTTTTCACATTTTGTGTGACAATAGAAAGTACACCTACAAGGTTTCTACTAAATGGCAACCTGCTGCAGTTACTTTGGTAAAGAAAATTTAGATGATTAAGTTGTGAATTGAACTCAGTGTTTTTTACTGAACATCATTTTTCTTGGAAAGCCTGACAGAGAAACTGTGTTTATTCATGCCTTCATATTTGCTAGACATTTTCTTGAAACAAGTGTGCCAAGAGAAACAATTTACAGTATTTGTTGCCAATGATAAAACTCAAACTCTACAGCAAAAATTTAGAATGTTGGAAATCTCATATCTCCCATCATGAGTATAGTTTCCCTATACTTGAAGACTTATTCTGATGAGCTTGTGGGTGGTATTTAAGAACTGATATTATGTTTACTATCCTAAAAATAGTACCTACCAATATTTACTGTTTGTGTATACCTCAGCGAATCAACATTTGCCAAATGACTATTCTAATTGCAGGCCAGAACAATAAATTGTTATGTAACATAAAGTATTAATTGATATGATTTTAGATTCTATATCATAACTTAGTGTAGGATCAATGAATAATATGCACCAATTTAATAAAATCTCCAACATATTAAAATGCTGTTCACCATATGTGAAGCTGATTTCCCCATATGGTGAAGGCCTCAACCAGAGATTCATCAAAAAAATTAATAATAATATAAAGTGAAGTAAGAATAAGTGACAGTATGTAGCATAAAAGAAACACAGTTGGAAAGTGGTCTTTAGTCAGAAAATAATTCCCCAGTGAAATGATGATTGTTCATGTGCTAAATAAGGGCCTTCTACATGGAGGAAACCACCGGGGAAGGGTGGGGTGGTGGGAGGAGAAGTGCTACCGTGCGATGTGACCACAAACCTGGAAAAGTGCAGGAAGGCTGCATGTTGGGGACCGTGGAGAGCCACGTCCAACGTCTCCATCCTTTGCAAGATATTAGGAGATACATAGTTTTTCTTCTATGGCTATGCCATGACTTCTCTAAACCTGCCCGTTATCTTCCTTGTACCTCAAGTAATTTTAGTTATAACTTTATTTCCCCTCTTGTTCACCCACCATCCTCAAAAGCCTCCTCCTTTATTTCCCTTTGCTGATTCACCCTTGTTTAATTTTAGTCCCTTTACTTTGCTTCTCACCCATTGCTTGAATTCTACACACCTTGGTTCTTCAAAACCCTTTTCACTCTTAAGGCCTAATCCAAGCTCTGAGTCTCAATTTTGGGAGTTGATCTCATTTCCAAATTGATTCACAAAGTCAAGATCATCAACATGAAAGATCTTTCTAATATTATTTTGATATCAAAATTCTTTGTCTTCATGCTTCTCTTTATCCTTACTCCCATCACTAAGGACAAAGTGACCTTTTCCTAAAATACTTGTGAACAAGTAATTAATAGAAATCTATTAACTAGCTGGGGATTTAGTTCAGCGGCATAAGCACCTGCCTTGCAAGCATGTGGTCGTGAGTTCGATCCCCAGTACTGATTTAAAAAAAAAAAAAAAGAAATCTATTAACTACATGTGATGGTGCACTCCTGTAGTCGCAGCACTCTGGGAGTCTGAGGCAGGATGATCTCAAGTTCAGCCTCAGCCTGGGCAACTCAGTGTCTAAGCAAGACCCTGTCTCAAAATAAAAAATCAAACGGGGATGCAGCTCTGTGCAAAAGTCCTGGATTCAATCTCATGATCCCCAGATATATATCTCACAGTTCTGGGGACTATGAAGCCCATGGACTAGCATCTGGTGAGGAACATCTTGCTGTGTAATGACAGTTTTTTCTGACCTCTTCTCTCATTCTCTCATTGTTTCTTGAAAGTCCTCTTCAGGATCTGTCTTTTCCTGGATTTTACTTTTCTTTACAATAATCTCTTCATTTGTGATTTAAGTTAAGTGATTCATGATTATTTATCTTTTGCCTTAGTAGATCTCTGGAAGACTTATAGAATTGAAGTGTCCCAATTTCTCCTGAGTGTCATTGTCATGCCACCATTACTTTGTTCCACTAAAGGAGCACCAATCACATTTTTTTATGCCAGTTTACCTATTTCTCTGTATGGGCTTCCTGAATTCAGATGCTGGGATTTGCTAGCCTTTTTTTTTTTTCACCCCTCCTCACTATAACAGACAAGAGGCAAGCAATTGTCTTTTACTGAACATAGAAATTCAAAGCCTGTCTGTCCCATGTTCACACCACCTGGTAGATATCCCTGCCTCAACATTTCAACTGGATATTTTTTCTTTGCCATTGGCACATGTGGTGTTGTTTTCTTAAAACACTCTCATTTCATAGGAGAGGGAGTCATTTGAAAATATACACTTGAAAGTTATGATTTAAATAATAACTATGCTTTAAGTAGTGGCTTGGTTTTTGAATTAGCTTGCAAATAACTACTTTAAATATTGCATTATAAATATAGTCAAAAATCACAGTAACGTTAATTTCTCCTTGTGGAGATATTTCATGTGCATGTACCAGTGCCCCTGAAGGAGTGTAATCATTATGTACTATAAACACGTACTAATAAAATTTTAGAAAATGATGAGTATTCACTGCTTATCTAGAATTTGCTGGAATGTATCTTGGCCCAATAACAAAATGTCTGAGAATTAGGTAATTTATAAGAATAAGAAATCTCTTTCTCCCAGTTCTAAAGGCTGGAGAGACCAACAGCACAGCAGCAGCGCCTTCTTGCTGCATCACAGAGTGGCTGAGGGCGGCACACAGTGGTGACAAAGCAAACAGGCTAACTTGGGTCTTCTTGGAAAGCCATGGACGCCCTTCCGGGAGTCCAACCCTCAGGCCCTCATCTACTCCTAAGGCGGTCTTCCCTCCAAGTACTATTTATTTGTGAATTTAAGGATTACATTTCCAACAGGTGAACATCTGTGGGAACACCCTCAAACCACAGCAGGAGTATACAAGCTAAGAGAAAACTTCTAAAATGTGCCAAGGGCATTAGATACTGGCATCTCTGTTGCTTTAAGATCATTAACATTGCAAAATATGTGATGTCCTAATATATCTTTCTGCATAGAAGTGTTGCCATGGTTTTTGGAAAAGTGTCCTGTTTTTTTGAAGTAATTTGTTGAAAGAAAAAAATAAAAGCGAGTAAGGTTATACCATATACATGCAATGACTCTTGAATATAGGTATACACACAAATGGATATACAAACATGTACATAGATCTGATTCTCATCATTTGTGGATTTCATCCTGACAAACTCATGTTGCCGTGTTGCTAAGATCCTAACCTTACCTGCTTGTTCTCAGCTGAGGTCAAACCTGACTGCGTTCTGCTTTTTGGCTCAATTGTCATGCGATAAACAAGTGTTCTTTGAGCAGCCTCTTTGGTGGCACATTTTTGTGCTTTTTGTTGGTGATTTTGCCCACAGAGATAACTCCCAAGAATAGCGCTGAAGTGTTGTCTCGTGCTCTTAAGGACAAGAATGCTGTGAGGTGCCTTGGGGGAAATCTGTGTGTTAGACAAGCTTTGTTGAGGCATGAATTGCACTACTGTTGACCATTAACTTCATCATCAATGTGATGTCACCCTGCAGTGCATTAATTTGCACAGTTACTATGTGCTAACTTATATTAATATATGATTAACAACATTGGTTAGCAGACTGTATTTTAAAAGTTTTTTTTTTAATCATAAAAATGTTACATGGTCATTGCTTGATAAAAATATGACTCCTGAGGCTCATAGTCATCCCAGATTTTCCCTAGGAACATGTTGGCTAATTCATGACTGCCATGGTGTGGGTATGGTCTCAGTGGGTCCCCCAAAGTTTCATGTGTTGGAAGCTGATGACAGTGTGGGAGATGATGGAACATTTAACAGGTGGAGTGTCCCCAGATCATTGAGGGGACACTCCTCAGAAGGGATTAAGGTAGCTCTCATGGGAATCCTGAATGCTCACAGGGTCTTTAAGCTTTCTTTAGAGCAAGTTATAAGAGCAAGGCTATCCCTGAATTGCTCTTTTGACACTTGATCTCTAGCAGTCATGTATAGTCCCACTATCTGCTATGGGATTCTCTTCAGAGCCTATACCTTGCTTTTGGACTTACAGCCTCCAGAACTATAAACTAAATAAGCCTTTCTTCTTTGTGAAGTTATCCTGTTTCAGTTACTTCATTATACTGAAAAAAATATGGATGTGTTTAGTATAAAAAATAATTAACTGTGTGAGTTAGAATGAGAGTGACAGAGATTACTGAGGAGGAACCAGCTAAGCTCCACAGAGAAAAACAAAAAAGCAGAGAAGGGGCAGCATTATAAATATAGGAATAAAGAAAGAATTTCTGGGACATGAATAAAGAGACTGTCCCTTCTGCTAACCATGAAGTGTACTGCCAGTTGAGGGCAGCTTTATTTTTTTCTGGTAGTGACAAAAATGGCCTATTTTGCTATAGTACAGAAATGACCTAGTTTTTGTAGAACACAGCACATGAAGAACTATTCAGTCACTAATTTTTAGGTGTGCAAAAGTCTGAGAAGTGACTGTAGAACTACCAGAAAGTCATTTTGTTCAAGAAACCCTAGGGGACAATTTTATACTTTCTCTTATGCCCCTGAACTTTTCTTGAGAAAGAACTATTAATATTTTAGTTAATCATATCAACTGGAAACCTGCATTTGGAAATAAAATTGTATTATTGGAATTATTATTCTAATTTACCTTGGCCATCATTTTTCTGTTGTAGCCTGCCTCTTGAAGTTTCTGTTAGTTCAGTAGTTTAATACCTAGGGTAATTTACTAGGTCCATGGAGTAAATTTCTAATCTTCAGCCCCCACACCAGAAGCCAGGCAGATCAAGTCTATGTCAAGGTATCAGGAAGAAGGTATTTTGTTCAAGAAACAAAATCAAACCAGCAACTATGTAAGCTTACCAGATTGTAGTCAGCTAGATTTCATTGTTTTTGATGATATTAAAAGTATAGAATATGGTGAATTTGGAGGTAGTAGATAACCAACTGTTCTAGTAGAAACTAATTTTAAAAAAACTATGTTTTATTTGGGTGTTGACCAGGATGTCTTATGGCGACCCTTGGTTTACCATTATTCTTAGCTTTAACATTCTTTTAGAATATCACTCCGGCCTCGTGCTTGCTAGTAAGATGGGTCTTATCATTTTTAAAGGGCCGTTTTGTAGTGTGGTTTGGAATGAGACTTTGATGGTGTCCCTTTAGGTAACTTAGAAGTAATTGAGGTACTTCTCAGTTACTGGGGGCAGGACCTCAGCAAACTGGTGGGGAAGTAACATTGCTATGCAACAGAAATTCTAGAAAACATTTCTTAGTTTTTGGAGTAACCTGGGATATTTACAATAAAATTCACCTTCTTGGGTCCTTTTCATGCATCACATTGTAGCGGCAAAATGTATCAAACTGTCAGAGATCAACTCTTTTCTTTGGCTAATGTACTATCAGTTTAAGAAGAAAAGATTCATTTGAGGTGCCAAGTCTTTGTTAGTTAATCTTATCAGCTGAAATCCTGCATTTCAATACAACCAGTAAATATAAAACAGAATGCTGCTTTGTAGATGATGCCTATCAATTCTTAAGAAATCCATATTCATATTCTTTAATGCATTTAGAAAATGTACTGTTAGTACTCTTTTACAATATCTTTGTGAGTTGCCAAATACAAATGAAAATACTCTTAAGTGTTTTGGAAAAAGAAATAGATTTGTGTTCCTCGAAGTTCATAAAAGCTTCTGTATTAAAAACGCACCGAATCTTCTCCCATAAAGAACCAAATTTAGAATGATAGATTTTTAGTTCACAGCTATCAGAGAGTGAAAGAAGACTTTTAGAAAGAAAACAAGCTTGGAGCTATTTTTATATTAAAAAGCAAGTTTAGCAAAATGATCAAATCTTTTATTTTTGTTCCATGTCTTAGCAATTTAATCATGCTTTTCTTTTTCCAATATATGAAAAATGCAGAACACAATGGTTATACTACTTAAATAAGTTGTAAAAGGTTTAGGCTCAGCTCACTACCAAATTTAATTTGATTGATTCTGTAGAAGAAATACCACATTAAAAATAAAATTGTGGCTTTCTAAGGAGTGTTATAAACAGCCAAAATAAGAAGAAAGGAAAACTATTGTCTTAAAACATGCTGGAATGAATAAATATTTTACAGATCATTAATAGTCAATGACATTATTTGGGAGATTTAGGGATGATCTGGTTTGTATTAAACATATTTACACTTTAAAATGTTTCATGAATTAAGTCAAGCTTCATTACAAACAGCTGCTAAGGCATATGAAAATATAGAAAGTTTTACTATATTAAAATCATTATTATCTAAGGGATGCAGCTGATCAGACTCTGAAACATTGCTTGGGTTTTGTCTTCCCAGAGAGCACAGTCAGATGAACTGGAAAAAATTGAGAAGCATGGCCGGTCCTCCAAAGACAAGGAAAATGCCAAGTCCCTGGATAAACCTGAGCAGTAAGCAAGCCTCCTGAGGACCCCACACCGGGCGCCCGGGCCGGGTGGGCTCTTTCCTTTTAGGAAAAAACCATGTCTTGAGGGCATAATTGTTATTAATGAGACGAGGATAAACATATGTTTCTATAAATTATATTTTTCCTCTTAACTTGGCTTTATTTCCTTAGGTTCCTTTATGAACTATCACTAATCCCCAACTTTTCAGAGCGAGTCTTTTGCATCCTGTTCCAATCCACCTTTGCAGAAAGCATTTGCTCCATTCGTCGCAAACTGGAATTGCTACAGAAATTGTGTGAGGTGGGTTCTGGTACCAGGAGAACTCAACTCGAGTTCTGATATTTAATGTTGTTCAGTCATGTGCATATATCAAAAAAGCTTTATTTATTCTAAATACTCATTAACTGCGATGGGAAGCAATCTCATAAAAGGGAATATTTTATGTTTGAGCTGCAAGATCAAAGTGCATGTTCAGATTGACATGGCTGCGGTACTATTGTGAGTGTGTGGCCAGTGTGTTTGGCCTATGGAGAGCTCACTTTCTTCTGCCTTTGCCAAACCAAAATGTTCACTCTTCCTAATTCTCGCAGATATCAGACTTCTGAATGAATGGAATCCAAAGGCATGATATTTACTGCCTTCCATTATTCTGGATTGCCCTGAACAAATTGTTAATAGCTATTCCAGCCAAATGGTTTAGGAATGGTTATATGACTCAACAAAAGATAAATATTACTTTAGAAAAAAAAAGATGAAATGTTTGGCAGAAATGACCAGTATTAACATTTAAAACAACTTGTCAAAAATGAATAGGACCATTTGTTCTGATTGTGTTGGATTACTTTGAAATGTGGAAAGATATTATCAAAGACATTTTCAAAGAAAATCATGTGCAAATTGAAGGTAAACTTAGTGTTCTCCAAGAAATGAATATGAACTTCGTGGAGGTATACCTAAATTTGGAAATTAATCTTTATAATTGTTTTTTGTTTTTCTGCAACTCATACCAAGTATTTTTATTATTCTCTACATCCAGTTAAGATGATGTTGATGGTACTGTTTCAGAGTAGTTTATATGTTATAGCTTTATTTGTTTACCTTGAAATTATATAGTGGCCTGGAATGGAATCTCTTAACTCACAAAGCATATCTTAATGCATTGTGGTGGCACAACTTCTTAAAGTTTCTTTGGAGGCACTCCTCCTAAAATAAACTTAATAAGAGGCAAGGGCAATGTCTGGTTGTAAACCAAATAAGTAGCATAATATAAAGACCTGGCATTGGTCTTGGATGATTGAAGTACAACTTTGTGCAAGAGAAAAATTATTCTTTATCCTGTGTTACAGACATTAAAAAATGGCCCAGGGGTTATGCAGGTTCTGGGTTTGGTTCTTGCATTTGGCAACTACATGAATGGTGGAAATAAAACTCGGGGACAGGCGGATGGCTTTGGGTTAGACATTCTCCCCAAGCTGAAAGATGTCAAAAGCAGTGTAAGTATTTTGTATTAATGTCCGTAGGCAAATTAAAGATATTTTGTTTAGTTATAAGCCAGTTATAATAAATACTTCTCTTTGCTCTAAGATCAAAAATTTATGTTCTCAACTAGAGAAGAATACACTATTGGATATCTAAAGTTTAAGTGAAAAATAATGTTTCCTAAAGTGAGTAACTGAATCCTGTGTCTAATTATTTGTACTATTTTAAAACAAAAATAAATATTTTTCAGTATATTTTCACCAATTGCTAATATTTATCTTTTTGGAATCTAAGCACTAGTCATTCTCAATGAATTAGGTAGTCTGTTTTTTTTTTTTTTTTTTCTATTTAGGCAGTAGAGACCAACAGCCCCATGTTTTGAAAATGAAACAAAAGATGAATGAAAATAGTTTGTAAATAACAATATAAAATGATATCCAGCTTTTCTATATATTATTTCTTCCCTCACACTGGTTTGTATGGGAATGTCTAAGCCCTTTTTAAGTCCTAGTTATTTTTTGTTCAACTCTTATAGTCATGTTTGTTTAAAATTAATATCTAAGAGATTATAAGAGTGTCAAAGGAAATATAAGGTTTGAGATGATGGTTAGAGTTACAGACGAAAGTCTGGGCTGGTAAACTGAGAAAATAAAAAAAGCTATGTTTCTCTGATAAGGGAATCACCCCACAGAACATTATGATGAAGGAAATTATGATCGCACATTTAAAATACTAAACTTAAGTAAATAATCGGCTTGTAGAAATGAAAATATGTAGGATTATCTGACCTGGGTAATACAGCAACCTTCCTTGTAAAAGAGAGATATTTATTTTTGTCTCTTTTGTCAGTCAAAATTTTGCTCATTCGTTTATTCCTATGCATAATGTGTATATTTGACAGTCTTGCACTGAGCATGCATAAAATGCTAGACACTACTTTTCCAAAGTTGGATAACACATAATTCTTACTTGGCACACAAACAACATATATATTTTTGGGGATTTTTATGGCTATTAAAATAACAATATATACTTCAAATGAGCTTGTATTTGATTATAAGCATTTTCATAGGAATAAACCTCTAATATTTGGAACAAATAAACCCCATTTGTTAAAGAAACGAACCTGGATTTTCTCTTAGTTCATTGAAAAGGCAGTTGTGTGCTATTGTGTGCTTTTCCTTTGTAAGAGAGAAACTTTTTGTCTCTGAGGAACTACTTCAAAGACGATGCTCTACAGTGTATTAACTATTATTCTCTTAGTACATTGTTATGAAGTTTTGTTTTTTCATAAAATAAAAGTCTATTTTTTAAAATATTTGATGGTTTTAAAATATTTCTCAATAATTGATTGAAGTGAAACAATTTTTGTGAAGTGACATTGGAGTATTGTATCTGCATCAAAAAATGTCCAACTTATAAAAATGGATCTGAAATATACTCTGGTAATTTTAATTACATATGAACAAGAGATTATTTGTGTGTTTTATATTGTCTTGCTTTTATTCATTCTTCTATTAAATCTTACTAACCTAAATAATTCTAGAGTAATCTAGGAAAAAATTAAATATTGAATCAACAAACAAGATTTATAATTTTACTTGCTATCTCAGAAGTGCTATGCAGTCTTACTGAATTGATTTCTTTCTTTGTAAAACAAATGTAATTCTGTCTATTCAGTAATATTTGTAGACTTTCAAGGACAGAGCCATTACTTAGATCACTCAAAATTTTCTCTCAGCTTGCCTATGAGCAGACTTTTAACAAATGTTTTATTAATTGATTCATGTACTGTTAACTGTTTCACTGATTTACAAGTTAATAGAAAGGATGTTAAGTTGCTTTTACAAGCAAGTTCTGTCTAATGAGGGAAGTCATTAATGAATACATTACTGATTCATGTCAAACTGAATTATGAAATGGTGTTAACTCTTTTTACAGATACAGAGAAAACCATGGCTAGCTCTATAAATAAAAAAAAACTGAGGCCAATTAAATTTAACATAATTTAAGCAAAAAAAGTTCTAGAACCAGGGAGCATTTCAAACCAAAGATGACTCATAATACCCTACCTTATTATACTGTGCAAGTTATATTTATAGCCCAAGAAAAGGAAGTGACATGCAGAAATAACTTGATTGGCTGCAGTAAACATTTGCCTCATATTACCTGTTTTGGCAGTTTGCTGTCTCTGATTGGCTGGAGGTTCAACTGTTATGATTGGCTAGGACTCATTTGCTTGGTATAAGAATATATTCTTTTACCCTGACATCAAGAGTAAGAGGTTGCAATGTGTGTACATGTCAAGTTAGGTTTCAGTTTCATATGTAGAGAGGCCACTATGGAGCAACTTTATTACACATTTATGGAGATGGGTTTAGGCCAAGCTTACTGCAGTTTAACAAATCAAAAATTTCAGAAACTTCAGTTTGTATCATAGGATTTGTTTTTAAATATGTGTGTGTTGCATGTGCATGTGTGTGTATGTGTGCTTATATTCAGTCTCTGAAGATTAAATTATCTACAGCTAACTTGGAGCAAGGCAAAAAAGTTAATTAAAATTAATGCCTTTAGGGCTAAGGATGTGGCCCAGTCATAGAGTACTTGCCTCACATACTCAGGGTTCTCTATTGGATCTCAGCACTGAAAAACAAAACAAAATAAAACTGTAGGTTTGTCTAGCATGTTCCAGACCCTGGGCTCCATTCTCAGTATTGTAAGAAATAGAAAAGAAAAAAGAATCTTCTAAGTGTACAGGAAGGAAATAAAAATTCAATCTTTGAAGTCAGATGTGAAACAATTTTATATTTTTAAAACATAGAACTAAAGGTGTCTTACTTATAGTCACGTGGGTCTTTCTCAATCTCAGTTGATGGTGTAATAAATTATATTAGGTATTAGTGTTTTAAAAGCTCCTGCTTACCTGAAATAATACTCAGTTTCCTTAGTCTAAATGCTCATGAGCCTCAAAGTTAAGAGTTGGACCTGTTCATCTAGGTATAATGCTAGTGATATTTATTTCATTTAAGACAGTAATTATAAAACATACAAGTAATAAATGAAAATTTATAAGAAAAACATTTAAAAAATTATAAAGTGAATTAAATTCCTAAGGAAGGTAAAAATAGGAAAGTGCAGTGGTCATGACCCTTGTGCCCTTTGCTCCCCTCTGAAGCTTAGAGTGGAATGAAGGAGGAAAAATCTATGCTATTAAATTCTTTAGATAAAACAACTGGGTCAGGCATGGATGGTGGTGCATGCCTGTGATCCCAGCACTCTGGGAGACCAGAGGATGTCAAGTTGCATCTGAGCCTAGGCAACACAGCTATAGACCTCGGCTTTTAAAAGAACAGTACTGAGGATATAGCTCAGAATGAAGCCCTGGATTTGAGTGTCATTGCTGCTCCCCCCACAAAAAATGACCAAGACAATTCAAAATGTAAAAGTTCACATGTCATGCTAAATGTTCTTGTGTATATATAGATATGGATTCAGTGGAATTTCTTTTAATAATGCGTTATTTGATAATTTTTAAAATATATTGTTACTTACTTGGATCTTTCTGCCTAGGACAATAGCAGAAGCCTTTTGTCATATATTGTTTCATATTATCTTCGAAATTTTGATGAGGTAAGATCATGTTTACAGAACTTTTTTTTGTCATTCATTTTGGGGGTGATTTGGTAGTGTTTTTCATTGCTGCTGTTACCTGTTTTTATTTTCAGCATGGCTGCTGCTGTGTGGTTGGTAGTTGTATTGATGCTGACTGGTTTTAAAATTATGCTTTCTAATTAGGATGCTGGAAAAGAACAGTGTGTCTTCCCCCTGCCTGAGCCACAGGACCTTTTTCAGGCCTCACAGATGAAGTTTGAAGATTTTCAAAAAGATCTCAGAAAACTCAAGAAAGATTTGAAAGGTAATTTATAATCTTGAAGTTTCATTTTTAAATCATTGACTTTTTTTTATATATTCAGTGTGTACTTATATGGTCAATGTGGTTCACGTCAAGATTTTAATTTATGATCTTTTAACGAAAGACGGCAGCCTTGGCAACGTTTTTGAAAGAAGTGAATTAGTCTTTTTACAACTTTGTGGAACTAAACTTTTTATGACAAAAGAAAACTTTTGTCAATAATTGTATTTTTTGCCATTGAACAAGTTGTATATTGGAAGTTTAATTATTGAATAATATTTGATTCATTTGAATAAGAATATTTCATCAGAATCCAATTTTCATATTGTTTTTATTTTATAGCCAAGAAATTTGACCATTCATCATTCTATGGCTGGGCACAAATCATGTCATTGTTAAAAGATAAACGGCCACTGCCCACTTTCATTTGGTATATTTGCCCAAGATTTTGTGGCTTGTGAGCTTTCCTGGAAACATAGTATCTTCTTATACATATATGATAAAAAACTACATGTGTTTATATTGTTTTGCTGTCATTCAAGCCTTATACCAAATCATTTTGAAAATAGCCTGAAATTCCTCACATTTTTTAAAATTAAATTAACCTTTGCAAGAAACAAGTAGTTTGCAAAATTTAATTTTCCTGAACAAAATACTTTTCATCCCCTTTCATGATGTTTATTATTTTGGAGGGAGTGTTGAGAATACCCAAGGTCTTCAAGCCTTTCCTAACTCTTATTAGTATAGTCAAATAGTGAATACAGTTCTGCAAGATTTTCATTTGGTGTTGTTTTGCCAGATGAAAGCCTGTTATGAGGCCTGGTTACCCCTATTCAGAAGCCAAGAAAGACCTATTTTAATTTAAGACAAAATCCCAATATTGAGATGTGCTTATCCAAAGATGCTGATCTATAGTGATCATGGAGTTGTGTTTTGGTCACAGTTGCTTTTATGTGTATTTTAATCAGTGTAACATTGTTAATTTCCTTGAAGTTCTTATATAGTCAGTATAATTCATGTCAGGCATGTGCTAGGTGCTGGGTTACCAGGAGACTGAAATTCTAGGAGACTGAGAAGACTGAAATTCTGCTACATAGATGTGTTTTCTTCAAACCTTATACATGGTGTCTTTGGACACCAAGAAAGACTACTTTTGCTTGGTTTATTCTTATAATCAATAATACTATTATAGAACTATGTTATGTTTGTGTAATATTACAATGATTCGTATTTAAGTGAAAAATGGATTCCTAAAGCAATAGGAAATAGAACTTTTAGTGCAGGGATACAGCTCAGGCAAAGCACTTTTTTAGCATGTATAAAGCTATAGTTTAAACCCAACATTGAGGGAAGAAAAAAACAACAAACTTCTACACTGTAGAGATTGTCATACTTTAAATTTACATCAGATATTTGGGCTTGCTGATAACATTTTACACACACAAACACACACGTGTATACACACACATACACACTCACTCACCCTCATCTGGTGATAAAGGCATTTCTGTGGATTTGAAAAATGCTTTATACTTTGATCAACAAATCAGCTTTCCAAACTAGGGTTTTATAGTTTACAGATGATTCTATAAGTGAGAAGAATGAAAAATCTTATTACCAGAAGATCATAGTTGCTTCAGTTGGTGTATCGCTTTGGAATATTACCTGTTATCTTTTAACATCCACATGCCTGCTTTCTGTAGGTATTAAATCTACCTGTAGCCATGAAAATGGTAATTTATCATAAGACTTGGAGCTTAATACAAAGAGATGACACTACATAATCTGCTTAAGCAGGATAAATGAACGCTGCCTCTGCAGGCTGTTGCTGTGTTTTCCACCTTGGCCAATGTAGTAGCTACAGAGGACGATCAAAGGACATCTTAGAAATGTCTGAGTGCCTCAGAAGGTTAAGGAGAAGATAGTCAGGATCAGAGTTCTACATTTATGCAGAGAAATGATGAACTTATTGAAAAACCCATATCCTGGGTTAGTAAGTGTAAAATTTGCCTAGTACAGCAGCTTCCCCAGTTTGCCAGTAGGTTATAACAATTCCATGCCCTAGAAATAGGCAGGTTCGTGACCAAATGAATACAGAAACTGCTGGGTTGGGTTAAATTTGAAAGGAATGCATAGTGTGGTCCAAAAGAAGGGTTTGCAGCAGTTCTTCAATTTATTTGACCACAGAGCACTTTTTTCACAGAATGAGTGGTGGGTTCTGTGGGCAGTGGAACCGACTGGAACTAATTTGGGGAAATGTAAGATTGGTAGTGTTAACAGCGAAAGCAGGCACTTGCTCTGAGGAGGTTATAGTGAAGGTGGGGAAATGAAGTGATAGTTCATGAGATAATGAAATTGTATATTACTGTTCTAATAAAATCAGGATGGTACAAGGAGATTTACCAGGTTGTAAAACTCTGAGGATTAGGGATGACAAAGATCATAACTTCTCTCTCTCTCTTTCTCTCTCTCCTAAATTTTCAGTCATTCCATAGAAAATAAAATGTTATGGGATGAAAAAGGAAATCCTACCACTTAAAATTTAAATCTAATGTCTGGGAACTACAGCTTTATGAATGTAGCATTTCATATCAATGCATAAAGAAAAGCTGTCTCATCTTTTTAGGAATAAGATGGATACAAATAGATGTATAACTGGTCTGTATGACCAGTTGTATTTTAGATACAGTTGTAGTACCTTAAAAATGTCTACTTTGATTAAGGTAGCCTATTTAAATGATTTCTTTTAAGTGATCAAGAGAGAATATTCAGTTAAAAAGCATCAGCCTGTCCATATATTTTCCCCCCAGAGGCATATTGTTTTTATACAGGCTTAGGTGTGAAGCATTTATCCAAATACTTTTCATACAGTAAATAGTTGAAATCGTCTATTAACAATTAGATAAAATCTAGAGTGATGAGTTTCACAAAGACAGAAAGTTGTAAGCATGAAGTCACTCATCTACTGGTTCGCCATCTTCTGTTTCTACTTAGAGACTTGATTTTTATTTCTAAGGAAAGGCTGGGAAATAATATGTCATTTCTTGGACATTTTAATAAGACAACTATATCTCTAGAGCTTTAGCATTTTATGGAAACGTCCACTGTGTTTCGTTTTCTCTGCTTATCCCAAAGATTTCTGTAGCTCCCTCCTCAGGGTACTGCCCTGGTTTCTGAAGCTTAGTGACATGTAGTTTGTTAAGCAACCTGATCTGCTTTTGCTCTCTTCCGGCTGGCAACAGCTTTCCTTGATGTAGTCCTGCCAAATGATGACTTCTGTTCCAGCGTCTTCCTTGGGTAGGAATTGTAGCGCTTGCCACAGGATTTAAATCAACTCAACTTGCAAGAGAGACTTGAGTAGTTAAGTTACCGGAACTGAGCCAGAACCTTCTCAGGCAAATTCTTCTTTGCATCCTCTGTCCCAATGCTTGTTCACTGCTTCCTACACTTGACTTGAAATTTTGTTTAAAATTCATTAACTGTATTTTCAGAGTGAAGCAATGTCTATCTCCAGAGATAGATAAGAAAAATCAACCTTTAAACTGATATGTATTGAATTATTAACTCAACAATTGTTAGTTTGTCAGTATTACATTGAAGTTGTATATTTAACACATTTTCTTTTTTTATATATTTGGGGAAAGAAAAATCATGTACTTTTTAGAAAATACACACCTCCCAGGCCTTATACATGTTAAGCATATGGTTTACCCTTGTGCTATACCCCAATCACTTAAAAAAAAAACCTTTTTCTCATTATTTTTAAATTAGTATCAGCTTTGCACAGGCACTTTAGGCAGTATTGAAAAACTTAAATAAAATAAATTTATCTATATTCCTACAATCCAGTGATAAATGATTTTTTTATACTTCTATCTAGTGTGTGTGTACTGAATTTATATAAATTATACTTTCAGGACAATGGTGCACTTTTTAAATAATTTTTGTCTATTCACTAATTTATAGTAATTTATTTGCATTTTTGTGTTCTATTTTTTGTGGGTTATTATCTTGATAGGTTTGTCAATAGTTTTTGCTTGATTTCAACAATATTTTGGAAACTATAGCCTATTAATTTGCTCCCTTGTCATGAATAATAACATTTTCTTATCTATAAAATTTTACATGTTATTAATTTATGTAATTATGTATTTATCTTTCCAACTAAGAGAATTTAAAATGGTTTAATAATTAAACTCTTTCTACTTTCCTATTCTACTGTGTTTTCAGACTCTGAGTACTATTATTTCCCTTTATATTACTTCTATTTTATAATCATTAGGTGATAACATTTATGAATATATTTAGTCAGTTACTGTGTCGCAAAGCATTTCCTCCCTTTCTAAATACCTATTGTACGAAGTATTTTTCCATCCTTTGACTTTCAGTCTATGAGTTTCCTTTTGGGTTAGATGGGTTTCTTGTAGACAGCATATGGTTTGATGTTTCTTGATCCATTCTGCCAGTCTGTTTCTTTTAATTGGTGAATTGAGGCCATTTATTGTTGACATGTTATCTTTCTGTTGTTATATCTTTACCTTTCCACTCTATTTAATTGTCTGCCTTGCTTAGTGGTTTTTTCCTATGTGTATCTAGAATGTCTTTCAGTATTCTTTATAGGGTTGGTTTTGTGGTCATGAAGTTCTTCAGTTGTGCTTTGTCATGGAAGTATCGTATTTCTCCATCTATTTTGAAGGATAGTTTTGCAGGGTACATCAGTCTGGGTTGGAATTTGTTTTCCTTTAGGATCTGATATACTTCACTCCATGCTCTTCTTGACTTCATTGTGTTGAGAGGTCTGCTGTGATTCTGATAGGTTTTCCTTTATAGGTGATCTGTCTTTTCTCTCCAACAGCTTTTAATATTCTGTTCTTATGTTGGATTTCTGGGATGATGATTATTATATGTCTGGGTGTAGTTTTATTTTGGTTATGGCTATTTGGAGTTCTCTATGCTTCACTAATCCATATATCAGTTTCCATTCTCATGTTTAGGAAATTTTCAGCTATTACTTCTGTAAATAGCCTCTTGATATCATTTGTGTTGTCTCCTTCTTTTTCATGTATCCCTATTAATCTTATGTTGTTTTTCTTTGCATCATCTTTCAGCTGTTGAATTGTTATTTCCTTGATTTTTTGTTATTTTTAAAAGATCTTTCCTTTCCTGTTCACTAGCTGCAATCTTATCTTCGAGATCTGAAATTCTATCTTCACTTTGGTTGAGGCGTTTTTGGCAACTTTCAATAGAAGTTTTGATTTCCTGTATATCTCTTTGAATCTGCTTCATGCATTCTGTTTGTTTCTTATACTGTTCATTCAGGGGTTCTATCTTTTTGCTTTATTCCTCTAATTTTTTAAGTTTTCAGTATTTCTTTCACTACTTTTATCATTTCTTCTTTTACCTGAGAGATTATTTCTGATTTGAGTCCCTTTATAGCTTCCCTGACTTGCTTCTTTATTTCAGTTGATATCATTTCAGGCATTTCAGGTGTATTTGTGTTTTCTTCTGTATACATGTCTCCTAGGCTTTCTTGGGATGAGCTAGAGGTTTAAGATTGCATTTTGGTCTTTCATCTTGTCATTGTCGTATATTTCTGTGTTTCGGGTGATGTTCCAAAGCTTTCCCCAGGTGTGTTGGAAATCACCTCCTGCACCCTCGGCTCCTGGGACTGAGTGAAGGTCACTGAGCATGGCCCAGTCAGGCCCACAGGACCTCCTCAGGCAAGTCCAGTGTTTTAGGAAGGTGGGCAGGCACTTAACTGCTGGGAGCAATGGTCTTAAACTCTCATCCAGGCCAGCCACATGGTCTGGAACTCACCTCACATGGTCTTCTCTTCCTGGGTTGAAAGGTCACTGGGTAGGGTCTACTCAGGCCCTCGAAACCTACTGAGCCTTGTCCAGTGTTTTAGGGAGCTTCGTGAACACTTAACCCCTGGGAGCGATGGTCTTAAACTGTCCCCAGGCGAGGGCCAGTACCAGCACACTGGTACTCCCCTTGCACGGCCTTGGCTCCCCCATTTCATCCCTTTCTGAAGTGATAGTCTTTCAAAGCAAGTTGGTGGTAGTTAAATTCTTTTTCCAAAAATGTTTGCTCTTATTCTTGAATGATAATTTTGCTGGACATAGAATTCTAGATTGACATATTTTCATCAGTGTTTTGAAGGGGCCTTAGTTTTTCTGGCATCTCTCATTACCAATGCCTATTTTCAGTCATTGTCATGTTTTGTAGATAAGCTGTCTTATTTCTGATGACTTGTATAACTTATTCACCTTTGGCTTTCTGCTGATGTGTATAGAACAAAAACATTCTTTTCATATTTTTCTATTTTACTGTGTATTTAGAAATTTCAGTTTAATGACTGATTTTCTCAGTGTTTCAACACTTCTCAACCACTGCCTTTAAAACTATATTTTAAATCATATTTCTCCTCTCTTCCTGAAACTCTTTTTAAATGTGTTTTGGAGTCACTTGATCTAGTTCCTCATCTATCTTTTATTTCAGAGCTTTCAAATCTGCCCTTTCTACTATAATCTTCATGCATTCTTCAACATGATTTTCCAATTTATTGATTTTTCATTATTTTATCCAATCTAGTGTTTACATTATCAATGTAGTTACCTTGGCATCATAGTCACTTTTGTTTCTAAGATTTATAATATATTTTTATCATATTTATTTTTTTTCTAAAGCAGTTTCTTATTATTATTTTGGGTATTGTCTTGTGTCATTGACACTTTTCAGTTTTTGTTTCATCTGAAATGAATTTATCTTCTAGTTTTTCATTTTGTAAGTTGTCTTCTCATTTAGTTTAGTTTGGTAGTAGAATGCTGATTTTTAAAATGTGTTAGAAAGTTATGACCTATGATTCATTTCTTTTATTTAAAGAGGAAAAAAAAACCAAAAAAAGTAGAAAGTCTATAATCACTCTGATACACAGTGTGCAGAAGGAGGGCGGTGCAAGATGACTGATTTTTAGCTTGAATCTCCAAAGGCATACAGAATCCTCACAGAAGGGACTGGAGAGATAAAGGCATCAAGAACTTTGATTTATGTCCTTCACACCCAGAGGAAATTATTTCAAAAATGAAGTAAAGAATAATGGGCAATAGGAGTGCCCCCAGCCATTCTGTGGCTTGGGTAAGATCACGGCTCAAAGCTAGATCAGCCTTAGACTTGCACTAGTTGCATAGACATTGCAGTAGATGTCCCTCCGGAACTGTTGTTCTGGCCTGGTGTACCTGAAGCACAAGGACCATGAGCAGTGAATTCTGTAGTCCTTTTCTTTAAATCTAGAATTGCTTCCTACTAAAAGTCAGGGAAATTTGTAGCATAAAAACATACAATTTAGTAGTTCTTGTTTTAAGAAATATTTTAATTAAAATATAAGTAAGAACCAGAATCATTTAAGCTGCAGTGTCCTTTAGATATGGAATATCAAGGAGTGGGAGAGATGCTGTGTAAATAATGCAGTGCTTGAGTTTCTTTTTATATGGCATTTCTGTAATATGCCACCTTTGGTTTCTTTATGTAGATGTATGCCTCATATAATGTAAGTGTTTAAATTATTCTATCAAATTTTTACATTCTTATTTAACATTCAGAGCCATACTTTCACTGCATGTAATATTCGTTGCTGGAATTATTAATATGTATCAAGCATGCCTTGGTTGAACCTGGTTCTGTTTAAGTCAACAGAATTTATCCAGATATGTTCTCCTAAAAGGCAGTGAACTCAGAACTGGCATTTATTGAGCTCTTTTTATTGCCAAGATATTTTCCTTGATGCCCGGAAGGAAAAGATGAATGATAAAGATCCTTGTACTTAAAGAATTCACCCCATATGTAGTTGAAGAGCAAACTATACAAATATCATTGTACCACAGTATAATAAGAAGAATCAAAGTAGAAGGTGAGCATGAGCCTAATCTTACCTAATTGCATAGGGAGGGCTGAAGTTAGATGTTAGCATTAGAACTGAGTCATGAATTATGAATACTTTACCAGGTGAAAAAAATTCTGGAAAAGAAATCTGAATAGATGGATCACCAACTTCAGTAGAAATGGATTGCTGCATTTTTGGAATTTCAAGCAATCCTATGTAACTCAAATACTGGCTGAGTCCAGGGAAGTAGAAAGTGGTAAAACTATAGAGATCTATTGTGGTTAGATCATGATGTCTCACATGAGTGAGGTGTTTTGTCTGTGTATGGTGGTAGCGGGAAGATAGATAATATTTCAGGCAAAGGAAATGTCCAAATGCCCCAGCTTTCTTAGAACACCATGAGCGTGAGATGAGGACAAATGTTTCTCACCAGGGAGGCTCTACATTTTGTACAAAGTGTTTGCCTTTTACTCAAGGCACTGTCTAGCCACTGAAGGAGTCTATTCAAGAAATTGAAGTGACATGATTTATGTGTTGAAAATGTTGCTTTGGGAAGCATAGAATTAGTGGTGCTGTTTAGAAAGGAACTCAAAATGAAAGTGATTTTGACCTACAAGACAGAAAGAACTAATCTTTCTAATATTAGGTGCAGTAAGGGTAATAGAGAGTAGCATTTTAGAATTTTCTATATTCTAGTAAGATATAAGTGCTTCATATTATGTATGCATACGTATACGTGGATAGATGTATAAACTCACTTTAAGTTGTCCTCATAGAAAAGTTTTTCTCACAGCCTGAAGTATCACCCTTGGCCCTTTTTTGGATACAGAGCTAACTTTTTAGTTTTCTAGTTGCTTAGTAGCAAGGGCAGTAGTCATGGTGTGTGGTGGCAGAAGTAGCATAATAGAATAACGCTCTGTTCTGTGTGCCTTGCCTCTATGCAATCATTTGGTCTTTACCACCCTCTGAATTGGACACTACTATCATCATTGTATTGTCAATGAAGAAACTGAGGGGGAGGAAGCCAGGATGCAAACCTAATCCACAGGGACTAAGCTCTTGGCTGCTAGGGCGAGTTGCTTTTCCCTTTGTTGCTGCTACTGTTAATAACAAGGAAAACAGCAGAGGTGCTAGTTTAAATTACACAGCTCTTCCTGCATTCCAGGTGTGGCTCTAAGTGCCTTGCATATGTTACCTTATTTATCCCTCCCAGAGGCACTAGAGTATAGATTCTGCTGTTGCTCATCACAGACAAAGAACTCTAGGCAAAGAAAGGCTAACTACCATTTGGAAAGTCAGAACCAGTATGTTGTATGTAGGTGTAACCCACAGACTGGCTTTGGCCATGGAAGTTTATCCTGTTTGCAAGCATCAGCAGTTGTGAATGGAGAATGACAAGAAGTTAAGCATCCTTTTATAGAAATGCTTACTTAAATAGCAACATAAAAAAGGTCATTATATGGTTCTTTTGTTCATTGCAACTTTTAAATTTAAATCTCTACATGAAAGTGAAAATTTTACATATTGGGTATCATGTAGTGTCATACAATTTGCAATGTTTAAGCCAGTTCAAACATAATTCATCTCAAATGTCATTTTTTTTCCAATGAAAACATTTGGAGAGGAACAGTACATAATGGTTTGTAGTCACGCTATTGTATAATAGCCAACCAGCATGTCTCACTCCTGTCTTAACTATAACTTAGTCCCATTGATACTCTTCCTCCATCCTGCACTCTCCCCAGCCTCTGGTGCCTACCATTCTGCTTTGAAATTCTGCAAAGCTTACACATAGGAATGAGATCATTTATTACAGTGTTCACTTTGAAAATCTCTTTCTGTTGAACACTACAACTATTTAACACCTGGTATCTTACATAACCACTCAGCTCTGGTTAGCTCTGTTTTGAGACATAAACTAGTGAAATAAGAACAAATACAATGTAGGGCAATGAAATGTTTGCCATGTTCAAACTGAGGTATCATGGAATTTGTGTGTGTGGTAACTCTGCCCTCTTCCCTTATATTTATGTGATAAGTAACTATTTTGAGGTTACTCAATAGACACTTAATTGTTAGACATAAGGTTTTTCTGAAATCCATCCTTTGTGTACCATGGCCTAAATAAATAATATGCTTCTACCATTGGCAAGACTAAAATATTTTGAGTATTTCCTAGAAGTCTTACAGAATTTGTGTTTATTTATTCATTGTTCTTTCCATGACTGGTGGCACATTTTCACGGGACAAACATTCTGTGGTATTGTGCTAATTCACCAAGACAGTAACCGATCTCTTATCAAATCTTGCCTCTGATTCACTGCTTCTCATTCTTTCCTCATGGCACTGACTTTGTCTTATACCTTGAACTACAGATACTTTTGTCACTATTTGCCAAGTTGAATGGACATATAATTTCAACCCGTATCTTAGCTGATGTCTCTGTTGCATCTGACTCACTCTTTGTAACTCACTTACCAGTTAACTTCCTTAGCCCCACTTTCTTATGACTTTCCTTGCAGTGTCTAACAATTCTTCCTAAGTCTTCTTTACCCATAGCCTGTCTCTCTACTGCCTCTTAAAAGTTAGTATTCCTCAGCCTCGACTCACATCTTTTGTCTCTATCTATGCTTTCCTCAAGTGGTCTTAA
Source organism: Hydrochoerus hydrochaeris (assembly GCA_004027455.1). Lineage (NCBI taxonomy): Eukaryota > Metazoa > Chordata > Mammalia > Rodentia > Hydrochaeridae > Hydrochoerus > Hydrochoerus hydrochaeris. Next base: position 109,724 of record PVLA01001037.1, read on the forward strand.
CATATATATTCAGAAATTCTCTCATACTGATCACATGTAGTGCTTGATGGAAAACTGCACCTGTGTGTTCCACTGACATCTCAAACTCAGTAATTCAATACCAAGTTCATTTTCTTTCTCTGAAAGCTACTCTCCTTCTGGCACTCTCTGTCCCCAGGGCACCAAGCTTTAAATCCTGTTTGCATTGTACTTCCCTATCCATTTCACTCCTCAGTGTGCATTAGAATCATCATAGTAACTTTTATGTGTCTTAACATTAGACATTAATTTTCTAAAAGTCTAGGGTGGAGCCCTGGAAGAACATTCTGGAAGGACTTTTCAGTTGAGTTAGGAGATTTGCCTCTTCATGGAGAACCACTCAATTCTAGACAGTTGCCTCCCTCTGCTAATTTTAACCTCTAAATATTTTCTTATCTCTAAATATTTTTTGAGTCATGCCTTTTTTGTCTTTGTGCGGCTTTGCTTTTGTCAGTGCACTTACTTGTAAGAGAGAGGAGGTGAGACCAGAAAGCACCCTTTTGCTGTCACGTGTGGTTTTCAGTTTTTAAAATGTTCATTTTTATTTGTATGTCATCATTATGAATTGTCAAGTATGCTTTCTTAATCTTTCCCAATATACCATACATACTGAGTTATAGACATGATCTCATAAGAAGTCTTCAGTTTTTTAATTGGGAACATGACACCCACATTATATCACAAAGTAATAATAATTTCTAGATTATGGTTATTTTTATTGTGTAAAAATTATTTTATGATTTGCACAAATATATGAAGTAATCCATTTAAATGAAAAATGGTAATAAATTGTGAGGATGGTTTTCTAGTGAGATAGTATTAGGTATCACTTTAATATTAACGTAGCATTATATTAAGATAGTATTAGGTATAACTCATTATGTACTTAAATTTAGGTTCTCTAAATTCAGTCATTATTTTTCTTCCATAACATCTTTATTCCTTAAATATAATTTTTTTTATTTTTAAGATAAACCAGGATTTATTTAAAAGAATACCCAACAATACTTATATGTGACTGTATAGCAACTCTTCATTTTTAAGTTGTTTGTATTATTCTTATTGTCTTTGTATGTGCTACAGAAAATAACATAAAAGTTTTCTATTGTTGTAATGATATTGTCATTTTTTATTAGTGTATGTTCACAATGCAGGATAGTGCTGTTTGTTTTGGGGAATTGGTAAATACATGCCACACATCTTGATCATTTTTGATTTCTTACTCTGTGTCATTACTCTTCTGTCTCTATTCTTGTGTCTTTTGTTTTGCTTTTTGCTGTCAAGCAGTGACATGAAGAGAATTGGGTTTTCTCAAATCATTATTCCAGTGCTGGGGATGCAGGGCAGCATTTTATTTGGTGGTGCAGATTTAGCAGGTGATATTTAGGTTTAAAATCAATGGTGGAGTCTGTGGCAACCACTACCCATAGGGTAGCCGAGGTAGCAGCTTGTCTGGTGGGTCATTCCCATGGATTGTTTCTTTGTGTGTTTCGGTAGTTTTTTGTTTTGTTTTTCTGGTAATCATTGCTGGACACCAAGTGATGGGTCCAATCTCTGCACTGATATCTGTTTTATAAGCATCTCATGGCCTGCATTGATCTACTTTAAGTAGCTAAGTGGTTTGTCTTTGGAAAGTGAACCCTGAACAATATGAAAACAGGTTTATGTGGAGAACACTTTGGTTTTGGAAGAAGGACTTTTCTGCTCTAAATGAACTTGTTTTTTGTCCTTTGTGTCTGCTCTATGGCTCCTCTCATACTTGTTGAAGTAGGTTTATAGATATCAGTGAAACCTTCTGCAAGCTCATAGGAAAGCAATTACTCCGAACTGTGATTAACATTGATTGTGCTTGGAAATTTATATAAATTACAACTAGAGTATTCCAGTTCCCTAAAACAATAACCAGACCTCTGATGATCACGGTTCATTTGAGGAAGTGGTATGTGATATTCTCCTTTTATCTGACAGTGATAAGGTTATGTTTGCTCTGCTCCATGATGTTCCACTCTGGGGATGGAATTAGTGTGTGGGGGTCCATTTTCCAGGGGGAATAGCTGAGAGAGTTCTGCTTCCTCTTTCCTCTGGCTAGGTTTTCCTTTGTGTTTGGAAGCTTGGTGCATGCTTTCCAATATTACTTCTTTAACACGATACAAAATCTTTTTGGCTTAGAAAACTCTTTAAATTAAACAAAAGTTGACATGATTGAAATTACTCAGTTATGCCAGCAGTCTCCTAAAAATGTTTTTTAATATTTGGATTTGACTGTATTGCAAGTTTTCCAGGAACTCTATCTTTGGTCTGTTTTTAGTAATGCTTCTAAATGACCCTTTAAGCTTGTACAATTATAGAGTTTGGTAATTTTTTAAAATTTGTATAGTCACAAACCAGTTTTGAAAATGATAAGCATGAGCCAGGACAATATGTTGCACAATGTGATATGCTACAGTTAAGAAAAGAATAGGATCCAATCTTTTAAAGAAATGCATTTATTCTTTATATGTTATCACGTTGAATGCATTCATATGCAGTATGGAATATGTAAGAATTTACATGAGAATTATACACATGTAAAAATATGTAACCCCTAGAACTAGACCTATTATTTTTATTTTTAACTAACAGACCTTTCCCTGTTAATACAGTAAATGAGGAAATCAACAACCACCCACAAATAATAGTATACAGCAAAAAGCTCTGAAAATTTGAGTTTTGGCACACTATGTGATATCACAAGTCAGCCTCTCTGGAGATTTAATATCCAAGTTAAGAAAATTCATGCTCTGGGCACACTGAAAGCACTTTCTTTCATACAAGGTTTTTAGTACTCCTGTATTTAAGATACTGGACACACAGAGATGAATAGGGTAGCCCTGAGATTTAAGGAATGTAAATGGCAATCAGGGGCAAAGACCCACAAATGAATAAATGCAATGAGACAATGTCATTAACAACTGTCATGTTTTTATGAGCCTCTGAAAGCCAGGTCAGTGTTTAACATTTAAAGTTGAAACCATTTAAATTTTTAGCATTTAAAGATTTGAGGCTCAAATAATTTAAGAAACTAGCCCAAGATTACATAGCTATTAGTAGATCTAGACTTGGATTCTAATGTGTTTTATCTGAGCTTTGCTATTATTTCATATCATTCACATGTTCTGTAGAAGAAGGAGTCACAAAGTTGAGGAGAGTCATCCTTTGTAGCATAGGGTGGGAGTTAGATCAGAAAATGGGTATAAATAGATAAGTAGAAGTTTGACACCTGATTGATTAGAAAGGGGTAAGAATACGTCCGATGAACAAATAATGTGGATAAGGCTTGGGAAAATTTAAATAATACGATATTTTGCAAGTTATTAAGTTTTCTATGACAGGAAGATGTAATTAATTCATCCATGAATCCCAAGGATAATTAATTGTTAAATGCACATTTCCTGGTAGAGGACCTTTTGAGCACCAGTAACACAATGGCATGACAAATCAAGAATTCTAGAACATGCATAGAGGAAAACCTAACACTCATTGAAGGTCTGAACTATTGATGGTGGGCTTAATTTTTTTTTTACTTATTTTATAATTACATACATTTTCTATGAATATTCCTGGAGTGTTTCAAAGCAACCTCCAGATATATATTCCACAGCCAATGTGTTATGCAGAGTTTTCCACTTAGTACATAGTAGGGAACTCTAATGAACAGAGCAGCGTAGGAAGAAAGATGTGGATGGATATTGATGGAAACACTCAGATAATGGAAACATTTTCTCCTGGATTAAAAATTATATTTGATCCCCAGTAAGTAAGAAGTTGTACTATGTAAGATGAAAGTGAAAGACAGAACAACTGTTTTTATGCTTGCATTTATGTTAAAAATATATTTCACATGAATGGACCAAGGAGATTTATAAAATTAACTATCATTTTTTGTGTACCTACTTACAAGTTCAGTTTCAGGCATTTTTTTATACATTTTGCTCAGTTTCACATTAACATTAGAGATGTCATTAATCTCACTGTGGGATGGAGCAGCTGAGGTCTGCAGAGGTGAGCTAATTAATTCCCATCCCAAGGTGCATTCAGTGGATGATTGGAGTGGAATTTAAACTTTGTTTGCTAGATCCCAAAATCTAGACTATTTGCATTTCTATAGCTATTTATCCAGTCACTCAACCTTACAATGACAATGTATTACCTGTGTCAGGCATGAGAGATAAAAATGGGAATACGATTTCTTCACACTTTACTTTAGAAGGGCACAACAGAAACAATTACAAATAACTTTAATACAGTGTGGTAGCCGATATGCAATCCCACTTCCTTAACTTATGAGCTCAGCAAATCTGAGCAGACTCTTTGGGCCATACTTTTTCTTTGAGGTAAAGTAAGCTTGTTAATAATGTACTTCCAAGGGGTTTTATGAGGATTGACTGGGAAAGTACATGTAAAGCACTTAGGAACTGTCCTCAGCAGTTTGCTCAATAAATAATAGCTTAACTCTGTACATACAGAGTGCAGTGGGATCACAGAGGAGAGATGCCCAGGTCTGCCTGGGGGCAGGTGGCAAGAATGGGGGAGAGCAGGGGGTACAGGTTTGTCAGGGATGTCTCTCAGGGACAGTTAGCATCTGAGTTAAGTTTTACAGATATAATGGGAGTTGGCAGTGTAAAGGTGAAGGTAAAAAAGAAATCATTTTAAGCATAGGAGATGGCATGGGCAAGGATATGGAGACGACAGTTTGCATTTGTCTGCACAAATTATCACAGATAAATAAATGCTTGGAATGTTTGTTAACAACTACATTGTAGGAAGTACAATATTTCATATTGCAGGCTTTGAAAGTGTTCTTCTGTTCCTTTAATAAAAAAGGATAACTGAAAGTGCAGAGGCTATTGAACAGCTTTAGACAATTGGTCCAGTCTTGTCTGGATAGCTTTCCAAGCATGAGGAGGACCATAGGTCTGTATAACATTGGAGCTAAGAAGCCCAGTGAGTGTTTACAGCAGCCCAGGTAGGAAGGATGAGTGCTGCGTTGGTGCCACAGTAGACCAAGAATTGAGAGAATTAGGCCAATTTAAGAAATGTTTAGAAGGTAGAAAGTACAAGAATTTTGCAGTAAAGAAAGTGACTCAAGAACAGCTCTCCTGTTTTGGCCTGAGTTTTTAGGTTAGGTAGTGGTACCACCTACAAAAGTTAGGTTAGGTTAGGTTAGGTTAGCTTAGGTTAGGTTAGGTTAGGTTAGGTTAGGTTAGGTTAGGTTAGGTACCACCAACAAAAGGAAACGGCGGTAGCAAGTTTAGAGAAGGTAGTGGTAGTCCTGCGTTTAATATAGGCTTTGATATGGGCAGAAGTGTAATGTGTGTCTAGAGCAATAAGATAGCTGAGCTGAGGGTATGGACTGGGCAATGTCTGGCTTCTGAGGTACAAGATAGTGCCTGGGGAGGGAGGGGAGATAGGAGGGAGAGCTTTAAATGTTCATGGGCTTAGATTTTACTAAGCCAAACTTTCTCTTACCTTGGATGGAGAAAATGTGTGCAAACAATACAGCCCTCCTGCATGCCCCTGCTTAGACAACTTAATGGTATTGGGGTGGGGGTGGGGGCGTAAGAGGAAAACACAGTTTCATAAAGAAAAAGAAAACAAGTTACAGAGTCTTAAGTACAGAGTCTTGTGGAATTGGCAACCTTACCTTAAGAATTTGCATTTAGTCTGCACAAACTATCAGAGTACATTTTCCTGAGTCAAATATGGGTCTGACCAAAGTTTTGGCTTTCAAAAGTATCCTTTTTTTTTTCCAGTATTGGGGTTTGTACCCAGAGCCTTTGTAGGGAGTTACAACCCCACCCCAATTCCTGACCTTTTATTTGTTTGCTTATTGATAGGATCTCCCTAAGTCAATAAGTTGGCCTGGCTGGGCTTGAACTTGGAATCCTCCTGCCTCAGTCTTCAAGAGTGCTGGGATTGCACACATGGTTCACCATGCCCAGCCTCAAGTACATACTATACTTTTCAATTTTGTGCTCTTTCCTTTCTGAGTTAGGTTTCTTGCTATCACCATGATGACAGACATAGAGATCCTCTGAATTAGCATGAATTGGATCTGTATGTTACCTAGAATATTTATGATGTCACAGACATGCTAGGAAGATTAACTTGGATATCAGAGGAAGATTTTAGCTATCACTCTGCCTCTACAGTGCATGTGGACCTTTGAAAAAGTCAGTGATTTATTTGCACCTTAACTTTCTCGGCTGTGAGGATAATAATGCCTCTTACTGGCATATTCAAAGTGTTATTTTATAGATACAAAGAGATGCAAAGCTCTTGGCAGACAATAGATGCATTGTAATTATTGGTTGCTATTGTAATATTACCAGCATTATTGGGTTTTGTAATTTTTCAGAAATTTGGAATTTAGAGATAAATTTGTATTGGAAGTCAGTTACATACAATGGCCATACTATGCACTAAGCACTCTGACATTATGTGTCTATTTACGGATTTTATCTGAATACCTGGATTGGGAGTTCTAGTAGCACACCCATGTTATAGATGAAGAGCCTGAAGTTCAGAGGTTTGTCAAGTGACCGATTTGGAAGTGAGAAAGCTGTGTAGATTAATAAGAATTTCTTTTCACCATTTGCTAAAAGGAAACCGTGCCCATAGACTTCTCATGTTTCCAAAATATATGTGCCACATATGTGAGTTCAGGTGGTTAGCGAGATTTTCTAACGTTAACTAATATGTTTGTAAAATTGCTTTAAGGCTCCACTCACATCGTGACACTGAATCATGTGTGTCTCTCGTTGCAGCCTGTGAGACCGAAGCCGGGAAAGTGTACCAGGTTTCCTCTGCAGAGCACATGCAGCCTTTCAAAGGAAACATGGAACAGTTCATCGTTCAAGGTAGAGTTCAAAGAGATATTTTGTTTTCCTTCCTCTTCTGCAGAAAGGGAGAAGGCATTTTTAAAACCACACATGGATTTGAAAGGGATTGTTCTGACGTTACAAACGAGACCCGATTGGGTTTAATCATGAGTCACAGAGATGTGAGAAGCTAGCAATTTGTTAAACAGGCTGTTCTGTAGATAATGGTCCTATTATTGTTGCTTTTTATTTCATGACAGTAAATACGCTAGATAGTAATTAAAGTAGCTCATACTTCTAAAGACATTAAATTCCTGGGTTTTATGTTATAGAAAATTCGATATTCTCTTCAGTTTTGACTATACTTATGACCTCAGTTCAAATCTAGTATTTGTTTAGCTTGTCAAAACATTGTACCCAAAGGACAAAGCATGGTTTTTTAAATCTCAGAACATTATTTGCTATTTTTTATAGGCTGCACTAATACCTCTAGATATTTAACACCTTTCTTCCAAAGCTTACAACCTGTATAAATATCATCTCATTGACACATCCTACGTTCCTGAGATAAACAGGAATGAAACATTTCAGAAGATACTAAAGAAATGACTTTTTTTTTTTAAAGAGGGAAAAACCTACTAAAAGCTCTGCTGTTTGAAGTCATTGAAACTTGCAGTTATATCAAAGCCTTTACTACTCAAAACATTTCAGCTTTGGAATGTTCCATCTCATCTGAAGATCAGATTTGTATCATGCCACGCTCTGGGAAAGTTCCTGCTCTTTCAGAAACTCTCCTAGAGGCTGACATGGCATGAGACTGAGGCCAAGTAGCACTCTGAAGGTTGGCTCCATCCTCTGTGTATAGGCTATGATTTTTATAGTTTATTTAAGTGTCATTAATGATGATTTACAATGAATGAGTCATGTTACAATTGGATTAAACATAAGCACAGCTTTTTTTAGATGGGAAAAAACTATTTAATCATGTAAAATAATCATGAAGATTGAAACAGAACTCTGTTGAGGTTCATAAATCAAAGTGATTGTCATTTTCAAAAGCAGCTCTCCTGGTGGAAATCATACTGACTGACTCCTAAAAAGGCTTTTGACCAAAATCATTAGTCCTGTAGTTACATATGATAGGAACTTGTAAACTCATTTTGTTCTTAGTGGTGAATAAAACTGAGTCTTGATTTTTTTTCATCCTCTGGAATTTTAAGATCAACAATATGCAACTTATAAAAAACATGATAACTACATGTTTGAAAACTACAAAGGTAAAAGCATGAAACATTCACTTGTGGCTTGTGAGAAAGAGTCCTTAGTCTAGAACTTACTCAAAAAGAAATCAGGTGGTTTGCTGGGTTCCACATGCAAAATATAACAAACATTGCACACATTGATATGCACATTATGTGGCTTATTATGAAATTTTATGAACTTGCATTTTCATAGGCCAAATTTTGAGGGTCTTTTTGTTTGTTTTTGTTTTTTGAGACAGAGTCTCACTAGTGCAGGCTGGTCTTAGCCTCACTATTTAGACCAGGCTTACCTTGAACTCATGATAATCCTCTTGACTCAGCCTTCTGAGTACTGGATTATAGGCATGCCCCACCATACCTGGTTGAGGTTATTTTTTTAATGACTGAATCTTTGTGATTTTATAGAAATAAACAGTGGAATTATATTTTATAATCTATTTGGAGTTTAGAAACTGTGCTTCTACATCAAAGATGACCAGCCATAAATAATGTGTTTGAGAATCATTTCTGATGAGTCAGTGATCAGAGACCTTTGGGGTTTGTTTACTGTTTGACACGTAGGGTAGATAGGGTTGCCCAGTCATATTAAATGGGTAAGTATCACCTTAAATGTTTAATCATTTCTCAAAAAGATCATTAAACCTATTATTATGAAATTCAGATATTAGAAATTTTATATTCTCTATATTAAATGAAATTCTTTATGTTGCAAGGATAATAATTTACTTTTTGTTTCATATATATTGTAAGTAAGTAATGTATTATTTGTAAGTAAAGCTAATGCATTAGTTAGCCTTTAGTGGCCAGGACAAAATACCTGACATTAACATTTTAAGAGAAAAGAGATTAGAGCTGGCTCATGGTTTCAGAAGTTTCAGGCCATGGTTGACCAGCTCCACGGCAAAAACATCAGGGCAGGAGAAATGGCAGAGTAACATTGCTCATTTCATAGTAGCCTGGAAATAGTACCATATAAGGGAAGAGCTCTTGAAAGAAGGGGCCAGGGGCCAGATAATATCCCCAAAGTCACACCTTCAGCACCCACCCACACATCCCCAGAAGTCTGCTTTCACTTCCCCCGGGCAGCCCTCCAACCCATCAAGTCAACAGTTAGTCATCACAGTGCTGCACCTTTTTTTTTTTGCCACTCATTTGAACAAGGTGAGTCTCTTCACAGTTCTTCTCCCTCTTCCGATTGCCTTTTTGATTTATTGTCTAGTTCTACTCAAATGTTCTATGACTATTTGTTGATTAAAAATATTTGTTGCTGGAGATGGACCTCTGTAGCAGAGTGCATGTTTAGCTTGTGTAGGGCCCTGGGTTCTACCCCTGGTACCATGCACACTTTCATAACTTTTGTTGTGTTTTCTATGTGGCCATGCATTCTTTTGGATATATGTTGCAAAGGTATGTAAGAAAAAGTATGTTTCTTAATGGGTTTTACTTTCTGGGTTACCTGAAAGACAGATGATAGCAACATAAACCACAACAGAAAATCCTTTAGAAAAACACATTGGCTAATTTTAAATGTACAGTTAAAAAATAGATTTTTAAGTATCTGTCTCTTAAATTTTTCTGAAAGCAGTTTTGCCCCTATTTCCTTCTAGTTATCAGGACAAAATTCTAAAATCAGAATTATAAACTGGGAAAAATGCCTCCTTAGTACAAATAAAGTATATCAAATCTTTGTTTGTTTTCAGGTTTTATCACTAATAAAAGACCACACTTACATCAACTTCTCTTTTCAGATTAGCATCCAGAGGCTGGTTCTTGTTTTTGCATGTCTAGTTAAAATCTTTTCTTATGAACTTCATTCTCAAAATCTAAAATCTCCCAAACAATCCACAAAACAGACTACCTCTAACACTGGCTGAAAGTTATTGCATTAAATCCCACCGCATAGCAGGAACACCTCCCATCCTTGTAATTCAGCTATTGTGTGGTTTGTGGACCACAATCTAATGATCATTGTGGATTTCATCTAGCCCTGAAACCCACTGATTCATCCAATTTTTTTCCTTGTTCTACTCAAGCCAAGATTTCATGGTCTCTGTTTAAACACCCCTTTCCTTGAGAATGCCCCTCATTTCATGTCTAGAATAGGCAGGTTTCATGAATTTAGTCCTGCTTCTGCAAGGCATTCATTGTTTGTAAGGGCATAACACTGAAGAACTAAGTTGAGATGAACTGGACCTTCAAGTAGGAGACCAGTTAGAAGATAGTTGTAGTAGACTGTTAGGGAAATGTGACATGAGGAGCCTTGTGTTGAGGAAGACGTGATGAGAGGATGCACTTAAAGATATCTAATAAGACAGAATCAAATGGACATGGATGATAGTTACATATCCAGACTTCATATCTCAGTGGCAGGGAGAGTGATATTACTAATTGCTGAGATGAATGCAGGTTGAATACCCCATATCCCTAATGGCTGGGACCAGAAGTACTTCTGATTTTGGAATATTTATGTAGAATTTACCTGCTGAGCACCCTAATATGATAAATCCAGAAGTTCCACACCTCAACAGTTTTAGAGTTTGGAGCACTTTTTGATTGCAAGATTTTAGATTAGAGTTGCTCAACCTGTATAAGAAAATATTTGAGGGATCAACATGATCACTTATGAATAAATACACCAGTGTACATGCCCCATTGGGAGATGGGTAGAGGTACTGAACTCAGCATAGAGGTCTGCATTGAAGATTAGACACCAAAAAATGATTGTACAGTAGAGGTAGTCACCATTGGAAGAAAAGAGTAAATAGGGCTAGGGATAGTATTTTGGAGGAGAATAATATCCACTAGGATGGACAGAGAAAAGCACCTGCATGTGTAAGTAGGCAGGAAGGAAACTGAGAGAGGCTGGTGTGATTGAAGTTTGAATTGGAAAGAGTTTCAGGAAAAAGGAATGATCATAGCAGTGTGTGTTCAAATGGACTGAACAATATGTAGGACTGTGAGCATGAACCTGGAGCTCATTGGTAGTCTGAATAGAGTATGTATCTTGGGATTGACACAAACCTAAGCTAGTACTCTGAGCTTTAATATTTTAGATAAGTGAGGAAGCAAAATGACACCACTCTGCAGCAGTTTTTAAAGTTAAGTATTGTGTTGTTGAGGGGCAACTGTAACTGAAGTGTACGTGTTTGAACTATTTCATCAAAGTTACTATAATTTTGCTTATTACTTTGTCATTACATATGATGAATTTGATTTGATGCATTTGTTATGAAGGAAACTAATTCTTAATCTCCAAATTATTGTGTAGCACTTATTTGTATGATCTCTTAAAATTTTTGGTATCAGAACCAAGAAACAAAAAAGATGAAATTAAGTGCACGTGCTAGGAAACCTCGTGATTTCTCCCAGAACCCAGCACACTTCTTTCTTTTCTCGTTGCCCTCTTTATTTCTGAATCCAAGTTCTGTCCTAAACAAAGTGTGTGTGCATAATCGTATTATTGTTGCCAAGTTATGGAAGGACTTTAGATGTATTGAATTTCTATTATATATTTATCTGCTTATATTGAAGTCACTGGGAAAGAAGTAGGAGTCAGTTTCTCTTGTTGGCTTTTGCTGCCTTTTTTACACACATGCTATATTTTGACATGCATGTATTTTAAAACTTAATAAAAGAGGAAATGTCTCTCCCCACACTAATAAATGAAGTCCCTGTTGTGATTTTATAAATCAAAAATAGCTAATGTGCTTTTTCAAGAACCTCACTTCCCCTTTTTCCCAAACATTTCTTCCATAAACTAAGTGTAGTAAATTGAAGCTGAACAATTCCTGTGGGGGAATAGAACCAAGACGAAAATGCATAAATCTGTAATCACATGCTTATAATTAGAAGAGTGTTGACATCTCAAGCCTTCAATGTACAATCTCTACTATTGGTAATATTATACTTGAGGATGAAGAGATGGCAGAAGCAGAGGTGGTTAACTGTGCCAAAGATTGTCAAGTCTACAGAAATGAGGATCTAGTATAAGGAATGTATCCGTAGCGCCCTATAAGAAATGCTCACTCTTCAGCACAGGGTGACTCTATTTGGTGTTGCTCTTATTTCTGTTTCTGAAAATACCATATAAAACTTTTTGCAGTTATGAAAAAGGCAAAGATGATTCTTTTAAAGTAATCTTGCATTGACCATTTGCAGTTGAAAAATAAGCATCATTGTCTTTTAAACAATTGTTTGTATTCATCATCTACGTGATAATGTAATGACTATTAAACCTTCATGCTATTTGTACTATGCTAAAGAGTTAACAGAAGCCCGTTGATACCCTATGTGATTTTAATTTCATAACTTTTGGGGGACAGTCCAAGTAGCCACAGCTACCCCCATTTCACAGTGAGAAGAGTGAGGTTCAGAGGGCTCCCTCATTAATTGACTAAAATCACATAATAGATGGCAAAGTCATACTGGAATTAAGGCCTTCTGAATGAACTGGGAAGTGTATTTTATTTTCAGTTAAAAACTATAATAAAGTAATAGAGAACCCAGAAAAGAGCAGATAAGGCAATTATGTAATATCAGGTGGTAGAAACTATTAATATCACGTGAGATATTTGGTTATACAAAAAATTTCCCAACAATAAGACTGAAAAATGGAAAAACTTTTGTACAAATGCAGTATGCAAGTGTGCACCATTCAGCAAATAGACCAAGCCCTTTCCAAATCTATTGGTAAGCAGTGATTACATTGTACCTTTTCTGCCACTGTTAATATTTGAGAAGCAAGAATTTTAAGTAATTATTCTGCAAAGAATAGTTTGCATTACCACTTCTCCCTGAGTGTTAGATTTCCATTCTCCATAATCCTTCATTCTGCAAGTGGGGATGAGAAATGATCTAAGAGCCTCTGAGGAGTGAGGGAGTGAGGGAGTTCCACACGGGAGCTCCTCGCAACTGCCCATCTACCAACACTACAGATAGCATCTCTGCAAAGCCTCCCAAGCTGTCTCCTAGCACCTAGTAACAATAGACCTGCAATAGAGACTTAGTTCGCCAATGAAAGAATGAGAAAATGGCTACATGTCCACTCATGATCTTCAGTTTGTGGGGCCCTGTGTTCCCTCATATGTGAATGTTGTTACTGATCATGTGGTTGCCCAGGACTGGAAGCTTGGCCTGATTCTATATTTCTTGGTCAGTGAGAAATGGATATGTTCAAGTACATCATGCTTGTATTAAAAAATTCAGGAATGTAGCAGAACATAAGTTTTCTTACTCTTTTCTCTGTTTTCAGAGATAATTTATATGTATAAGCACATATATATACATGTACTTGTTTTTATGTATATTTCAATAGTGGATATATGTTCTGTTTGATTCTGTGACTCTTGCTTTTTGATTTTTATTGTGAAATATTTTTTGTGAATAATTTTTATTGAAAAATATTTTTATTTATGTTTTATATAAGATAGATAGTTGACTTATTATTTTCTGTAGTTGCATTTTATAGTCATTATTACCATGAACACTGAATTAGGGAATATTGAACTATTACTTCTATGGGTAAATTCAGGGTTCAGTTCTTGCAAAACTGTGGTTACATTTTTGTCAACTGATCAATACATATTTTGTGTTATATGTTTCTACTTCTGCACCAAGCCTTTTTAAGTCGTCTTGGTATTTTTCTATTTCTTTCCTATTGATGTATCTTTTACATATTACATTTTTAGGAGATAATAATAATAATTGTTGTTAATAATAATAAATGTTCCCCACTTTGGAGCTTGTCTTTTTACTTTTCTTCTACTGAGTACTGATAAAAAGAATTTTAAGTTCTGTGTAGTGATATTTATTATTCTTTTCTTTGATTATGCATCATTTTGTCATATTTAAGAAATTCTTTCTGACTACAAATGTATAGATATTATCCTTTATTTTCCTGTAAACATTATATAGTTTTACTTTCACAGAAAACATGTAAATGTTTTCCATAGGCTTTTCAATTTTTCTAAATATGATTTTTATTTGTGGCCTGTAATACAAATCTGACTTTTGTCATATACTTTGCAGTTGCTCAGCAGCATGACATGAATCAGCCATCTTTTCTCTGTTGTACAGTACCATCCCTGTCATGTAGACAGTGTCCGTATTCTTCTTGGGTTTTCTGTCTATTAGCTCATTGGCCTATTTGCATTATTTATTCTCTGAATTTATTCTATATTACTATATTATTCACTGTAGGTATCTAAGATATCCAGAAATGTGGAAAGACTAGACCTCCACCTCCTTGTTTAGGAAGTTTATACCTCTACTTGGTAATTTATCCTGCTATAATTCTAGAATTAAGTTGTCGTGTTCCACCAAAATAAATGTTAGTATATTAACACAATGACATAAATACTGTGTATGGTTCAGAGCATGAAGAATGACATCTTCTATGAACATGGTATGTTTTAATATCTCTTTTAATGTCTACCTAAAAAAATTTAGAGTTTTCTTAAGGTTTTCACATTTTTTGCACATATAGACCTAAGGACATTAGTGTTTTTGCTGACATATACTTTGTGAATTACATTTATTTTTGATTATGTCTAAAACTTTAATTATGGTATAAATTGATTATATCCTATAATTTTGCTGAATTCTTTTATTAATTTTACTAGGAATTTTGGATATTTTTAGGTTTTGTCTGTAAATATCACCGGAAACCATGACCATTTTTCTCTGGACAAAGTGCTGTGGCTGTCCCTTTAGTGTAGTTTTCGACAGAATTGATAAAAGTTCCTTTTTGCAAAGGGGCAAGACTAGAAGAATAGAAAGTCATATTTTTGGTCAACCAGTTACCATAAATTAGTTGAAAGTTTTATTCTTATTTAATTTTTGCTCTCTTCTAATTTGGAAGTCATATTGTCTATCTTTATCCCTGTAATGCATAGCTATGCTATTTTAACACAATCCTTATTTTTATGAGGCATTCAATATAGTGCCTTAAAATTCATTCTCTAAATGAAAGTAGTCACTGCAGGGAGGCAGATGAGTATATCCATCATTTCACTTAATTATCCTTGTGTGACAAAAGTGCCTAAAAGATACTGACTGGGAAAATGCCCATTATGCAGTATAATATTTTTATCTATAATCTTTATATTTCATTTTTCTTGGTGTATTCATTACTGCAACTTTGTGTGCTTTCTACTCTTTCTCCTCCTGTGCACGTGAGGGATTTTTTTTAGTTTTATTTCAGTTTTTCTGTTTTAAAATTCCACATATATGTGACATCACGCAGTATTTTCCCTTCAGTCAACACGGTTCTTTATCAAAGTCTGAAGCCGCTATTTTTACTTCTCTTTTAACAGTGAAAGTCCTTAGAATATTGTAACATTACTCTCACCCACTAATATGCAATTAGTTTCCAGTGTTTGTTTCCTATTCTATTTTAAATTCCTACAATATACAATTCCTTTTTTTCCCCTTTAGTTTAAATTTAACAGTACTATTTTCTTTGCTCACCATTTCTTCACATTATGCCTGCCTTCTAAGGTTGTTTTTCTGCTCTCTGAACTTTACCCTTTAAATGTCACTTTGGTGTAAACTTCAGACTGTAAATTGTTGTGTGTTTGGAAATATCTTTATATCACACTTGTTTTTGAGAGATAGATTTGCTAAATATGAAATTCTGGGTTCAAAGCAAATTCCTTTCAGCTATCTGGAAGTCTGATGCCTCTCTTCCCTTGCTGTGCTGACAACTCTCCTTGGGTCCAATTTTGTTTCTTGTTTTCTAATCTAAATTTTTCTCTCAGGCCCTTTTATGTTTTTATATTTCTCATTATGTTTGTTTTGGCTAATCATCAGGAGGCGCTACCAACCAAGAATTATTTTAAAATACATTCTTGCCTTGCATTTTGGAATCACACAGTATGCGTGGGGCCCAGCACAGTGTGGTGGCCCAGGGGGAATTAGGACTCTTAGGTAAATGGATCCCCTTCTAACCAGAGCTACCATGATGTGGACATATTGACTCAGTGTCTAATTTTACTAAGGTAATACATTTCATTTCTTTCAAGGTGTTTCTGGGTACTTTGGAGAAAATGAGGCCTGTTCAAAATTTTTCTGTGTGACCTTTGAAAAACAGTTACTGGATTTAGTGTTACCCCAGAGCAGAGCTGGTTTATGCCTCTTTGGAATCCTGCTTCTGTTTGTTTTCATGGCCTCAGAGAATTTTCCTGATTTTTTTTTAATCCAACTCAGCCATGCATTCAATTTTATTTTAGTCCACCTATTTTATTTTATTTATTTATTTTTTGATGCTCTTTGTTGTGAGACTCTTTGGATAGCTGACCCACTGTATTATTGAAAATAGAAGTCTGTCTTGTTTGTTTATATTAAAGTATCTTTAAAGTCATTTGAACCAATAAGTTCATCCTAATGATTTTATACTATTTCACTCTAAAAATGCACCAAAACTTATTTCCTAGCTTCTCTACTTATTAACCTGTTTTTTTCCTACCATATTGCTTCCAAAAGTAAAAGATCATAGTGAATAAATGTATATGTTTTGCGCAATGCACACCTAACTAGTTCAGCCCTACGTGTTAAGCCACTGGATCAGAAGAGATATGAGCCTCATTGTTGATGCCTCCTTTTCCCATGTGCTTCTCACTCGTGCTTTCCTTGCCTAAGTCCTACCAGTTACCTCACACATATCCACTTCATTCTAATCCCACTGCATTGGCCTGATTCCAGCTCAGAATAATTTGTTGCTTTTATGACGCCAACCACTTCCTTTCCCTTATTACTCTCATTCTATTATCATCCAATCACCAAAAACCTCATGATGATCTACACTCTTATGGAAAAGACTGAATTGGCTTAGAAACATGATTGTTACAGTATGTGAGTATTCATGAGGATGTAGGTATGTTTAAAATACTATGTGTAGCTAATATCCATTAAACTATGATATGTATTACATATTATTTATATATATTATTATATATAATAAATCTAAGTTTTATTCTTTAATCTTAGGTTCAGAGTACTTGAATGAGTTCAACCAGAAATATGAATCCTGACCAAATTGTTATGTTTTTGTAGCAGAAACCCAAATACAGTTCTTAATAACTAATGTGAAACTTTTCTTTTGAAGAAAAATGAGCTAGCTCTTGAATTCATGACTAGCACTTTTAGAATTTCAAGCGTATTTTCTTGGTATAAGTGGGTCTGGCATAATGAATCCTACAAGTTTCTATAGTTATCCATTTCTATAGTTATTTAAGAAATACCAACATGCTGATTGAGAGCAAATACTCAGAACAAATTTAACCATTTAGAATTAACAAATTTTCAGATTAATGTCTAAAATCTGCCTACTTCTTGGCTTTCTGCTTGATATATGTTTCTTTGATACATGTCCTTCCTTCCTTCCTTCCTTCCTTCCTTCCTTCCTTCCTTCCTTCCTTCCTTCCTTCCTTCCTTCTTTCCTTCTTTCCTGAATAAGTTCCTTTCCTATTTCTCACTGTATAGATTTGCAGGTGTAAAATTCTTTCAGCATGTAATTGCTTGAGTGTTGTCTGTTTATGAAGGACATTTTCTCTGACTATATTCTCAGCTAACAATTGTGTTAATATGGTTTCTGTTACTATGGCCAAATACCTGAGATAAGCAATTTAAAAGGAAAATTTTGGCTCATAGATTTAGAGATTTCATTCCGTGGTCACTTGATTCTGTTGCTCTGGACCTATGACACCACAGTGCATATCACAGAGGAAATGTGTGACAAAAGACCCCTGTGGTGACAGGAAAGGAAAGAGACAAAGAGCAGTAAGTGTGGTCCTGCTATCCCCTGCAAGCTCACCTCCCCACACCCAGTGACCTGACTTCCTTCCACTAAATTCTGCCTCCTAAAGTCTCTATCACTTCCCAATTGCACAATGAGATAGGGACTGAGCCTTAAATACGTGGGTCTTTGGGAGACACTCCTTTACACTGTAGCAATTGGTTTTGTCATTTTTCTGAATCCACACTTTAGGATATTACTCTCTTGCTTTCAGTTTGTAAAGTTTCTGATGAGATGCTTGTACTGGTTTTCAGTCACTGCTATAACAAGTTACCACAAATTTGGTGGCTTAAAACAACAGTTTTATTATGTTATAATTCTAATGGTCAGAAACCAAAAATTGGGGGAAATGATGGTATTAGCAGCAGACACATTTCTTTGTCTTTTTCTCTGATTCCTCTAAAGAATGTTTGGATTTATGTACACAATAATTTAAACAACGTATGACTCAGTTTGACCCCTTTAAGGCTGTTTTTGAGCTTTGCTTAGGCTAATCTAGAGTATTCTTTACACCGGTGACTCATCAGTCCTTCTTGGGAGGTGATCTCCCCACTGGGGTCTCTGATGACAGTCCCATCACAAGTGGTCAAAGATAGCTTCCTATTCTGAGGCTTCAGACTTCAAACATCTCCTGACCCTGAAAGAAATTTGGGATTTGTTCAGCTTGTAATTCCTTGGTAGTTCTCTACTTGAATTTATAGAGTTTCTCTGTGTACAGATGCTACTTAATTAATACCCAGCAAAAACTCAGAGAGGCCTCAGAGCAGATTGCTTCACTTTCTTTTCTGCAAGGATATTTCTCTCCAGATTGCCATCCCTCAACTTGCAGCGACTCCAACCTCCCAGAACTCACATCTAGTCTACATTTTCTCAACTCAGCAAGACTCCTCAGCTTATGTGAACTTTCTGTTTCAGGTCCCATGCTTTGGAAATTGTTTTTCAGCAGAAACCGAGGACAATCGAAGGTTCCAACAGAGATCAGAGTGCCGAGATACTTGCCCAGTATATAAAAGCTGCCCTTTAATATATTTTATCTAGTCTTGTAGCTAATTATAGTAGCAGGTTGAATTTGATCTCTGGAGAGTTCAGAAGTGTAAGAGTCTTTCCACAACATTAGATCAAGCTCTGCCGAGTCTCCTTGGCTTTGATTATTGTAATATCATACCATAACAGGCTGGGCCTGCCTCTCTGCATAGCTTTTTTGATAACTGTTTTCCATGATATTTCTCATATTTTTTCCTTATGTTTTCTTTTTCTGACACCCCCATCTGTGGTGTGCTTTTGCTTTTGAGCCTTTTTCTTACTGACTTCCCTCTCAGTAGGCAAATGGGTGTTTCCCATGATTGTCCTGATAAGAAACTGACAATGTTATGACTTCGGAGTCAGCCTGTACCAATTTAAATCTTGTCTCTTTATGTAATACTTCTGATATCTTAAGGTTTTGAATTGCCAATTTCTTATTTGTAAAGTGGAATAATTATAATGCATTTCATGTGGAGACTTTATTATTGTGGGTTATTGTATATAAAACATTAGAATAGTAACATCAACATCATCCATATTAACATTCCTATTTAGACATATCTATAACAGCTATATAATGTAAATTATCTCTCCCCACCATTCTCTTGAAAGAAAAGACTGTATAATATTTATTTATATATGAGCCACAACAAAGTGTCTAAAAAATGTACTAGACCCTCAAATGTTGGCTGAAATACTATAATGTTGTTTGTGGCTTTTTTCCCTAGCATAAAAATGCCTTAGCCTTCAAGCATTGTTTTGGCAAATAAGATTAGAAAGAAAAGGAAACACATTAGGAGGAGCTTTCTTAGTTTCCAGATTCCATTTTAAGCCATTTTGTGTTTTGATTTTTTGGGTTGGCAAGTTGGAATTGGTTGGTTTTGCCTTTAATATTGAAAACTCAGTTTTAAAACATGCATTTTCCTATTTTTAGTTAAAAGCTCATAGAGATTTTTATTTTATCTGAAGGATCCTATTTTAGTAAGGAAGTATGCTTGAATTATCTGCTTCACTGTGCTTTTTTGTTGTTGTTTTTGTTGTTTGTTATTTTAGGTTTTTTTGTACCGGGAATCGACCTCAGTATCTTGGGCTTGCCAGGCAGGTGCTTGTGCCACTGAACTACATCCCCAGCCTCAACTGTGATGTTATTTCATGGTAAAGAAAAGAGAAAGGGATTGTCCTATGTATGCTGTTGTTTCTATGGTGCTTTAGTGAAGATCCATCAGAGATTTGCTTCGCCTTTTCAGTGGAATCATGTATAGATTTTATGAGATTGGCTATAGAAGATAGGAGGCATTAACAATTTTTCTAGTTGAAAATCAACAACTCTTTGACCTTAGAGTCCACAGAATGTGGAACTCTTTTGTGAATATAATATTTACCAAGATCTTTTCCACTTTTGGGTTTAATGCAAAGATTTAGAAAGAAATTTCACTATCACTTTAAAAGTACATAAGGCTGGGTGATTAATAGTGCATGGATTTCCTATATTATAATGTTGGCCAAAAGCCATATATCAAAATTTTAAAATCTCCATTATTTTTTATTGTGTGCATTGCTTCAGTTTTTTTTTAATAGCAATCATTAATATATTATGTTTATATATACTTGGATTTCTAGCAACAAACATGTATAAATTTTAATGTACAAAACTGAAATAACTCTCAGTATTAACTAAAAGGTAGTTGTGAGTTATTTCAAAGACCAAGTTGCAATTTAATATTTCATAAATATTAGCTTTTTGCCTCCCAGAAGTATTCTATAGCATTTATTTTATCATCCTTAAGAACATTTTCAGTGTAAAGAAAGGAATGAATTGGGATTTAGCCTTTTCTTTTTCTATCTAAGGAAAGATATTTGGATACTCATACCTTGATATATACAAACTACCTACATTTATTTGACTTTTGGTTCACTGTCAAAAGGAGAAGTATCTGAAAAGTTACAAAACCAAAGCAATGTATCTGCAGTTAAGTAGCAATTTTAAATGACTCAGAGGAAAGGCACTGCATCTGTCTAAAAAATAACCCATTCTGGCTGCACTTAAAAGCAGTCAAAATGCACATTCATAGCTAATTATAAACAAAAACTAGTTAACACTTTAAATAAAAAGAAAAATAGCAAAAAGATTTAGAGCCTAGACAAACAGATGAAAGAGTTCTGTGTTGCCTTCCATCTGATATTACTCAAACGCAACTCTGTCTCCAATTACCTGGGAATATGTGGTATTCCCTCATGAAAGCTCAAGATGAGAAAGGGCGTCCATTCCGTGCCTCTGCTTACTCAGTCATTTGGAACAAGGTCAGCAGAAATATTTCACATTGCAAAAGAGACTGGAGCCAGACGGCGACTACAGACACTAATCTCAGGGTCAAAATAGTGACTTAGTAGGACAGCAACCACCAAGAAATATTTGTGTAGACAGAGATTTGGGGGGAGGAAGTATTAGTTCTCTTGAAGAAGACATCACCAAATGCCAAAATGCTGAAATAGGATCATTAAAATGCTATTTTTAACCAGTTGCACGTTAAGTAGAATCAGCCCTAAAATAAATACATAGGTGGAGAGAAAAGTAACCAAATAAGTAAGTAAAGATGTGTCCTATAAAGTTCAGTATTTTTTTATGGACCCAATTTAAAGGCTTTCTCTGCTCCAAGTTGCATATCTCTACCATTTGAGATTTGGGGGATCTTGGGGAACATTATTATGAAAATGACAGATGCAACTTAAATTATTAACTAAGGCACACTTAAGGCTTGTATCTAGATGTTCCCCCAGAATCTCAATTTTTTAGTGGAAAATTTCAAAGGTGGTTGGATTAGGGTGTGAATGTGGATTAAGGGTGTGATCCTAGGATTAGGGTGTGGGTAATGGGAGCCCCACTCTGGGTACGGATGGCACCAATCAATAGGCTTGTAGCCTGGATGGAATATAAAGGGACAGAAAGAAGGCAGCCTTGCTGCTTGTTGTTCTGCTGCCTTCAGCCAGCCACACCATGAACTGTTTCTCCTCTGTGTGCCCCTCTGCCACACCACTCTGCTTTAGAGCCAGCTGACTGTAGCCTGAAACCTCTACAAACTATGAGCCAAAAATAGACCTTTCTTTCTTTAACTTTGAATGTTCTGTATTTGTCTCAGCAATGAAAAAGTAACTAAGACACCCATTTTACCTCTGAGAAGTAGCAACTGGATGATCAAAGTCTCTGGGTTACATTTTTCTCTATAGTTTAAGATCTATTAAATAAAAGTTTTGTATTCCCTGGAGATTATCTGTATAAATCACTTTTAACTTCGCCCTTTTTCTTATACTATATCATCCTGTTCTTCCTCTCCAGGGTAAATGGAGAATTGGTTGCTTTATTTCACTGTCTTGATCCTCAACCCACCCCACCCCCACTAATTCTCTTTTCAGTATACCAAATTGGGGTCCATTGGTTTGGCAGTGGATCTCAAACATCAAAATACAAATGATTACTGTAGTATGTTTGGCATAAAAAGGCCTATTTAAAGAAGTGTTGCAGACTTTTTAAACCATAATTTTGTCTTTTGGATTTCAGCAAGTTTTTGCCAAATTGGCGAAAATACCATCTTCTTACAGCAATTTTACTTCCTGCTGTGAGTATTTAAGAACATAAAAAGTCTGCAGTGCCACTAGCCTCTGCTTGTGTTATACGCCTTGGGAATTTTCCATTTTAGGTTTGTTTAAACAACCATAGTACCCGATGTAGTTGCTTAGGTCTGCAGTCCCAGTTACTAGGAAGGCTAAGGCAGGAAGATCACTTGAGACCAGGAGTTCTGGGGCAGATTGGGGAGCAGAGCAAACCCCATCTCACAAAAGAAAACAAAAAGAAAAACAACAATATGTAAATTAAATAGACCAAAAAAGCTGTTAAATATATTTTACAGTTATTGCCAGATTTTATAGTAGTTTGGGGCCAAAATTTCTCTGTAGTGATAAAAAGACACTATAATTTTAACAGAGCATGTGTCTTAATTCAGCATCTAGATTTTGTATAGAAAATTAAAAGAATTTATGGTGCTTCTATTATGAAAGACTTGTCACATTTTGCAAGCAATGTGTCCCTGTCATTTCTAGTAGTGATAGTGATATGGAAGTGACAGGAAGAACAAGAAGAGTATTGCTCTGCAGCAGGTGATCTACCCATTATTTTATTAGATGATGAAGCAACTCCAGGAAAAAGAATTACGCTGCTTTAATGATCAAGAAAAGGTATTTCACCAAAGTAATGGTCTCAGTTATTAAAATCTATACCCCCATGGCTCAACCAGAATTCAAATTCAGGTTTGTCTGAATATGATATTTGGGACCTTAACACTGCTTCACTGGATCCGGAAATGAGCAGCGAAGTGGTAAGAACCCCTGACTAGGGAAGTGGAGCCTTTACAGTGCCAGGAGAAGACGTGCTTGCTCCCTGAGACCTGAGCTCTGAGCAGCCCTCAAGCTCTGATGTGGATTAGAAGTCAAGCAGATGCCTCTGTGCAGAATTCCAGGGCCACCTGCCAGGGAGGTCTCCTGTTGCTCTGCTAGCTGTCCTGCAGAGCTCTTCTCTATGACTAGTTAGATCTTCAACCGATACATCAGAAAAAAATGGTGTATGTGTAAGGAAATTTGTCTTATTGGATGTAAAAATTTGAAACCTTTTATATCTCTTATTTCATGTAATTAGTTTAGTGTGCTTTGTTAATTTTTGCTTTTTTGTTTTGATTTGTTGTATTGTAGCTCTGGAGAACGAATTTTGAATTCAAGGCCTTCACAGTGGGCTACATTCCCAGGCACCTCCCCAATCCCTTAATTTTTTAAATTTTGAGATAGTGTCTAGTTAAGTCACTAAGTTATCCAAGGTGGGCTCTAACCTGCAGTCCTGCTTAGCATTCCAGAGTGCTGGAATTACAGGTGTGTACGGTAAAGTAAGCCCCACGCACATTATTTTAATCACATTTAGCGATCACATGTTATAAATATGTAAGAAACTGTTGTTGAAAAGAACACTGGCTTTCAAGACTCTCCACTCTCTTTCAAAACCATCTGTCTGTGTCATCAGGAATTAACTGCAAAGAATTTTTACGCTTCTAAAAAAAATAGGCCAGGAAATGTAAAAAAATCCACACTAGTGTATATATTATATATAGAAAATTGCTGTATTTTCTGTGTCGCAAAGCCATGATCGGATGTCTACGTACGTCACGGTGGCAGCTCACAGCCTGTGCAGGTTGTTCCTCAGACTGAAAAATGCGGATTTGGTCAGCACATGCGCTTAGCTTGCATGTACCCTGAATAAATGGCCGAGTTATTTTATTCCAAACAGTGTCTTCACTTGCAATGATTAAATTATATTCAGTGTGATATGTTTGGTCCCAAAACCTAAGGCAACCACTCTCTCTATCTGTGAATAGGTTAGTACCATGAATGCATTTTTAAAACTCGTGGCAACAGAACATTGATGGTGCATTTGTACAGGCAGTGTGTGGGAAGTTTCTGTGTCTGTGTTCCAAGAGAAACACCATTTACACCCCAACTGTTCAGCAAATTTTTCCTGAGATTGCCATACAAAGGAAAATCTGTTCAACTTGTTGACATGTCGACTCTACATGGAGTTGAAACATGAATTTGAATGTACTTTCTTTCATCTCTATTTCAATTGTTTATTAAAGCTGATTACAATTTCAATATACAAATCCCCTTACCCTCATAATCATGTAGAAGAGGATTTTTAAATATTTTCTGTGATTCTAATTTGGATTTATAATAGTGATGATATGGCTCTTAAGTTTGCTAAGAGAGACTTTTTGTTGTCGTTGTCCTATTCCTTTGGTACAAATCAGCCTCTGCCATACTGGATAAAAAAGACCAGATTTGTTCATGCAGTGTAGCAAGAACTGTTTTGGTGCACATCGGAAATAACCATATGAACAAGTGAAACTCCCATTTATCATTATTTAGGGACTATGCTTTGAAAAGTTGCATGTATATGTTTTCTTTATCTATCTATATCATTGAAACGTAAGGTAGTAATTGCCTTTGTTAAACATAATTATGTATCATTGTAAGAATTTTAGATCAAGTGCAAAATTTTCAAAAGAGACATTTGTTTAGTCTCTACTAATTATTAGAGGAATTATGCTAGATATTTTGAATATATTAATGAATTAGTATAATTTTCCTAAAACCACATATCTAATTTTAGTGGCAGAATCAGGAATAGGACACAGATTTCTGGTGTTTCATTCTTGTGTATTTTAAGTTTTATAAGCCATTTACTTCAATCATAAAGTAGTCCAGAAATTCTTTCTTCTACTCTCAGTTTTAATCATCGTATTTTACAAAGAAAAAAAAAGTCCTTCCTAAAACTGGTATACATTATGGAGCTTTTTAAAATTTTGCCTTAAACAAATTTTATGTGGTTCCAGAATTGTTTCTGGAAGCAAATCATGTTTTATGGTAGGCAGCCCAGAGGAGATTTCATAAGACAGTGTGTTCATGCTGGAGCCTTTTCAAAGCAATATCACGGTACATGTATTCTGTTTTTTAATATGGCTAACAATTGACCTGCAAGTTTATGTAAGCAATCTAAAGTACAAAAAGGGAAAGGAAAGAAAGAAAAATATTCCCTTGCCAACTCAAATGATCCTTGTTAAATCCTGACAATCCTGGCAAAGCATGGCAGCATGGTAGTCAGTTATGACTTTGTAGATGCTGTACAGACCTTCCAGAAAATACTGTCTGAAGTTGTAAAACATTAACCAGCCCAAGCTGTACTATTGTGTTGTGAGTAGTGATAGAGACACTTTAACAATTCCCAAGTGACTGTGAGTTTTATTTAAGGTACACGCTACCAATTTTTTTTTACAATCAACTTGCCTTGTTCCACTTTGTCTTCTAATTTCTGCAAATGACCACAAGTGTGACCCAAAAGGAAATGACTGTAAATAAAAAGATAACTGCTTCATTTACTAGTTCCAGGTTTTTAATTGATTTTTTTCATTTTGTCTTATAGCTCAGTAATTTTCCCAACTCTGAGTCACTAACTGTAAAATCAATTTAGCAGATCACAATTTACCTTTTCAAATCTAGCAGAATATATTCAAAAATGATAAGGCAGCATTATTTGAAATAACCAGACCTTTGGAAACTTTTATGCCAATGTAATATAGAAGAAACAGGTAAGGGTATGTTTGGAGTAATATATAAATTCTACAGTGCTTCTTCATAAACGGAAAGACACTGCTGTATTTACTTTACATGATAGATTCCTGAGCAATTTTAAGCAGATTTCATGTTTGAAATTTATGCACAAGTATAGTAAATAAATTGGTATAGTACCCTCTCACTCTTTCAGAATGATCATGATGTATTTATCTGTGTTCTCTGTTACAAAGAGTTATGCTGCAGAGTTC
This sequence comes from Hydrochoerus hydrochaeris, assembly GCA_004027455.1. Lineage (NCBI taxonomy): Eukaryota > Metazoa > Chordata > Mammalia > Rodentia > Hydrochaeridae > Hydrochoerus > Hydrochoerus hydrochaeris. The sequence goes on from PVLA01001037.1 coordinate 136,095, forward strand.
ACAGTTCTTACTATAACTGAAAAGTTAGATACCATTTTTATTTAGTTTTTGGTTTGGTGTTTGTACCTTTGCTTGAGAGAATTATTTTCAACTAATTGAATTAATCCTTGGCATTTAAACCCTGATGCATTTGATATAAGCATGAAATTATTGTTTTCTGTTCTGAGGTTACTGTGATTGCTGTTAGAACATGATTTCTGAATGTCTTTATTTCTTATGTAATATATCAAATCTGTGTTGATGTAGTGTCAATCTAAGTAAAACTAAATATGCTCCTTTTATATTATATATGTAAATATAACAGTGACATAAGTTTAAAATAAATGTCTGATTAGTATATATTATAATTAATAGTTAAAATAAACATATTATTTAGACCATATTTTGCTTAAAAGCGTATAACTGTTTATCTGCCTCACATAGTTTTCTTCATTTTCAGCTAAAATTGATCAGGAAGCAGAAGAAAATTCACTGACAGAGACTCATAAATGGTGAGAAATTACTTTTTTTGGGTGGGGTACTGGGGATCGAACTCATGACCTCACGCTTGCCAGGTAGGCGCATAAGCCACTGAGCTAAATCCCCAGCCCAAATTACTTTGGTTTTATATATTACTTCTTTTTTGGATAGGCTGGTAACATGCTTAGTATATTTCATCTTGAGGAACAGGTGATTACTTTTTATTTTCAAGCATAAAACAAAAAAAATTCAATATAATGGTGTAATTGAATTCCAAATGAACAACTAAATTTTATTTTTGTGACTCTAAATGATGTATAATTCTATGAAGTGTCAAATTATTGTTATTATCAGAGCATCTTTTCATTCAAATAAAGTTTTGGACTATGAAAATGCAAGAAGGAATCTGCTCCAAGAATATATGTGTTCAATTATAGAAAACTATTGAATGTCTATTGTCAAATGAAAAGTCCAGTGCAGAGCTTCCCTGGGATACACTTTCACTTCCAGAATGGAGTTTTGCAATCATGGATGAACAGAAGAAGGTATATCAGAAACCTCCCTGACTTTCTGCTCAATTATCTTTTCTCCTTTCTCTCTCCATTAGTCATGGTTCTCCGGAAAAACAAAATGTGTGTGTGTGAGTGTCTATGTGTGTGTTGAGAGGCAGACATTGAAAGAGAGCTTGAGAAAGAAAAATTGAGAGAGAGGGAAATTGAGAGATTTATTTTATGGAATTGGCTCATGTGATTATAGAGCCAGCAAGTCTAAAATTAGCCAGGCAGGCTGGCAATTCCAGTACGAGTTGATGTTGAAATCATGAATCTGAAAGCTGACTGGAGACAGAATTCCTTCTTAAGTGGGAAACTCCTCAGTCTGAGGCCTTCAATTGACTGGAGGATGCTCAGCCATATGATAAAAGGGAATCTGGTTTTCTTAAACTCTACTTATTTAGATTTAACCACATCTAAAAATTGCTTTCACAATAACTAGACTGGTATTGACCCAAAACCGGGCATCGTAACCTAGCCAAGTTGATGCATCAAATTAACCATCACACTTTCTAAAGAGAATCTGATTATTCTCTAGAGAAAAGTTTTATTGAACAAGTTCTTTGTCATTACTTTATAAGGCAAGATCCTTATCCTTGGAGGTCTTGGTGGAGAGCAGCTAAAGAGGGCCCTTGTAGCTCCTCAGATATAGCAGCAACAGGCAAAATGGCCAGGCAGTTGGAATTGTACCAGAAAGAACAGGGAGGAAGGCAGCCAGGAAGGACCCTTAGTGCAGACTGGGGGGCAGTGCCTATCCATACAAGGCTGCACCTGCTCACGAGTATCAGACCAGGACGTGGGGCCGTCTGTCAGGACGTCTCTGACCCTAGAGACTTCTGCACATTCCATGGCCAAACGAAAAATCAGCTATACTGACCCAGCGACAACTTCTGGGAAAGCAGGTTCAAAAATAAAATTGCATATTACATTCCTGCATACAGTCTCTCTAATCCTTGCAAAGCTAAGTAACAGCATCGGCTGAGTTACTGCTTCATTCCCACCATCACGAGCAGGCAGAAGCATTGAGGGACCCAGATTCTAGAGTTCCAGGTCTCCTTCCTCACTGAAAGGCCTTAGGTATTTTATGTACCTTCCTACTACCAATGGTGAATCACCAAATGTGTTCTCTACCTATAGGAGCATCTTATCTTTAGGATGCAACCCCCTGGTATTTTATGCCATTCCGCTTTGTACCTAAAATGGTCAAATATCTTTTATCCACGACATACTACCCTACTAACATTGTGATAAAACACACAGAAGACATTCCCTCTATTTGACCTCTGCATATTTCAGTTGCCTCTGCAAAATGCTGAGGGAGAGGAGAGCCAGGAATCTGAATTTTTTGAGGCTCATACTTTCTCAGTTTTCTATCCTTCCTTTTATTTTTATGATAGGTTATTCATATTATTTTCTAGTACCATGTTACCAGCAGCAAGGTGAAATCCACTTTGGAGGTAAGATGGTTTATGAACAGACTGATTCTACTTGGTTTGCTTGTTTAATTACCCCCAGAGTTGATCTTCATTTGCCAGCCTTCTGTTTAGCCCTTTAACCTTGAGACAGAAAAATATACAGGCAAGTTTTGTTGTATGATGCTGGTCATGCTTAAAAGGTTTACTTTTACTCTATGCCCTGTGGCAAGAGACCCAGTGACAGACTGGTAACAAATTTGTATTTACTTTCATTCTTAGAAATGGTTCAGTGTCATTTACAGGTCACTGTGATTGCTAAACTAGGCTATTGAATGCTTTAAGGATCAAAGGAGGATCATATAGTGACTGCACAGCTTCTCTGTACCAAAAGAGAAGTTTCCCAAAAAGTTTTCCAAAACTTAGGACTACATACATTCACCAAGCTTCCTGCGACAGAAGGCGCAGTTGTATGGCGGGTCAATCTGTGATATGTTCTTTAGTGCCGATCTGTTCCTCCAGAAATGCAAGTAGATAAACCCCATAAAGTAGTTGGCACTTAGCTTTATTTGTAAAAGGAGTGGGACCTCATCTGTCTCTCTCTCCTCTTGCTGTAGGAATGGAATTCCTTATTTTTCCCAGTAGGCTAAGATCTTCTAGGGTGGCTGATAAGACGCCTTACTAAAAAGGCTTATTCTTGTGAAAATATTCTGTAAACTGTATACATGCACATTGTCAGATGGCTTTGAAAGGAATTATACACATTTGTCTCAATAGCCTAGAACTTTAAAAGAAATTCTAGAGTGGAATGTTACGTGTTCTTTGGATCATTTTATGGCTTTATAACTAAAAATATTCAAAAGAAACCATGGCTTAGTACAACTTGTAACACAAATAAATCTTTTTTCATATTTTACTTGTTAGCATCATAGTTTTATGTGCTAACTCTGTTGATTCATACATTTTCCTATGAATCAAACAATGGAAGATGGAAGTTGGAGCTCTTATTTCACAAGAATATATAGTTTTTCCAATAAATTTTCTGAATTTGTTAATTCTCTCAAAAAGAAAGGCAACTAGGGAAATGAGGCTTGAACTATATCCAAAACTCAAATAAAAATCAGATGAATATATTCTAATCTTCAGATGATTTCATTGGGCAAGCCAAACTATCATATTGTATTACAAGATGGATTTCAGCAGAATGTTGTTAAAGTTGGCTATATTCCCACCATGTGTGTGTGTTACAGCTTCTGCTTTTATTTTATTTTAAATTAGTATACATGGTTTTTTTGTACTGTGGAAAAGTATCATCAGTATTTTTATTTTCCCACAGGATTACTTTGTATCCATGTCACTTCATAGGCAGAGAAAAATGTAAATTTGGGATTTGACTAATAAATGATCATTTCTTTATATAAATTTAGAAAATAAAGAAGCTAGGAGCTATAAAATAGACCTAACCACACTCTGAAATATTTACTGTGTTGTGGTATACTTTTCTTTGAATTTCTTCTGTTGTTTAAATTCCACGGGAAAAACTCTTTTTTGACGTTAAAAGTAGAATAAGGACAAATTTTAGAAGCACACTTCATTCCATCTATCTGCTGTTTTAATTAAATTTATTTTTGGCATTAAGAAAGCCGATAGAAATTACTAAAAGAAAAATATAAATTATATTTCAACTACTACAATAGATAATTTATTCTCATTAGTTAATGTAGGTGACACTCTGGACAAAGAGATTAGGGGTAAAAACTGTAATACTTAATGCCCACCCTCTGTGAGCAGTGGCAAACAAAGTAACACGCTTGTACCACTAAATCCATGTTAAGAGATCTTTTCTCTAGGAATTTTGTGACTTTTCCTGGTGATTAAAACATTTGTTTTGAAGATGCTTATGTTTTCCACAGCATATATATATATATATATATATATATATATATATATTATGTGTACTATATAATAGGATATATATTTTTTCTGAAATTTTTATATCACATGTTTTTAAAATGTTTTAGAAGTCTTTCCCCTCTCCAGGATCCTAAACAACCATAAAGATTAGCCCTAAGGATCTCCCTTCTTTCCCTTCCCTTCCTTCCCTTCCCTTCTTTTCCTTTTCTCTCTTTCCCCCTCCCCACTTCCCTCCCCTCTTCCTTCCTTCCATGTATGAATGATATGAGGGATTGAACTCTGAACCCTTGCATGCTAGGAATATGCTTTACCACTGGCCATGCCCCATGCTCTTTTAACCTTGTGATCATGCCATAAGAACATAGTGAACTTGTTGAGTAGAGAAGCAATTTGCACAATCTTATAGAAGTAAGAATGTTCTTTATTTTAGCACTATTATGTGTTGAACATTTGACTGAATACTTTACAAATATATTAATTACCTGAAAGTCTCTTAACTTAAAAAAAAAGAGTACTCTAGGTTTCCTCTTTTCTTCCATTTTACTTCAATATTAGCAAAGGCAATTGAAAATAACCAGCAATCAAAGGCAAGAAATAGTAATAGAAGGATTACATTTGTTAAAGAACTTTTAAGTCACACATTTTAAAAAAATAAATACTATTTCTACATGCACTGTTACTTGAGTGATATGTCACCAAACCCAAAATTGTATAACAAATGAATTGAAATAGAAAATTAATCTTTCATGCAAAATAAGAGCATGGAGGGAGGAAGAAGGGAAGGAAGAAGGGAAGGAAGGAAGGAAGGAAGGAAGGAAGGAAGGAAGGAAGGAAGGAAGGAAAAAGAGAAAAGGAGGGAGAGAGAGGAAAACAAAAAAGAAAAGAGAACTGTTGGTTCCAATGGTTTCATATAGAATGTAACTGTTCATTTATCACGGGAGAGAAAAATATTTAATCAGTCCTGAACCGATGCACACATAGTTTATCATGTTTAGTGACTTTTAGAGTGTCAGTTTGTAAAGTGTTTATCCAAGGAATGGACTTCTGGCACATGGATAAAATGAAAAGTGAAATGTTTAGTTCATAATAGGCATATTTTCCAGAATCTTTCGGAACAACTATCTGGAGATGAATAGAAAGACTACAGGTCTTTGTTTATCTGGCTTATGCTGGCAGACCACGCAGGCTCCAGCCTGGTATTAAAACTGAAGTGACATGGAATGTCTTTGCAAAACCCCCAAACAATGACATCATTCTCTTAGCAATATTGATAAAGTAAAACAAAGTTGGAGTTTGTTATTTCCCAACTTGGATTTCTTAGTTAACTACTACACATCCTGCCAAAAGATTTACTGTCTGGAGACCCACCAGAGGAAGGCTTCCTAGAATCAATGGTGGAAATCTGTATTTTGTGCCTTTTCAGGCCATGTACTAAATTTGAGGTTCAGGATTTTTCTTTGTGCAAATAGGTTTTCTGAAGGCTGTCTTAAGTAAATTTTTACAAGATCAATTGACCTTCAACAATGGACCCTCAAGGACTTCCTTGCTGATTTCTTAGCCTTTTTAAGTTATAAAAACACATTTGGGATGGTGGGGTCTCCTGAAATATTTGCTTGTTAGCTTTAGGATATTTTAAAGAATTTCAGCACTTCTTACTCTACAGAATATTAGTGTGTTTTTCCACAGTTTATGTTGAGAATTATGCAGGAAAATGCACCAAGGAATATCTGACCTTTAAAAAAGTTTTACTGTAAGAATGGAGACTCTGCAGAGGATCAAGAAGAACCTTTGTACTCCACTTTTTAAAGATGTAATCAGATCTAGAATAGACTAATCACTAGAAGTTTTATTCTTCAAGTTGATAGAAGTTAGAATTCCTAAACTTTTGTTCCTTAAAACAAAGAAAAATAAGTAATGAAATCACTAAATTTTTACTGGGACTTCTGGCCACTGTTATTGAAATGAATGTGGTATGGGGCAGAAAAAGGAAAATAAGACAAAGGCTATGATATTCTGCTTACTCTTATATATTTTTTATTTTTGTTGTATTTTTAAAAAATAGAATGTGGAAAAAATAAAAGTTAATAACTTCAATCAGGTATATTTAATTTACTAACATGATTTACTAGAGTGTAAAACTTTACAAAATGTATTTTTACCATAGCAGGTATGCCACAAAACTATTTAAATTTTAAAAGTCTAAGAAAACAGTCTAAAATCATTCTGAGACAAGAAAAAGATTTTCTGAGAAGAATGAAAACATAAACAGTGAAACAGTTCCTGATTTTTCTACATGCACATTTCATTGGGCAAATTAGAAATCTGCCTTAAACTGGGCATAGTAGCACACACCTTATAATTCCAGAACTCAGGATGCTGAGGCTGAAGGATCACTGTGAGTTTGAGACCAGCCTGAACTCCACTGAGACACCCTGTCTCAACCAACCAACCAAACAAACAACAAGCAAACAAACATGCTCTGAAAGGTTATTATCAGGACTCCTTTAGACACAGGGAGCAAAGAACCACCTTCAATTGTCACATTCCTCAAGGCATTCTCAGAAGCCTCCAGAACTCTAACTAGGAGTTGGCAACCTCCAAAGGGGCAGAAATGAGGCAGATGGATGGAAGCACTCTCTTTACCCATATTTTCATCTTATTTTGAAAATAAGGGTAATAGGAAGTACGGTATTATTCGTTGAGGGTGTTCTTCTGCTTGAATGTTTTTCACAGAGATTTGCCACTCTTTAGTAGGTATTTTGTGGATGGATGTGTGTTATTGTGAGTTCTTAAAAGGGCAAATCTGATTGATTCCTGGACATGATGAGCCCATGAAGAACACTGGCTAATCCAGTATGGGCAATGCATAAGATAATTTTTTTAAGTTAATGTGAGGAACTGAAAAATGGCACATTAACTTTTAGGGGTCAGGAAGAAAGGATTAGTGCAACAATAAGGCCCATGAATATAGCTATCTTGCAAAGAGATAAATGGGTGAAAATATTGAATAATTTTTTAAGTTGAAATTTTTCTGTCATTGGGATAAACTTTACATCATAAAACTTACATCATCTCATTTTTCGGCTGCTATTACATATATCAAATATGGTTAAACTTAAAAAGGAACATGATAGTAGCAGACTTTTTTTTATTAATTTATTTACCACCTGTCTTGAAACACAATGCAGTTGTGAGATTGGCCCCCTAGAAATTATAGCTACATTTTCCTTTGCAGGCTTGAAATCAGAGTTGGAGGAGAGAAATAACCATCCAAATTCTACCTTTCATAGGTGAAACATCTGCATAGTATCAAGCAAGAAATTGGTGAGGACTTCTAGGTCTATGACAAGTTTCATCTTTTCAGGCTTAGTTTCCTTCATTGTTTGCGAGAATTCAAGATGATCATGTGAACATTGTATTTAACATAATCAATAAATATGCAGTAAGTGACCAATAAACACCTCTTTCCTCCATCAAAATGTATACATTTTTTGGCTTTCAAACAGCAATTTCCTTCAATGACCCAAGGTTTTTCACAGCCCCTGCAGGTCTCATCCTCTCCTTTCCAATCCCTACCCATCTGGGTGAGAGTAAGGTCACACTCCCATTCTTGGTCCCAGAATCTCCCAAGGACAAACATTAGCCTATTTGCAGTGAAAATACATTTCATTCCCCTGGTGACACTGTGGCATGGAAATTTGCATCTATACTGATTTTTTTTTATACCAAAGGTTATTTCTGGCACACAAAACCCTAGATTATCGTGAATTGATGTAGAATTTGCATGCTACTTCCAGAAGATTGGCAAACCCTTTTGTGTACTATTTAAACAAGTAAAACAGTTACCAAAGTGACTTTGGGTTATTTTACAATGTTATGAAAATATATCCTTGCAAAATAATTTATGAAGTCTTTTTCGTTTGTTTTTGGTGGTAGTCTTTACATTGTTAGCAATAAATTATGAGGAATTTATGGGAAAAATCATGAATTGTTTAAATTATTCTATTTGAGGATATTATGAGTAAGTTAAAGAGATTGGGAATACTTGACATGGTTTTCAGAGTTGTTTTAAGAAATATATGATAAATCAGACCAGAAGACCATGTCTCACTGAAAGTCCAAGAATATTCCAGAAAGCGAATAGAGAATGACAAAGGAATAAGAACATCAGAAATTAGAAAATAATTTCAATAAATTGAAGGGTGAGAAAAATAAGAAAACTGATATGACATTATAGCAGCTCCCTTTTGCTCTAGTTTTTCCTATGGTGTTATAAGTGAATATCCAACATTACATTCCTTGTCTGTCTTACTCAGTTACCTCAAATTTAGGCTTCGGTTCTAAACTTCATTTTCATTTTAAGAATTCATTGTAACTGAGCATGGTTGAATATAGGTAATATACAAGGTGTGATCAAAAACTACCTTGAATGTTTATTTTTTTATTTTAAAAAGAATAAAATAAAATAAAATTTCAAAACAAGATAATTAGAAGGTAACAATGAGTAATACATGGCATATTATTGTCATTAAATTAGTTACTCAGAGCATAAGATATCTGCATTTAATTGTGCAAACAACGTTAGCACAAACCTTTCTTTTCAATGAACTAAGAGAAACTAGAATACATGTCTTAACTATCTTTTATATGTATTTTATCTCTTTCAGCTTTTCACACTAGGGAGACAATACACTGTTTACACATGCAAGTCTGATTTATTTCACTTATGAGTATGGTCTCTAGTTGTCCATTGCCAATAAAAGTCTTAATGAATGTTTAATTTTTAAGAAAATTTTTGTAGTAAAAAACACATTGTCATTAACTCCTTCATTAACTCCCTATGGCTTCAAACACACTTATCCCATTGTTCTTGACACTTTCTAAAGCAGTTCTGGAAATCCTCTTTTGTGAGTCCCTTTAGTTTGAGCTGCTGTGGCTGCCTTCATCTGGTAAATTAATTAAAAATATGGATCTTTCATGGTCGTTTTGATTTGGGGAAGTCAGAGCCAGATTGAGTGAATAAGGCATATGAAGACATGCTGTCGTGTTTTTAGTGCCTTTCTGTCGGACGGGACTCAGCAACAACATTCACTGTATTTTTGATCACACCTCATAGAGACATGAAGAGGCCTTCCAGAGCTGCTTCAGAAAGTGACTAGAATGATGGAGTAAGTTATCCAGAATGGGGAGGAGGTTTTTGAGAGAGATTAATGATAACATGTCTCTTACTGTAATATATGTTTTAAAAATTTTAAGCATTCATTGTATGTGTTATCATCCCATGTAGATACAGTTTACTCATTGACTAAGAAAATTTAAAATATAGATCCATTAAAGTGGAACCAAAAAATGACTGTTTTAAATATTACAGCTGTGAATGAAAGTGCTTGTATCACCAAAAGTCAACAGACGTTTTTGCTTCTGTTGAAGGTTCTCACATCTTTCATTGATGTCTTAGGGAGAAAAAAATGCCATGTAGGTTAGCATACAGCTTCAGATATTTCTATTAAGGGTCTTCTAACTTTAATTCACATTGGTATGAAACATAGATCTCATTTCTTTCAAAACATATCTTACCTTTCCTTTTTCCTTTGATTTGTATCTCATTATTCTTACCTAGTTAGGGAGAAATGCATGTAATATTCTAAATCCCTTACCTTTATTTGAAATATGTGTTTTATTAACTCTAGTCAATGTCTAGAAATGTAAGCAAATGCATATTTTTGCAATTCTATCATGTTAAAATACTTTTAAAGTAAGGATCTTCAAATAATTACCTATTATAATGCTGTTTTGACCAAAGAAAAGCAGCACTGCATTCAAAAGAGAAGTAAATGTCAAAATCCAAAATTTGATAGCTTAGTCTAGATATAAATCTTAGGATTTGATTAAAAATAAATTCAGTGAGCATAATTATAAAATTTAGCATGTAATAAGTAAAACATGGAATTTCTTATCTCTGTGGAATAGCACATAAACCAGAAGAAGAGGTGAAGGTCTGTAAATAGCTGATGTTAAAAAATACATGTAGAAAGATACTGGCATTTTTTCCTTTGATAATATCTTAACTCCACTCTAAAATAGTAATATTCATGTCCCAGATCAGATGTAAAGTGGTAATGTGTTCTTTTTGAAATTCCTCACTGGGGAAACCTGAAAACCTGAAAAATTGCCAATCAATGATGGTAACAAAATTAAAATAATTTGAAATAATTGAAGCACGATTTTAAGATTCAAAGGACAAAATCAACTGTAGCATAGTATTGTTTTGTTAGAAGTAGATCTGGATTTCTGGAAAATAAGGGCATTTCTAGATTTCTACATTTTTATTTCTGATTATCAGCCAATTTTTTAAAAACTTTTATTTAGAGAGAAAAAAAGCAAAACAGAAAAAAAATGGAAGAAACAATACAGAATTTCAAAGAAAAAGAAAAAAAAAGTAAGAAATCACTAGTTGATAAATTACATATTGTCTTCTAGATATAGTTATTCAAATTACAAAATTAAAGCATACAAGGTAGACATTCAGTGAGGGTGCAAACAGTTCTGTTCAATGATCCAACAAAAACTTAGCAACATGGTTATCAATCCTACACCCTTAAACATACATGCAGTTATATCCTTTAGAGCACTTTCTTTTCCTCCTTTTGCTTTTCAAGTCCATTATATGTTTAGTTATATTGTATTTCAGCTTGCTCAGTACCTTACTGATCTGTTATGTTGGTATTTACTTTTTATTTTTATTTTAATTTTTTATTTTGAAGGTAGCAAAATACAACAGAACAAGATGGGACAAAGCCAACTTAGACAGTGCTGTGAAATTAGTACAGAAACCCTCAACAGGTTACTGGCATAACAGTAATAGGTGCCACAGTATATCCTGTTATCTTCACAACAGTTGTTCTTTCAATCAGGTATAGCCAAATCAAAGGAAATACAGGACATTCTAGAACTTATCAAAACAGAATATTGAATAGAGCAATATCATTAATCAGAACAAAGCAAAACAGTGATAACAATATTTGCCTTCAAAGAGATGGTAGAAGGAAATCCCCCCTATTTGCCACATTGCATATGGTCAACCTCTCAAGAGAGGCTTTCACTTATTAACCAGGGATGGGGGGAGGAGTTTGATTCTCAGCCCTTGGCTGATTCTTCTGCCTCATGCCAGGGACGTTTACCAAGAGGGCGGGCAAATTGCCTTTGTGTGCTGCACCCTGAGTCCCTTCATGATCAGAGCTCTAGAGCTGCTGGTTTTCCTCCCAGTTCAGGCCTGGGCTGCTTATTGAGAGGGCGGGCAAATTGCCTTTCTGTGCTGTGCCTTGAGTCCCTCCATGGTCGGAGCTCTCATCAGCCAAATTTTAAAAACATTAAGAAGTAAATGTTAAAATTGAAAGTTTCATGAGAAGACTATACTGGAAAATATTTATGAAATTTAAAATGGAGAGGATCTTTGCCAGCATCCCAGTCACAGACTATTGATGTTTATTTTTATCTCTGTAACTTATTTTAAATGATTCATTGTCATTTGGTCTTCTAAGTAACGGTTTGCAGAGGAAGCATAGTAATCAAATTAGCTGAGGAAAGTTTTACCAGGCTTCTTGTTATCCATGTATTTTTCCACACATACACTATTTCTCTAGTTCATTTAAGTTTATATTTTTATTTCTTTCAAAACTGGTAAGTGTACACACAGTAGAATAAATGAGTTTATTTCACAGGTTTATATAAAGAAAAAAAGGCCTCTTGCCCTGTACTATCATCTAATATGTCTTAAATGTTTCCTCTATTTGCTGTGTTTCTCGTACTGCTTTCATTAGTTATTCGTTTAGCCATTATCTGTTAGCTTGTGATAATTGTAGATTGTGATAATTGTGATTTTAACTTTCTCTTTCTTAGGCCTATACCCACCCACTTCTTCCTTTTCATTCTGTTAATGTATGTATTTATACTACAATTTTTAGGTAGGAAAATTGCCTGGGAGATCATAATATATAACATAATATTTTCAGATATGTATGTCCTCACTTTATTCTTTCTTCACACTGGTCAATAGTTATCCAAATGTAGAATCCTACTCAAAGTTTATTTTAGAGGAGAAAGCATTGCCTCACGGTGTCTCAGTCTTCAGAATTCCTTCCAGGAATCAGCAGCCCTCTTCCTAAAGGACAAAGACCATCTCATATGAAACATGTAAGGTTCCTTGTGCTCATCATATGAAAGTAAATGTCTTGAGCCTGGTGATGCCTTTTTATTTACCAAAATGGAAAGTTTTAGATTCTTTGTTTTGTTTTATTTTTGTTTGAGTCTCATGTCTTCCTGTTCTGGGATTTCTGATATGAGTGTTTAAGGTGATGTTTCTAAAATTGAGAGGGAAATGCCACATTTGAGTTGTGTGTGGGCCTACTATGTACCAATGCTGAATAGTATTTTGAGGCCAGCCTGGGCAACTCCTCAAGAACCTATCTCTTAAAAACTGAAGGAAAAGAAAAGAGAAAAACAAGGTCGTGCATTTGGTTCAAATATGTAGCTCAGGGATGTACATTGGCAGGAGACTACATCATATTTCAGATAAAAGCAGAAGGCAGGAGAGTGTAGTTGATCACCCCAAGAGTTCCCTGCTGCTGAAGACCAAAACCTTGAAAAATGTCACATCAGAGCTGCTACTGGAGCAAAAGGACAGGAAGTTGATTCAAAATGAAAAAAAATTAAAATAGATGAATGATGTATTACAGAGATCTGGGTGAATCAAAGGTAGCAGAAAAGTTCAAAAACCTGTGATCTATACCTAAAAACAAAATATTCTTTTGTTTTAATGATGAGAAAATGGTGTGCATGCTTATCAAAAACTTTTGTTTGAACTTTGGCTCAGTGTGAGTCATTGAGTTAAAAGCTGTATTACAGTACACAAAAGCAAAGGAGAAAGTGGAAAATCTGAGGGCAAGATGCTTTTGTCAAAGGTTTGCAGAGGGACAAAAAGGGAGAGACAGGATGGAATGTAGAGGAAGATGTGTGCTCTGTTGCTAAAAACACATTTGGTTGCTACCCACAGGGATCTAGATACATGCCATAACTGGAAAGAGAATCTGCATTTTAGTATAGACAAATACTGTAGTCATAAAACACAGGAAAATGATGACCTAATTACTGGAAGTTACATGGAAGGAGTTGAATAAGTGGTGTCAGGAACTTCAAGAAAGAAAGAAAAAAAAAAAAAACGTGTGGTGCAATCCTGGGAAACAGAGCTTTGGAAGTGTTGAGAAGGGCACAGCAGGACAAGAACTAGGGAGTTCCTCTCTCCTGCTTCCCTGAATTTGGGCAGCCAGGGGACCAGGAATGTGACGCTTCTATTGAAGAATGTTATGGATGACTTGATTTTGTCTAGTTGAAGGCATGCTTTTATTTTAAAAAGGAAGTAGCAAAGAAACATATTGGAAAAAGAAGGTAAAATGGAAGCCCGAGGGCTGCAGTGATGTACCAGTCAGCACTGATGGTTCTGTAACTGGAATCCATGGGGTCGGACACATGTCCTAGAAGAAGAGGAGTTGGGCATGGAAGGGTTGATACTGCAGAAGATGAGTGTGCTTATCAGTCAGGACCAGTGGGCTGGAGTCTCCTATAAGGAGCGTAAGCATTGGAGAGCTTCCCGGGCAAGTGCTGATAGGTTGACTAGCCCTGATTTAATGTTGTAGCTCAGCTTTTGCAGCTTGGCCACTGAGGTTTGGTGCTCGTGGCTGCCTTCGAATGGCTCGTGCAATCCTGCATTTATCCTGGGAGAGGACATATTTCCTATTACTGAAGAAGAATGGGAAAACAAGCTGAAGAACAGAAGGACCTCTTCAGGCTAAACAATGGAATATAGGAGAACGATCAGACTTCCCCAGTTGCCTCTGAAAGCTTAAAATGCCATCTCCACTGTGACCTCTTTATGGTTAGAAATCAGATAATGAGATCCTATAGATATGGGCTAGAAGTGGAATGATATTCCCTTATATAAAAAAAAAACTGACATTTATGTCTTCAAAAGGGTTAGAATGGTAAAGAATCCAGCTAGCTTATGAATATTTCTATGCTAATGCTTTTTTTTCCCCCTCAACAGCTTCCATACACTCCTTACTCATAAAAAAGCTTATTTTTGTCAGTATGATACTGCCATGCAACCTTCAACATGCCAGGAATATCTTACAAATATTGTTGGGCTAGCGAAGCAGAGATGTAGCCAAGCACTGAGAGTAGATTTTAAGAATGCTGAGTGTTATTTGACTGTCATTACTTTCTTTGTCTGTCCTCACATCTCCTAATTTACCTCAGGTAAAATGTAAGTTTTTGTAGTCTTGGTTATGATGAATTCTGTTACCTGTGAAGGGAGCTTGGTCATATATTTCAAATTGTTAATGTCACAGAATCCAAGACTGTATCTTCTCACACTTATTGGGTCTATGTCTTACATGAGGGCTGGGAGAGCTTTGGAGAGTTTAGCTAACTGGTTGGCACAGAATTCTTGCAATGAATTGGGTAGGGTAATGCTTAGTGCCCACTTTGCAGATGAGAAAATGGAGAGAATGAATTTGACTCCTGTTAAACTATTACTCGAGCTTTCTTCAGGCTGAATGTTATGTGAGTAGTAGTCCATTGAGCAATTCTGGGATTCATTTATGACGTTTAAAGCCAAAATGAATAAATATGCTGTTTGTAGAGATATTTTACTACTTAATTCTGCCAAATCATAATCTGGCCTTCATTTCTTATGTTTTTACCCCTGGTACCACTCAGTAACCATATAGGGATAGAATTAGCAAACTGCTAAAATACTTTGTAAATTGTATGGCAACACACAAATGTGAGATATTTATATTGATATTATTTATGTGTATGTATTATTGTTTATGTCAGTGAAAATTCAAGCAGACAGTATGAGAGTACTTATAAGCTTATATTTATAAATCTATTATTTTGAGTCTTTATGGGGAGGAATCTTTATCTAAAAGTGGAGGCTACCTAGAGCAGTAAAGGTGTTTGGAAGGGTACTGGATTGTACCAGAGCTTTGTGCATTGAAATACACACTGTACCACTGAGCCACATCTGCAGCTCCATAGCGGGTAGACAGATAGGAAATCTGTTATATATAAGAAGAACTTGATTGTCTACATATATTTTCCTGAAAATTAGACCCAAAATAGATTCTTACAGTAGAAATATTATAATCTTCCTGAGAAATAGCTTTGGGATCAATCAGCATACATAGCATTGATCCCAAAGCATTCTATTCTGGAACAAAAATGGGTGGGAAGAGATCCAGTAATGAAGTTTCCACCTGGCATGTGATGTCTGTCTTATGTGTATACTAATGTATCAGTATCAAGTCACAATCCCTCCATTATGTTTATGGAGCTGATGCTGTGGGTACCTAACTTACCTGAGGGAAGTCTTGAGTATGAGACACCAACTCGATGATAAGCATTTGTTTAGACACATGCTTGACATTTGCAGTGCAAAGCAGTAAATATTCATTGAGTGATTAATATGGGTAAGGACGTCATAGCTACTATAAGAACTGCAAGCTTTGTTTAGATAGATCCCTGTCCCGGAAACATTGCCAACTTGAACTTGGCGTACAGCACTGCCATCTGCCTTCCTCTAGGAGCCCCTTTCCCTACAATGCTCTGCTTCATGACTCCTCAGCCTCCACATACTTTGGTTCTCCATGTACTTCTCTGCAGTTGTCCTGCCCACACCCACTGACACCTAATGAGTCCACGAGCCTGGGACCCCTTCTTCTTTCTGTACAAGGAATTTCTCCAGCATCCACCTCTTCTTTTCTTCTTCTAGTCTAGGGAAATACCTACCCCTTAAGATACCTCTCTGGCTTCCTGTGCCTCCTGATCTCAGCCTCTCCTTATAACCATTAATATGTTGTCTCATTACCGTCCTAAAATAACCACTTAAAAAAGAAACAAAAGCAGCTCCTATCCTATATATTCTTTCCTTCTCTTTCTAACCATCCTTATCTTTCTCTCACTTCACCTATAATTATGTTTTATCTGAGCCTTCTTTTAGGATTTCATTGCCTGTCTTTGAGGAAGTTTGCCTATTTTATTGACCTTTTGAAGGCACTAGATATTTTGGGTTTTTTAAAAAAAATTTGTGTTGTTTTGGTTGTTTAGTTTTTCTGTTTCACACATTTCTGCTGGGTATGTAGCTCAGTGCTACAGTACAGTACCTGCCTATTTCACATTTTTTTCTTAGTACTGAGAATTGAACTCAGGACCTTGCACTTGACTGGCAGGCGCTGTGCCACTGAGCTCTACCCCTGGTCCCTGTTTCACATTTCTGCTTTTTAATATCTCTTTGTGATATGCATGTCTTTAGGAGAGCAGACCTCTTCTACAGAGACTCCTCCTATTGGACTATTTTTAATGGTACATAAAATAATGTTACTTTTAAACATTAATCATTTAAACATGATATGTTAGTGATATATAGCACATTTTAAAATGAATATATTAATGATAAATGTCAAATCAGTATGCTTAATAAAAGTGTATAACAATCATGCACAATAATGTGATATTTTCAGTTTTATCTTTTAATTCTGTAAAATTTTTAAACTACATACTTTAAAACTATCTTATTTTTATCATCTTGTTGGAATACTCTTTTAAAAAATCATCATTGTACCGTGTCCCTCTTTATTGCCAATAATGCTCCTTTGCCTTGCGTTTTGCATTGACTAAGTCACATTTTTCCTAGCTTTCTTTTCCCTAGTACATATTTTCCATCTCTTTATTTTGATTTTTCTGGGATATTTTGGTTTAGAAGTGGTTTTGGTAAGTCTCATTTATCTGAATGTTTATTTCACTGTCCAGTCACTTAGGATTTCTTTCACAGATATTTTAAGTTCCTGTATATTTATTATGATTGTTGATATATTTTGATGTAGTGCTACCAATTTATTATATGCTCAAGAGGGTTTTTTTTTCTTTTTTATTTTCTGTTCATGTCTTCTAGATGGAATTTCCTCGGTCTCTGTCTCTGTTTCTGTCTCTGTCTCTGTCTCCATCTTGCTTTCTCTCTCTCTCACACACTCTGTCTTTCTTTGATGCAAGGGACCTTTTAGTTTTTTATTTCTAGTATTTTTCAGGTTACGTTAAAACATAAGTTATCTAACAAGTCTACAGTTTCTATTTTCCTTCTTCACCTAGACAATATAAGGGATACTTTGTTCTAGTTTCCTTATTATCTCAACTTTTAGTCACCGTCTTATGCTCAAAAATCAATAGTAGTTTAAGAAGTAGTTTTATTAAACTGCTAATAATAGTGAATGAATTTCTCTTTTCACCACTATTCCTAGACTCCTCCCTTCTTCCCAACTGACTTTTCTTCTTGCTGAAAAACACATCATTAGTTCTTTTAAAGAGAATTGTTTTTTTTGTTTGTTGGGGTTTTTTTATTTGCTTGTTTGTTTTGTTTTTGTTTTTGAGATAGGATCTTGCTATGTACTGCAGGCAGACCTTGAACTCACTGCATCTCTCAGACTGGCCTCAAGCTCCCAGTGATCCTCCTGCCTCAACTTCCCATTGATCACAGGTGTGCACCACCACATCTGGCTCTTAATCAGGATTTCTGTGGCCACTCTTTGATCAACGGTTATGTACTAAAAGTATATTTTAAATTTCTAAATGTAAGAGAACTCTAAAGTTTCTTTTTTTAACTTATATAATGATTACAAAAAAAGATTACTTCATATGTGTAATTCCTTTCATCTTTAGAATTGCTTTAGTGCTCAAAAAACCCAGTATAAGTTACACTGAGAATGCTTGAACACAGTGTTCCACTGTTAGATTTAGTGTTTATATTTGTTTACTATTTTAAACTGGCTTGATAAAATTGTTCAAATATTCTTCCCTGACTTTTTTTCTGTTTGTATCTGTCAGTTTCTAAGAAGATAAAGGCTGACTTGATAAATATGTCACTTTCTTCTTAATAGTTCTGACATTTTTGCTTTGTGTATTTTTCCAATGTTTATGTTTCATATATCCAAATTTAGAGTTGTTCTGTCTTGGTGAACCAAATCTTATTTTGAATGTTTTTTCGGGTACTGTTTTTGCCTAAATTTCTACTTAACCTGCTGTTAAAATAAGTGTACGTCCGTGCCTTTTGGATAGCATTTGTTACAGCGCTTTCGTGGTGTTATTTTTAACCTTTCTATGTCCTTGTGGAGCACAGTCCCACTGCCTGAGTGTACGGATCTCAACTGTGTGCTCAGGAAACGGGCGTGAGCCACCAGGTGGGTCCTTAGGTAAAGTGGGTATATGTGAGCTATGCTTTATCCAGGGTTCCACTATTCCCTGACCCTGGAAGTGGCCACACAGATGAACTTGGCATGCTGATGCCGTGAGTCTGGGTTATGCTGTCTGCTTAGACCCTGTGTCCTGTACTCCTGGAAATGGTGTGCAGCCAGCTGAGTAGGGGCTACATGTAGGTTCCTTTGGGGAAGGACTGGAGAAATCCTTCCGGTGCATCCTTGCCACAGCATTTCAGGGTCCTTCCTCAAGTGCACTTAGTCCTCTTGTTAGTAGATTCTGACCTGAAATCAGCTCAGTTCTGGGAAGTAATCAAGGAACCGTGATTTTTCAGAGCAATCACCCTCAGCCTTCTGACTTTCCATTTTAGATTTTGTTTTAAGCTGCACATATTGAGCAGGAAACTGGCAAAGAAGCAGAGAGAGCCCCAGAATTTGAGCAGGCTGGAGGAGCTATGCATTTGTTGCTAACACCCTAACAGTATTGTGTTCCGTGAACCATCTCTGCAAATCCCTGCTCTGCCTTCACTGCCTCTTGCTTTGTCAGTTATTGCTGTCATTGTGGCTCCCAGGATCTGGTCCTGAGCTTCACCTCCTGGCCCCCTGTTCCTTTAGGGTCCTATTATCCTAGCGGATTTTAACGAGCCCAACTCTGTGTGCTTGTCCTATCCACATCGTGGCCTGAAGCTCCAACTGCTCTGTTCTGCAGCACTGGTGCGAGAAGAGCTCTTCCTAGAGAAGAGTGGGCAACCTCTACACGCTCTTAAGGATTTCCAAGATCTGTAGGCACAACCATCTAGATATTGCTGTCCCTTATTTTACGATCCTAGATTTTTCCAGTTGTATCTCTCACCTTGTAGACCTCCTTTAAGTGTCTGTGGAACTCTATAGCTATGACTATTGGATGTTGTTTTGGTTGTTCAACGGTTTCTGACCTTGCCCTCCTGTATCTGATTGCCTCTTTCCAAGCTATGAAGCAGACCGGCTGGCATCCTTTAAATGTCTACTGGTCATTGAATTAGTAGTGTAGTTCAGGTTTTTAAGGATCAAGTTCTAAGACTAGATTTACTGGGAAAGGAATCAGAGGAGGCTGAGATAGTTGCAGGAACAACTTCCAGAGAGGCAAGGGAAACAGGTGGCAAAGCCAATGGGAAGTCTGGAAGCCGAAGTCCTGTTTAAGAAGAGTCTTGGCTCTCCTGGTACTGGGCCTTCACAGCATCCCTGCCATGCTCACTTACTGGTCCAGAGGAGCCCTGGGCCCCCGTGAGAGCAAAGGGGCTTGTTTCAGGGTGGAGCAGCAGCTGCTGCTGGCAGTCTGAGAGGTATGACAGCCGTGTGTTCACAGTGCCACAGAAGTGATACATTTTTATTTTATATTTAATGACTACCTTTAACAATATTCAATTGTTCATTTTCTTTGCCCCTTTCCCAAATAAAATGAATTTTTTAAAAAAGTTACTTAGTATTTTATTATTATCATTCCACAAGTTATTGATCATATTTATAGAAGATGCTTCCCAATCTGTATTTGAACTACTAGACTCAAGGGCTTCTCCTGTCTCTGTGTCCCAAGTAGCCAAGATTATAAGTGCCCACCACATAGTTTTTTATATATATATACACACACTAATATATGGTGTATTGTATATATATTATATATGTGGTAATATATATGGTATTATATTGTCTTATGTCTTATGGTTACTTCATAGAGGAAAGCAATTGAGATATAACATATTGACCAATGTCCCACAAGATCTCTATACTCTATATTTTTTATTATGATTCCAGAAGTTATCTTGGCATTTTTTTACATAGGCCTATTAATCTGCACATAATGACACTTTTATGTCTTCCTTTTCATTTTTTCCCTGCTTTGGTACCAGGGATCAAACTCTTGACCTCATGCTTGCCAGGCAGGTGCTTATGCTGCTGAGCTAAATCCCTAGCCCCCTTTTTCATTTTTATAGTTTTTATTTCCTATTTTTTGTATATTTTGTTTTGTGTTTGATGTTACTGCATTAGCTAGGACTTTCAGTACAATTTTGAAAGCAGTGATAAGAAAGAATACCCCGGTCTTGTTCCAAATCTTATGAGGATTTTGTCTCTCACCATTAAGCATATTTGTCATACATTTTTGTGGGAGTTCTTATCAAGTTGACGATGCATTCTTTTATTCCTACTTTGCTGAGGTTTTTAATCATGAATGATGTCAGGGTCTACCA
This sequence comes from Hydrochoerus hydrochaeris, assembly GCA_004027455.1. Taxonomy (NCBI): domain Eukaryota; kingdom Metazoa; phylum Chordata; class Mammalia; order Rodentia; family Hydrochaeridae; genus Hydrochoerus; species Hydrochoerus hydrochaeris. Next base: position 156,959 of record PVLA01001037.1, read on the forward strand.
AATGTTTTTCCTGAATTAATTGATAACCAGCCTGTGATTTTTTTCTTTGTTGATATAATAGATTACATCACATTGTTTGATTTGAATGTTTAACTTATCTTGTAGAATTAGAATAAATGTTTATGATCATGTTGTATAATTAATTTTACTCATGTTGGATTCCACCTAGTAATTTTTATAGAGTTTTGCATATATGTGCAAAAGAGATGTTAGCTGCAGTTTTCCTTTGATGTAATGTCTGTGTCTTGGTCTCTGAGTAATGCTGGATTTGTAAAATGAGTTAGGAGCCATTTCTTGAATTTTCTGGAAAAGATGCTAGTTGGTAGATATTGTTTCTTCTGTACCATTTTGGTGGAATTCATGAGTGAAAGCAACCTGGGCCTGTTGTCTTCTTTCTTTGGAAGGTTATTAATTCATTAATACATATAGATGTCTTCAGATTTCTTGTGAGTTTTGGTCATTTGTCTATTTAAGGAAATTATTTGTCCTAAGTTACCAAATCTGTGGACATAGAATGGTTCATAATGTCCCTTTGTTATCTATTTGATGTTTGTGTGATTGGTAATGTTAACCTTTCTTACATGTTTTTGTGTGTGTGTGTTTTAGTGTTAGTTACTAGTGTTAGCAACTCGTATCTTTTCTCGTTTTTCCTTAGTAAGCTTGGCTAGAATCTTACTAATTTTTTTGTTCATTTGAAGTATGAGTTTTGTTTTGTTTTCCTTTTTTGCTGATTTTCTCCTATTTTGTTAGTATTTTTAATTTTTTAATTTCTGCTCTAAATTTTATTCTGCTAGCTTTAAGCTTAAATTGTACTTCTTATATTAGTAAAAATTATTTAAATAGAAATTTATTAACTTTTGAGCTTTTTTACTTTCTAATATGCACATTTAGCTTTTTAAGTTTTTATTTAATTTCTGTCTAGCCATATTGCATCAATTTTGGTATATTTTTTCTTAAAAATACTTTCTAATTTCTCTTGAGACATTTTCTTTGACTTAGAAATTATTTACTGAATGATTTAGAGATATTTCTATTGTCTTTCTTTTATTGAATTCTAATTTAACTTCATCATGGTCAGAGAGCATACTCTGTTTATGTCAGTTTTTTCCACTCCTTTCCATCTCCCCTCATAATTATGAGACAACACAGGACATTTATAGAAATTAAAGCTAATGCCAAAATGTGAGGTGTACTTAGTGAAAGGCCAGCCAGTGTGAGATTGGAGTGACCATCTTATCCATTTCTCCAAGCTCATCTATGAAATTTATGTTACTTGACTCAGATGAAAGTTTGCAGTGGCTCCTGTCTAGAGAATCTCTTTCCCTTTTACGGTACTATTGTTAATTTCCTAGCTTTGGTAAGTGTACTATACTTGTATAGGATATTAATATCAGGGAGGCTGAGTGAAGGATGTATAGGAATCCAGGTGTGACCAACTTTCAGCCCACAGGCCATTTGTCATCTTCTTTAAATATGTTACAAAAACAAATATAGGAAGTAAAAAAAATGTATTACTAATATGATGTAATTATATATTTTATATGTGGCCCAAGAAAATTCCTCTTCATTCAGTGAGGCCTAGGTAAACCAAAAGATTAAACATGTACATTTTAAGTTTCTTGTTAATCTAAAAGTAATTCAAACTAAGGCCATAAAATAATAACTCATAGCTCCCACAATTTAGAGTTCTGTGAAGGAAAAAATGGAAATAATCTCTTTAATTCTATTTCCATTGCTTCAGAGTCAAAGAAAAGAAAATGCTCTGTTAGTAATAATTTTTTATTTTCAAACTCAAGTAAACATGGTAATAATTGTTAGATTATTTAATGACATGGAATGAAAATTGCTGAAGTTCTAGAATTAAATTTCAGGCTCCTGAAAAGAATAGAGTGGAAAGATGATCTATGAAGTCAGATTACATGTTAAGTACATAGAAGCATTAAATTATAAAGCAAGTATACATAAACAGTGACTTTCAATGAGATTGCCTAGCTGAGAGAAATATATTTGCATGTAGAAATGTGCAAATGTTGTTTTAAGACCAAAAAAAGAAGCCAATAGAAAAGGAGAGATTTTTACATACTGGGAATAGGAGACAATCATTTTGATACTTCCCTAAAGGAAGTATTTGATGGGATGAAGACAATCAATGCACATTGAGAACTTGGCCTTGAGAGATGGTGAAGGGTTTTTTTTTTTTCACTCAGAAATGAATGTGAAATTATACAGAGAAAAAGATTTTGAGTGCAAAATAATTATAGAAATTAGTAAAGTGAGGTTTTTATGAACGATTCAATCATTTGTGCTCAGAATTCAGAGCATAGAAAGAATAGTAGTCAATTGAGAAGAAAATCTAGAATATGTATAAGCTGTAAGAGACAGAAAAAAACAAAACAAAACTCCCTTAACATTGCTGATCATAGTTGTCCACTTCCTAGATTTAGGCATTTTTCTTTGTTGCTTGGATCCCATTCTGCATTGTCTGCTAAGGGGCAATGTGTACCTGGAAAAATTTGACATGGATTTTCAAGCTCCTGTTCCATATTTTGTATGAGCTGGCACTTGTGCTTGTGTGGAACTACCTCCCTCACTCCCCCCCCTGCCATGAGCAATTGGCTGCTTTAGATCACAATTATTCTGAAGATGTAAATACCTTTGTTTTTAAGAGAAAACAAATGTGCATGTGTCCTTTTACCATTCTGAATTCATTTGATTTTTCCACTGTCTGGAGCTAAATGGTTGGCATAAGGCTCTTGCTGTGTACCCTCTTTTAGAAGACAAAGAAAATCCCACCAAAGGCCTTCTGTAATGAGAGAAAGAGGAGAAATAAAATATGTTATACTTCGTGTAAGTTCCTACGAGGGGTGGAGAAAGGAGGTGGAAATGAAGAGGATGATTTAGGGTTCCAAAAATTGCAGTTCTTTGTGGAAGGCTTTTCCTGAAAATAGATCTTTCTCTTGAGACTTCAGTTTATTCTGAAGAATAATATTACAAAATTCAACATTGCACAATAAAAAAGCAAAAGCAATGGAAGATTTATAATGATCATCCTTGGCAGTTCACTTAAACTGTTTTGCTCCCTTGGGCTTGTGTTCAGTACTAACATGCTTTGTGTCCTTGGTTCTGCTTGTATGGACTGAATTGAGTTATATATATGCCGTCTTATTCTGTACATAAACTCTATTTAGTACTCAGCCTCTTTGTTATACTCCAGAAGACAGTGATACTAAGAGAACAAAATTAACAGGAAATATCACTGAAGAACCAAAAAAGGCAGACACTCCAGGTCCACTTAAACTGGACCAGGACTGAATTGTCACCTTGCTGGAAGGCCAATCTGATCATAGATGTGTGCATAAGAAACAACCTATTCTAACCAGACACTTCATGTATACCCACTTATCAATATAATTCTAACAGTGTCTCAAAATAGCCTGAACTGCAACTTGGCAGTTGAGCCAAGGATGGAGGACTTGGTACTAGGGCGTGTTGGCATTAGCTTTTGAGAGAAAGAGTGGAAATTAATGACCTGTTCCTGTCTGCACAGGGCTGAGAGAACCAACCAGACATGAGAATAGCTGCTCAAATTTGAATTGTGATCTTAGCTGTGCTGATAACTGTAGCTATATATGTGGTAGGGAAAAGCAGAGATTGAATTAAATGAAATTACTCCTTTCAGCAGCTCTCTTGGTTAGTTGTTCACTCTGAGATGTCTGAAGGAGGGGCCAAGAGGATTGTGTATGTGTCTCTGTGTGTGTCTGTGTGTGTGTGTGTGTCTGTGTGTATATGAACTCTGCATCATGAAATAAGAAATAATCCTATAAAATAGAAATAATACAAAAATATGTAATTTTTTATTATTCATCTTTCATGTGACTCCAGAGTAAAAGGATACATGAATGAGAAATTTCCTTGGCAGGAACTACTACAAACTTTCTTTTGTGCCAAGCGAGGTAAACTATAGATGAATAGGGAGGAGTGGGTAGAAGAGGTCCCCTACTCTGGCCCTGGTGGGCTGTCCCCTAGAGGACTTACTTATTGACAGCAGTTTTAATTGATATAGATGTCATGTGTTACAATTAAGTAAGGGTTGAGGCATCCTTCTCCTTACCTTCTCTGTATGAAGGATAAGTTTCAGGATTTGTTATACTCTGAGCACATCACAAGAGCTAAAGAAGAACCTTCTGTGCTGGATACTACAGCAATATCATGGCCATTGCTTGTAGATCTGACTGTGTGCCTGGCAACCCCATGAAACCCATTACACACTTGAGTCTACTTAATCCTCATAAGGATCTGGTTAGGCAGGAAATACTGTCATCTTCCTTTTAAAACTGAAGTAACAAAGCTCAGAGAAGGTCCATTCTTAACAGAGCCAGAACTAAATCCTTGTTCAGTCAATTCCAAAACCCGTGCTTTTAAACCTCAGGCTATAAAGAAAAGATGTCCTAACATTTCTCCCACTAGAAAGTTTTTAAAAATCAGAATTGTTCTTCCAGAAGGATTTAGGCCACTTGTTAAGCACACGATCATTTTTTAAAGCAAATATTCATGAAACAAGTTCTGTATTCTAAGGCTGTTCAGGTGTTAGAGATAGCACTACTGAAACAAGTTTGGATGCTTAAAACATGGGGCCTCACAGAGGGAAATTAGGTTATTAATGGCCTGACCTCAAAGGGAATGTTGGAAACAGGGCCTTCTCTTTCTCTTTGTTCCCCTGCTTCCATGAGGTGAGCAACTTAATCAACACACACTTCTTACCAGCATGTGATGCCTCACCACAGCTCCAAAAGCAACAGGGCCAGAGGACCATGGACTGAACCCTCTGAAACTGTGAGCCTAGAAAATGTTTCCTCTTTATAACTTGATTCTTGTTACAGTGGTAGATAGCTGGCTAACAGAGACCAATAGTTAACAACTATAGAAAATATCTTTTATTTTTCATGACACAGAATTCTGTGAAGGAAAAAAAATCAGTGAGGACTAGATAGGAGAGTCAAGGGTTGCACTTCACCTTTCCTTGAGGATCTCAGTGAGGGGTAACTCCGAGCGATAATCTGGAAGAGATGAGATAGACAACCTCATAAATCCCTGGATGAAGAACCTTCCAGGAAGGTAAAGAAGAAGTGTAACACCACATGTCAGGTGCAAGGAAACAGAATGTCATGAAGACAATATCAAACAATCGTTTTTATTCACTAATAAAAACCAAGTTCTACTTTTGTTTGGCTCATTGCTCCATTTATCAGAATAATCATATTGAAAGAGGCACAAAGCACTTCAATGTCACATGACTACAAAGTTAGCACAAATTCCAAACTTTTTAGCCACAGATATTTCACCTCTATTGAAAGAAAAGCTTTCAAAACATCCAAGTTAGCTTAATACTCAGGCTGTCAATATATGGAGACTGAGAGTTGTAAATGCTGACACTTCCTTTAATAGGCACCCAGCACACAGGGACTGAATTGTATGCAGTTGTGCCGCAGACGCTATGGAGAAATGTGAGCCAATCCACACAACACAGAAGCAGACCATGTGCACAGAGACCATGTAGGACTTGCAGGCCATCCAGGGCTATATGGTCTGCACTGTCCTAGAGAATTAGAACAGCACTCTATGGGATGTCAGAAAGTAAAAGAGAGTATCAGTGCCCCAGGGATTCCTGAAATCAGCTCATCTTTAGATTGCTCATCCCCAACTGCTTTTGTTGGTCATGTTGTTCTTGTCTATAATCAAAATCCTTTTTGGAGTCACACATCAGAAAGTGCTCACCTGTGTCATTTCAGGTGTGCCTCAGGTTGCCGAAGAATAATTACAGGGAGATATTTATCATTTTAAGCATGCCATCATGCTCAGGTTTATCCTCGTGATGCTTATTATTCTGTAGTACGGAAATGATGGAGAGGGTGATCCAAGTTTGTGAGCCCCACTAAACTATGTCATGTTCTGACCCAGCCTTAGCCTGTTCAATACATGCCATGTGGCTTTGTTTTGGACTTTGAGTCGTAGTTTTTGTTTAGTTTTGTTTTTTGTTTTGTTTCATTTTTTAACTCAGTGACAGTGTTCTTCAAGAAAGCCACTGTACAGTGATTTTGTTTTTCTTATCTTTGCCCTTTCGTATGTAGTGCCTGTCCTAGAGTTACAACCTACTGACTTGCGAGTAAATAAAAGCAGTAGCACACTCTGTTAGGAGGGTGACAGAGTAGAGGCCACCTAAATTGTTGCGCAGCTAAGTTTTATATCCTACTTGACAGAGCAAATGTTTTAGTGGGTGGGAAATTACTGACAGTCATAACTGACTACTAAGCGAAGGTAAACGGAATAATACCGTGATCTTCCACGCAACCCCTCGTCTAATTTCAATGACTATCGACTCATAGGCAGTTGCGTTTCATCTGTATGCTACTTCTCCCTCTTGCTCTTTCCCATATTATTTTTGAAGCAAATTTTCAAGACACCTAATTTCATCCATCTCTATTTTACTCTATAAGAAGTAAGTCCCTATAATAAATTACCCTCCAAGTGCCCTTGCTGTTTCTCTTGAAATTTGATTGTTGAAGAAAGTAGATCGTGTATCTGGTGAGATTCCCCGTAATATGGATTTTCCTGATTCTGTCTTGGGGGTGTAGTTTACTATGATCCTCTCTCCTGTATTTCTTATAGACTGACAGTTATGAAGTACTTAATCAGTTTCAAGATCGACTCTTGATAAAATCACTTCATAGGTGGTATAATGTCCTGAAGAATAAATACAAGGAGAAGTCATGTCATTTGTGTGATGATTCTACCCTTTGATAATCAATATCCATGTGTATTAATTTGTATGATTTGTAAAATTGTGACCTCTTGGTAATTTTTCTCAGTCATTAAGTGAAATAATTTTTCTTTAAAAAAAACTGTCTCTCATTTGACATAATTATTCAATGATACGGTTCATGTAAGACATGGATGATTCTTTACCTTAGTTGGCTAATTTTCAAAACAGTGAGGTAGATATCTAGCATCCTCCAACAGTGAACAATTTTTTCCAATATTGTAATGCAGATATGAAATTAAATATATTTAATATTTGTCAGTCCTTGATAGTTAATGCTGATGTACAAAATGCTCCATCTTTAAATTTACTTCTTTGACATCACTCTTTCTTCTGTTTCCATAAGACACTCTGGGTGCATTTTGTAGATTTTTCTCTAGATCTTGTTTGAACCATTTCTTCAAGCATTTCTGGGTCTCTTTGGGATGATCATTAGAGACCATAATTTACTTCTCCAGTTGTGTTTATAGTTGTGACTAGACTTTACAGTGACAGAACCAGAATTAAAATACATTATTAGTTCATACTGATACTTGCCATTCAAATTCAGGGTACCATCCATAACTGTGAGATTTGGCATTCTATTCCCTTTCCCATGCTGAGCATCTTGCTATGCTAAATCCCATGTCCATGTCTCTTCTGCCATTTTGTTTTTCTGAAGCTCAATCTTTAGTAAATTTCTGAGTAACTGACAATGAAAATAATATTCTTTGAGTTATTTCATACTGAAAAATTGTCCTGTGACCTTTATAATTGAAAGTTTCTTTAGTTGGATTTTAAACACTTGATTCACAGTTTATATCTTTAATGTTATAAATAGGTCACTTCATTGTCTAGATGTGGAAATGTGTGATGATAGTAAGTTGTCTTCTCTAAAATGAACTTGCCTTTTCTGCATGATGACCAAAGGATTTTTTATTTTTCCTTGTAGTAGAGTAGTTTTGTGAGGATATGTATCAGCTGTAGTTATTGTCATGCCCAATATACAGTTTCAGTTGCTTTTAGTTCAGGAAAAGTTTCTGGGATCAAGATTATAGTTTATTTAGCTGACAAAAATTGTATATAATTACTGTACAACATATTGTTTTCAAATATGTAAATTATGAAATGACTAAATCAAACTAATTAAAAACCTCACTTTTGCACAGAGAATACTTGAAATCTAATCTCCTCAATTACTAAGAATGCAGTTCACAGTTACCAACTAGAGTTACCATGTCACAAAATAAATCTTTTTGATTTTTTATCTAACTAAAATTTTGACGGTATTTTTAATGTGCGTTCTGTTTCATTGCTTTGGTTGCCTACTCTGGGTAAAGTTTTGTTTCTTAAACTTACACATAATAAATGTATGTAATTTTGGAATATAATGTGATGATTAAACCAGGTTACTTATCGGTCACCTTATGTATCATTTGTTTATAGTGAGAACATTCAAAATCCTCTCTTGTAGCTATTTTGAAAAAAACAAAATTGTTAACTGTAGTCACCCTACAGTGTTGTTGAGAAGGAAATTTATTTCTCTTATCTAATTTTGTACTCAATGACTAACGCTTTTCCCTTATCTCTAGCTTCCCCAATCCCTGACACTCATTACTCTGTTGTCTCCTTATATGGAATCATTTTTTCCCCCCTCAGGGATTTCATAGTGTACATTTAAGGATTTCTTGTATTCTGTACTTCCAACTTTGTGTAAAACTACTTTCTTCTTTTCCATTGATTTTTAGAATATTCTTTCTTTTTCCCTTAAGACATTACATGTGATTTTTATTAACTGTTGTGTTACTTCTAATCCAGTTCACATATGTAAAATTATTTTTTTTATATTTTAGGTTTTATACTAAGTCTTCTTGCCTCCTCGTTTCTGAGTTTTCTGTACTTTGAATTATTTATTTATATTTATATTAAGGCTATTTTTTCTATCTCTTATATTAGATTACTTATATTGAGCCAGGATAATTTCTTCCATACAAATATTGAGTCAATCTGTCATGATTTGGTAAAGGCTTTTCTTCCTCTATTTAATTGGCTTGCTATGTTTGTCAAAAATCAAATGACTTCATGTATGTGGGTCTCTTTCCAGATCCTGATACATGCAATAATTTATTGACGAGTGTAGCTTTAGTATAGTTGAAGTATAACTCTTTAACCTTCATTCTTTTTATAAAAATAGTTTGGGATATTTTAGATGTTTTAAATTCCAACATAAAGTCTAGAATCAACATTTCTTTCTGTATTAGTCAGGTTTCCTATCACTTGTAAAAAAATACTTGACACAATTGAAAGCAGAGGTTTATTTGGTGCATGGTTTCAGAAGGTTCAGTCTGTTGTAAGCTAGCTTGTAAGCAAAAGAGTTTAGAAAAGGAGTACCACTCATCTCATGGTGGCCACGAAGCAGGTCAGGGTACGATTACCACAGGGGGAAGGGCTAGGGGACCATATGTAGTACGCAAGGTTTCACCCTGATGACCTACTCAGACACACCTAAAAGTGTGTCTAATTCCCAGGGCTGCTCTAAAATCAAGTTGACAGTCCAGCTTAACTATTACTTTCCATCCCCTTATTATTGACACCCAAGCATATCTCCTCAAAGGGTACTTAATCTCCAAACAAACACAAGTTAATAATTTCACCTAACAAGACATAGCTATCCTACATACAACCAAAAACATACGAATACTATTTCTCAACAGTTTCAGCATTTCTAGGAAGCCCAAATCAAAATATTTCTGAAACTCAAGGCAAACTCTTAGCAAAGAATCTCTTTAAAATTCAAAAAGAATATTACATTGTCCCAAAGTATAATGGCATATGGCAAATGCTTTCATTCAAAAGGAGAAATAAAGGAATAGAAAAAAACCAGACCAAAGAAAGAGCATAAGCTAACAGAGCAAACATTAAGTCTCATAGCTTCATATCCAGTACATGATGGTACAATGTGAGCCCCAAAACACTTGGGTGCCCTACCCCTATGGTCTTTCTTTTAATATGCATGCAGCATCTCTCTTGGACTGGCTCCACTTGTTTCCTTTGCTTTGGATTTCCTTGGCAGACATTCCACATTCCTGGTATCTGTACTTTTTGGGGTCTCCACTGCACCTTTGACTTCATCGCCACAGCTTCAGATATATCCCTTCTCCAGGGTATTTTTCCTGGCATCCTAGGCCTTCCTTTAAAACTGAATAGAGGCCTTCCTGATGCGACAACTCTGGAAAGCCTGAGCAGCCAATGTCAAGTAGACAACACCAAGATTTCTCACTAGTTTGAGCAGTAGCCAGGCCATGTTGTGCCATGGCTGTGGCAGCTTTGGAATGCCTTGAATGGCTGACTGTGGTGATTCCCAGGGCTGATTCCCTAAGCAGCATTTACAAGCAGAGGATCTGTAGTTTTTCTTCTCAAATGGATGATTTACAGTTTTTCATTCTTGAGACTGCAGTTAGTGGGGTCTTGCTGATTCCTAAGATGTCCTTAAGACATCTTTCTTCTTGTCTTGGTTCAAAGTACTTCTTGTCTTTTTAATGGACAACTAAACTTCTTTGTCTCCAACTGTACACATACTTCTTTTCTGCCCAAATATAAATCTCAATGATTTGTGCTCTGTGTTTTGCTCTCTAGTCTCACTCTAAATCTGGCTAAAAGCAGCCAGAAGTACTCATGTCACAATCTGAACATTGAGCTGCCTTGAAATTTTCTCCACCAGATCAGTTATTCTGCCACCTGTAAGTTCATCTTCCCACAAAGTCTCAGGACATATGCAAATACAAATAAGACTTTTGCAAGAGGGTAACATGTCTGACCTAAAGTCTGTGTCCTAATCAAAACCTCCATGCTAACAGAAACATGGCTGTGGCCTTTACTTTCCACATTCTTATCAGTATTCTGGTCTTCTGAGCTCCAACCAGAATCACTAATTGCATTCTGTATACAGTAGTTTATTCTTTTTGCCTCCTCTACACTTTAAAAATTCTGCTGAAAACCAGTTCCAAAGGCTGGTACAGTTACAGCAAAGAACCTACTTCTCTCCTACCAGTTTTCTATATTAGTCAGCTTTCGCATTGTTGGAAAACACATTGGCCACCTACAATTTAAAGGAGGAGATGTTTATTTGATTTCAGGACTTCAGACAGTTTACTCCATGGTTACCTGGTTCTAAAGCAGGAGCATCATGGTGAAAGGGCTTGGCAGAAGAATTCGTCTCACTTTATGCCAACCAGGAGCAAAACAGGGAAACAGTGCCAGAGAGGAAGGGGTCAGATATATTACCCAAGATCCAGCTCCCATGACCTGCCCAGATACACCCAGAAATGTGCTTTACTAATCCCCTAGCTAGCACTAAAGCCAATCAAGTTGATGTTCAATTTAATCCTCACAGTTACTTTAAAGAAAACTTTTTTTTTTTTAATCTGGGTTGCTTTGAATCTATAGAGCAATTTTGAGCAAATGGATTTTAACAATGGCAAATCCTCTAGGAATATATTATATTTTTCATTTACAATTTAGGTTTTTTTAAGTTTCTCCCAATGATATGTTGTAGTTTTTACATACTTCTGTTTGATTTATCATTAGTTGAATTTTTTGATGGTAATGTAAAATTACATTGTTTCTCCAGTGGTTGCATTTCCATAGAAATGCACTTGATCTTTTAATATCTACTTTGAAACTTACAAGGTATATATTAAATTATTTAGTTCTTGTAAGTTCACTTATAAATTCTAATGGAATTTTTGTTTGTAGTTTTTTTATATGATTTTCTATGCATACTATCATTTACATGTATATATGTAGAGCAATACTTTTCTTTCTTTCTAGTCTTAGTCTTTTTGTCCTGTTAACCAGGTAAAGGTTTCAATTTCAGTACAGTGTTGCATATAATTGGGAAGAGAAAACCTACTTTCTTTCTTAAATTACAGGGTAGAAATATCAAGCACTGTAATTGACTCATTAATGTTTTATTGAAAACTATTTTGCTTATGTTCATGGGGGCTATTGGTCTGTAAATTTCTTTTGTTTTATTATATCTTTTGTAGTTTCTATTGTCAATATCAAGATAATGGTGGTCTCATAAAATAGAAGAATGTACCATCCTCCATAGTTTTATGAAAGTTTTAGCATAAATTTGACTTTATTTCCACATCACATGGTGCTTAATTTACTGCAAAACAATTTGAAGTAGAAGCGTTTGGAAGATGGAGATAATTTTGATTGCAAGTTTATCAGAGTAGATGTAATACCTATTAAAAATAATGTATTAAAATTCTTTCAGTTTATTAGATATGGAGCTATTTATATTTTCTATGTCATTTGTCAGTTTTAAAAGTTTTATTAAGAATATTTGAATTTCATTTACAGTCTTTAATCTATTGGCATGAAATTGCTTATAAAATGCTGTCATTTTAAGCCTATACAATCTTTAGTGGCTGTGCTTTCATCTCTGGCATTAGTAATTTGTATTTTTTCTATTTTTCTTTATCAGTCTTAGTAATTTACAAATTTTATTGAAGTTTTCATTAAATCAACTGCTGACCTTTCAGTAAGGTTTAGTTTTTGTTTGCTTTTTTATCATTTCCTTTTCTATACAGTTGAACTTAATTTACTCTTCTTGAATGAAATAACTACATCACTAAATGTCTAATATAGGCATCTGAAAATAGAACTTTCCCTCTAAGTACTGTTTTATCTGCATCTTCACACATTTTGATATTTTGTTTTATTTTTACTGTGTTTACAATACTTCCTGATTTTTTGAAGCATGTGTTACTCATAATAGTTTCACTTAATTTTCAAATTGGAAGATTCCCGAGATGTTATTGTTGATGTTCCATAATTTATTGCCTCTGTGGGCAGAGAACACACTCTGGATAATTTCAGTCCTTTGAAACTGATTGAGATTTCTCTTATGAAACATGTGGTCCATGCTGATGGATGTTTCTGTGCTCTGGTGAATTCTTCCATGGACTGTAATGTTCTATACAATTTCTAGTTAGGTCAGTTTGTTACAATTATATTCAAATATTCTATATCTTTAGTGATATTTTTGTCCAGTCCCTTACTTACTTATATAACATTGTTAGAAATAGCTAGTAGTGCTTGTTTCTATTTTTAGTTCTGTGTTTGTTTTGCTTACATCATATATTTTGAAAGGCCTTTCTTAGATGCATATAGATTAAGGACTGTTGTACCCTGCTGATGTTTAAGTGTTTTCTTATGATGAAATGCTGGTCTGGTAACATTCAGCTTGACGTTTACTTTGTGTGATGTAGAACATGTGGGCTGTGCTGCGCTGTGTCTAAATGGCAAAACTTTTTCTACTGTAGTGATATTTTCTGTTGCTCATTTTTGTATGAAATTAGTTACATTTTTAGAAGAAAAAGGTGCATAAAGATACTGCCCAGCTTTGCTGATTTGTAGTCTCCTCTTTTATTACATTTGTGCAGTGATTTAAAAAAAGAAATCCTCATACTATCTGGGAGGTCTTTTCTCACCTCAGCTTACCAATATTTTCTATTTCCTTTATCCTTGAGTTTATCCATTTGAATTATCCCAGCATTTTGTTTCCATGCAGAGCTTTGCTGCAGAAGGAAGCTTCTCTTGGTTAGTGTTGGGAATTCTAGCTACCTCAGAGGGCTCCCAGCCATTTCAGAATTAACTTAAATAGATCCTTTCTTCTCGTTGAGGAAACGGAGTTTGTAACACCCCTTCCCCTGCAGTTCTCAGATTGCCCCTGACATTTTTCAGAACTGCTCATTTGTGAGTTGGGAGTTCTGTGTTAAAGGGTCCCTCTGTTGCTACCTGCTACTTCCTTTATCTGGTGGTAGTGACACATGGGTTTTATGCTGTCGATGGTTTATCCCTACCTGTGTGTTTGGAGGAGTTTGTGGGCAACTTAGACTCCCCTGTACATTTCCCTGTGCTCTCCAAGTCATATTCTCAAGTGACACTTGTTCTTTCACCCTAGCTACTTCCAAAGAAGTAGCTCTACATTTAAGTTTCTTTTTATTGAGACTCACCATTAATCAGTTTCACATTAAATTACTGTTGGCTACTAATTTGGTCATAGATTCATAAAATTTTGCACCAACCACATTTTAGTGGAAATTTCTTACCTTTTTATAAAGTTAGTACATGTGCTGCTGTTTTGTTTTATAGCTTGCACTGTATTTTTTCACTAATGACAACCTTTTTTTTTAAACTTACAGATTAAAAAAAATAGGGTCAGAAGTTAAATTACCTGCCTAAAGTTATGAATGTTATGGCAAAGACAAAAAAATATTGTTCAATAATTAAAGCAGTTGCTAGTACCAGAAGCCCCTGTGCTTACCAATAACTAAGAAATATTCTCAAGTAACCTGATCACGTGAGGATCAGTTAGTAAATCAGCTTCAGCAGAATTAGTCATTTAAAGAAAGTTGTTAGGAGATGTATTTATTTAACATGCATTATAAAATATATAACATTCTAAAGAAACATAATATATAATATAAATAAATTTGTTTTGTGTTAAAACATTCAGCACATGCTTTGGAGGGTATTAATTTTAAAACAATTATTTGATAATCTGTCAATTTTCTACTGGTAAAAGTTAAAACACAATGAAGTCAGTTTGCTCCTAGAGTTAGTTTTAGGGTTAGGATTCAGTATCCCACATCTTCACATTCTAAGTCTTATATTCTTACCTTTATAGGATATCCTTTGTGACAAAACTTTCAAAATGTGAGACTCTGGAACAGATGAGCCAGTTATTACTGATCTGATACATCTGTTCAAATAGACATGGTTTGCTATATGTAACAGTCAATTTGATGAAGTACAAATATCAGAGAAATGATGAAAAAGAATAAATGAGTAATTGAAGGATTTGACACTTAATTTCAGCCTGGCAGGTCACAAATACCCTTTTAGCATATAAGGAAAATGACCAGTTTTCCCAGGAGGATAAATATGTATACTTTATCAGTTTTAATAAAATATGATAACCTAGATTTGTCTTAGACCATTTATGCTCTCTGAGCAGTTCTGACACTATCAGCACATTCTGTGGACTCCTAACATCTTTACCCTCATTCATGGCAGCCAAATTCTCACATCCTCCATTCACTTCATAGCCTGCCTTTCAGGATTAGGTGACTATGTGATGTCACTTTTTTCTGGAAGGCTAGCTAGAGAGAAATATGAAATTCCTGCACCCCTCAAATGTGATCAAGTTGGTATTGTCATCTCTGTTAGGATCTCAGAACTGGTATTCCTAAGCATTAAGCTGCTCAGAGATAGCCAAGTTTAAAAATAGAGCGGGTTACTCACATGTTGGTAATCCATTGTGGGAGAAGCTATGAAGTTTTATTTTATATGTGTTGTTTAATCCCCTTTACCTTTTGAGCAAACTCACTGTGAAGGTTGTGGGTTTTTTTTTAAATTCTTATATTACTTTTTATAGTAGAGTCTTGAAATCAGCTATATGACAAGCTGAATACAGAGATATGTGTTACTACATGTATTTTTTTTTAATCATTGAGCAAAATCAGGTTGCCTGAGAATTTGTTACGTTAGGGTAAATCAGACTGAGCTTTGTGTAGCAGAAATAGTTTGGGCCTTGGGCCAAAGTAGGAGAACAGGACCCGGGTTATTTGCATGGCATTCCTGTGCGCAGCGTCTCTGGCCTTGTTCTGATCAGCTATCTGGGCTGGCATTGTCAACTGTTGGCTAGCAGCCTTTTCGGGGCATTGTTCATGACTTTCTTACATTTTAAGCCCACCATTTACTAGTTGTATGTTTTCTGTCAAATAACTCTGTTGCAACACCTGAGCCCCATGTAGCTCAAATATGATGTGACCTCTGAATTGTGCCTTCCAGAGACTGGCCCTGATGTCAGCTTCCTGTAACAGTGCTGGCCCATATTAGTACCTAGTTAATGATAGTACCATGATCCTGGAATGGAAAGCTTTGTAGTGTCTTCTGGGATTCTTGCTTTCCAGAGCACTCTCCTTCCTAAGCAATATAAGAAGACAAATAACATGCACACAGTATAATATAGAAGTGGAATATGTATTAGTTTGAGAACAAATGGGTAATGTTGATCTTTAAAGTTATAAAGAAAATTTAGATCCTCCAGTTGTAATGTCTCACTTTGACATTAGGCCCACTTCTAAAATATGTCAGACACATAACCTCTTAATTTAAAATGGAATTGGATTGGGGTATTTATCAGTAAATAGAGAATTCTTGTCAGCTGCTGCTATCTGTATCCAACACTCTGAATCATAAAGAACTACTGTTTGTACCTGAAGACTTAGAATCCTCTTGATAACAGTATTTGTGTATGAATGAAATCAGAATTTGGACAGAGAAAGACCATCCCATATTGGAAAGTAATCATAGCTTTTATGTTCTTTTGTGTGCATGCTTTGACAGCTTTTTGGAGACTACAGCCTATTTCTTCATGAAACCAAAACTTGGAGAGAAGGAGGTGTCCCCAAATGTTTTCTTCAGTATCTGGCATGAATTCAGCTCTGACTTTAAAGACTTTTGGAAGAAAGAGAACAAACTTATTCTACAAGAGAGGTAAGTATTTTCATTTGCACAATGGCATTTAAAAACGGGTATTTTATTAGGTGTGACACTACTGGAGTTGCCAATTTTTAATAACCTGAACAAAAAATGAGATGGCCCTTACCCTAGGGTAGCAAGTCAAAGAAGGTGCTAACATTTGGCAGAATTCGGAGTTTGAGTAAGTAGAGTCGCTTCATGGCTGTGATGCTACAGAAAGTATCTGGGGTGAGGTGGTTTGCCAAGACCACTGTCTGGTAAAACAACTTGTCATGAAGAAACCACACAAAAGCAAACCGCATAAGGAATATTGATCCACCCTGCTGGGATGCTAAATCCATCTACTTGTAAAGATGAACAGCAAAGACTGCAAAGGCAAGAGGAACAGTTTTGTGTTTGTTTTCACTCAGTTCATGTAGTATAGTTACCATTTATATCAAAATTTCACCCAGATATCACCAAGAAACAGAGAATATTTTTAAAACACCTTAATATTCTTGTGGAGTTACATCACATTTCTTAAAATATATCTTCACAGAACGAGGGGGAAATTTCTCCTCTTAAATATGTGTGATAATGTCTCTGATTATCAAGTTCTGCAGAAATATATTAAGTCATGAAGAAGCTGTCCCTCCTGGGCAGTCTCCTCCAATCCCAGAGAAACTAGTAGGAAAATGAAAGGGAAATATAACTCAGACGCTAAAGCAGACCCTAATACTGAAAACCATTAGTGTACTTCCTAACATCCCTTTGCTAGGAATGACTTTCTTTTAGAGCTTCAGAAAAGTTAATCCATGGAAGACTTGGTTGATCACTAACCCAAAATTCTAGTTTTCTGCTTGTCTCCATTTTGATCTGGTTACCCACAAAACTATGTCCACCTAGATTTTGATATCTTCTTTAATTAGATGAGAATAATTGCTAACATTTATTGAGTGAGTAGACAATGGCCAGACTTGTGCTTCCTGGTATCATTATAGTCACACCTGTTTTAATGATGGGGGTGTATTCAGAGAAGGGTGCTGCTGGGTGATATCATGGTTGTGCAAACATGACAGAACATATTTTCATCAACCAGGATGGCTACCACATCAGTGATGGCATAATCTTAGGGGTCCACTGTCATATACACAGTTCATGGTTGACCAAAATGTTATGCAGTAAATGATTATAACTTCTTAGATTCTATAGATTTGACATAGAAGAAACTATACCTAGGTACATAGCAGGTAGGACAAAAGACAGTTTGGAGAGAAAGAACTCACTGTATATATATCACCCTAAACACAATGAGCATCTTCTGCCTCAAGACACACCACTAGGTGTTAGCATAAAATTTGAGATTTTAGTCAGTCATCATCTCTACAGGTAGGAGAGATAATTGCTTAAAAATAACCAATCATTATTCCTTTTCCTCAGACTCAGCCATATATTAAGTGATTTTTTTACTAGAAAAGACTCATTCAGTTTAGGAGACTGTAAAAAGAATCTTTGTTTTGTTTTGTTTTAATTTTTAAAGAAGGAATTTTTTGACCTTAGCACATCAGGCGCAATTTCCCTTCTTTCATCTCTGACCTAAATTTGTTCCCTTGGAGAAGGAACCATTTGCACTAAAGTTCAGAATAGAAACAGTAGTATTTCATGATGCACAGTTGTTTGTATCATATCTGGGATTAGAGACCTAAAAGAGAAAGGAAACAGATTTAGGCAGCTACAAGACCAGGACTAAGGGTAACTGTCCTGGTGCATATCAGGTAGGAGAAGTGTCACAGCACAGCACAGCACAAGGCGGATGCACCAGGCACATTGGGGATACTCTCATGGTTGCTCTCCTCTGTTACCCTAAAACACTGAGGTGCCTCTGGGAGAAAACACTGAGACTGACTGACTCAAATGCGCGGCTGCCTATGTGCACGCGTAGCCTCTGTCCAACGTGTGCTTCATGGGAGAGAGTTGTATTTCTAGGCAACACTGTCAACAGCAATCCTCTTTTATGGTATTGTGTGCATCTGACATTCCCGGAATGGGCTTTTCTTCACTTTGTAACCATTTCCTAACATCAACCAGATCCTTTTTTTATGCTTCATCCTGTGCTTGTCATGTCCTAGATATATGCTATGGCTTCTGGACTCACATTTGGTAACTTTTCATTTTTGCAGTTTGTGAACTGCCAGAATACGTGAGTGGTCTTCACTGCAAACTTCTAATTTTACTAAATCATTTGCTTTTAATAAAATAGTAAAGAGAAGCATATGTCATGTGAGACTGCTCCTCTGCCCTGTGCTTTCCAATGTGTATTACACCTGTTGGCAAATGATAGTCAGATTGCTTTGAAGAGCAAGATCATGGGTGTGAAGTGTTGTGGGACAATTTTGTACCCCTCCTTAGTGCAGAGCCAGCTGCGTAAGTTCTGGAGAGCAGTGTAAAACAAACAAACAAAAAAATTCATGGTCTCTTTTTCAAAAAAGTAATAATTTCAGAACAGCAAAGCACGAAATCAAACCCAGAGCTCTTCTGAGCCCCCAGGTGGCTGCCCACACGCACAACCCCGTGGACCTGGCCTTGGTACCCTGTTTTCTGTAGTAGTGGAAAGGTACTGGAAGGGTATTGTATCCTGGGAAATGAGGATAAGGCCAGTTCAGCATGTAAAGCTTCCCATTCAGTCACCATCATGTGAGTAGTTCCTCGACTAGAATTACAAATACTTCAAACAGGGTGCCGTCCCCACCTAGTGCATTTCCGTCCTTTGTGTGCCTGTGATATGTATTGCCAGCATATTTTGTAGAACAACTAATCCTTTACTGCCTGAACAGGATGCATGCCATGTTTGTGAATCATATTATAAATGTTTGTTGTTTGCATGTTGGTCTTTATTTCCCAAAGAGATCAGTGTCTTCATTTCTGCTATATCTATCCCTTGTCACTTAACCACATGGCCTTCGCTGTCTTAGTGCTGCCATAAAAATTTGCTGATTTGACCGTACTAGCAGTACTAATAGAGTGAATTAGCATACGTATTAAAATACTTTTGAAACAAAAAATAGGCATTATGGGGAATTATATGAACTTTTCCCTACTTCCTGTTTATCTTCTATTTTGTTCTTTATGTTCTCTTACAAGAGGAGACATATGATATCTAACCTTGTGTGTCTTATTTCATTTGATATCATGGTCTCAAATTGCATCTATTTACCTACGAATACCTCAAGTTTATCTTTCTTTATGATGGAGTGGTACCCCTTTGTGTTACAAATACCACATTTTCCTGATCTGTTCATCCATTTATAGACATATATACTGTTTTCAAGGTCTAACTATTATAATTCATGCTGCTATAAACAAGGGTATATGCTAATTTTAACACTTTTGAGAAGATACCTAGGAGGAGAATAGTTGGGTCCAATGGAATTTCTATCTTTTAATTTTTTTGAGGAATCTCCACACTGATTTCCATAGTGTCTGTACTAACTTACATTTCCACTAACAATATAGAGCAATTCCTTTATCCCAACATTCTCACTAGCCTTCATTAGTATTAAATTTTTGGTGACAGTCATTCTTTTCTGGCCTAAGCTGGTATCCCCATAAAGTTTTAATTTGCTTTTCTCTAATAGCCAGCAGTGTTGAATACTTTTTCATATATTTATTGGCCATTTTTACTTCCTCTTCTGAGAAATGTCCTTTCATTTTGGTTGTCCATTTTTTAATTGGGTCTTTTATTTTGAGGAATATCATTTTTTTAGTTCTTTATATATTCTAGATGTTATTCCTTTGTCCAAGAACTATCTGACAAAATGTTTTCCCATTCTATAGGTTGTTGCTTCACTCTGTTGGTAATTTCTTTTGCTATGCAGAAGCGCTTTAATTTAATATGATGCCTTTTGTTGATTATTGGTATTGTTTCTTGTGCCATGAGAGCTTCGTTCAAAAAAGTCCTTGCTTATACCTGTGTCCTCAAGAGTTGTATCTATTTTATCTTTTAGCAAATTAAAGTTTTGCATTTTAGCATTTAGATCTTTAATTCATTTTGATTTTAATTTAATACATGGTGGGATATATGGATATCAACAAGCAGAAGATTGAGTCTGTGTGTCTTTTTAAAGATCTACTCTGTACCTCCACCTCTTTTCTATTCCTTCATTCTCTTGTCCTTCTCCCCTGCTCTCCATGTCTGTCTCTGCCTCTCTCCTTCTTCCCCCCCCCATCTTCCTCCCTCTCCTTGTCCCTGTGACTATCTTCCTCCCTCTCTCCTTCTCCCCCACCTTCTCCACTCTTCCCTATGGGTTTGCTTATTTTTCAAGCCAGGCCATTCCTCTGACAGGAAATTCGTGGCCACAAGGCACAACCATGGCTTATACGCTCAGAACTCACAATCAACTAACCTAGAAAAATCCCAGGGCTCAACTCCCAATGAGTTGTAATCATTTTTGGTTCTGCCACAGTGGCCAGTAGAGCACCACAGAGGCTAGAGCACCACAGATCGCTCAGCAGTGTGCAAACCCGGTCTGGCAGCCACGGTTACCACAATTGATAGTTGCCTTCAGAGAAGTATCTTTAGAATGAGGAAAGAGTGTATTGTCAGGCAAATAAGTAACAATCTACTTCCCTAATTAATCAATCCTTGAAAAGTAAACCAATAATTATCGAAATTGTTTTAACTGTAGAAATAATCTGAAAGATGACGTTAGTGGTGTCCTTGAGATTTTCCTTTCTGATGAAGTTTTCTTTGCTCTAGTTTAGTATTTTTAGATCGAATAATACCTCTACACTTTTAAATCCTGCATAAAATTTCCTTAATTCTAATTGGTGCCTGACTATAGAGTGGTAGTGACTCTTTTTTGTTTTTGTCCTGAAATTTAGTATGATTTAGTTGACATAGCTCTTGAAATGATGAATTTCTACATGTTCATCTTGAGTAAATCTGTCTTTCTAGTAGTTGTGGTTGGGAAAACATGAGGATTTTTGAGTTAGCTCTGCCAATTCCTACCTCCAGAGCCACAGGAAATCATTAATAATTTAAGAAGCATGACTTCATAACCAGAAAAATGGAAATGATCGTCACTGTCTTGCCATGTTATTTTGTAGACCAGCTGAGATAATACATTAACATATGTAGCACAATATCTACACTAGATACTCATTGGCTATTTCTCCATCATTTAATATAGTCACATCCCAAGCATGGCTCCCTACAAGGTGGTACAACATACTGATATGCATGTTAAGCATTTTAAGGCATAGTTTATGAGTACAAGATATTCCTGTGACTCTGGTACTACCATAGTCACTTTCTTTTCACTGGGAGAAAATACCCATGCCACCAGAAAGGAGGAGAAATTTATTTTGGTTTGTGGCTTTTAGAGAATTCAATTTGCAGTTTGCTGGCTCCCAGATGGAAGGACATGGTGGAAGGGTCTGATGAAGGTAGCTGCTCACTCACATCATGGCGACCAGGAAGCAAAGTGAGCAAGGTGGAGCCAGACAAGAATATTCACTACCAGCTCACACCTCCAGGGACCCATCTCCAGCCAAACCCCGCCTCCTTACAGCAAGTCAGCCGAGGCACCCCCATCATCCAGGCACCTTCCAAATCTATGAGATGTTTGGGGAACAATTTAGATCTAAATCATAGCAGTTACTTTTGTGATTAGATCAAATGTCTTGATCCTGGATCCAAGCATGAACTTTTGTTTGAAAATGTTAACACAGTCTCTCCTTCCATATTCATACAGACTCATTAATTTGGTTATGAGTCAGAAAAAGTATTTTGCTTCCTCCACTTAGAGCTAGGCATATGCAATTGTTATTTGAAATCCTCCTTTTAAAAAGGATCCAGAGATGTCATCCCTGACCAACACAAAGCACGTGAAAAGAAAATTTAAAATTTTTTTTCAGTTTGACAACATTCACTAAAAGTTGAGGAATAAACATTTATTCTGCCAAGCATTTCTCTGAAGTCTTGCAGAGCATAGTTGTGATACATAAGTAAATGGTCAATGTTCATGTCTTATTTTCCTGAAAACATTAGCATGAGTGTTATATGGCCATTAATGAGGCCCTGAGGAATTAGCACAACAAGAGCTGTGTTAAATTAAAAAAGAGGTACCAGTTGGTTGAGAATGTTTGTACTTTTGACCTTCATTAAAGGGCTGTGGGCTGGGTTCTCAGAGGGAGAAGAAGTTAGGACTCCTAGAACAACCTTGACTCTCTCTCACTCCTCCTCTGCTATAAATTGCACTTTAGTTTTCAGGGTGAGCCTTCAGCTGAATAACTATGTGAAGTTATTGGGAACTCTTTAATCATTCCATATTGAACTTTATGAGGCATTGAGACACTCATGTCCATTTGAAGAAAGCTTCATCATCCTTGATCTAACAGGCCAGCACTGGTGTGGTATAATGTGCAGTGGAACAAACAAAGAGGGAAATTAATTCTACCCAGAGGACTTTTGACAAGAGCTTAGAGCCATCATAGGCAGTTCAGAGAGGTGAGGGTTATTTTAGGCAAGAAAATCTGGCTCCAGCCACTGGTCTGCAAACCCCATACTGCCTCGTGTGGCCTATCATAACTTCATTTTTAATCATCTTGACATTTTAATTTAATAAATCAATTGTGACATTAGTAAGGGTTATGTTTAAAGTGTTGTCTAACTTAATTTACTGGTTTATTTTACTTTGAGACAGGTAGTCTTTGATGAACCCAGAGAAAGGATAACTACATCTCTAATTGCACAAGCATGTAGCAATCAAGACTGGTTTCAGCTCAACTGAAATCTGTAATTAGAGGGAAATGATGTGAATACTTGTCCTTAGAAGGCTGTGTGTTACACTGGAGAGTGCCTTGCACCATGCTGACATTCCCATTCCAACAATTTGTGTTCAAGTGAGTTGTATGATCAGATTTATGTATTATGTTAGCAGAGCAAATTTAAAGAGAAAAAGACTGCTTTCAAAAGCAGTCAAGAATAAAATCTCGAGTGAGGTAAGAAAAGATTTATTTTTATGTAATAGCATACTTTGTGGATACCTGAGTGCCTCCTGGACTGCTCTTTAGTGCTGCATCACTGCAACAATGAATGATGTTGGCCTGCTCTATACCCATTTCTATCAGACACCAGTTTCTAGAGAAAAGACTCATAAGGACATCGTCTTCCCAGTGCCAACTTTCTAGAACTAAGTTTTGGCAGGACACTTGGCAAGGCAGACACTCAAAATAGTGGTAAATGGAGGCTCAGAATGTGTAGGGGATCCAATCTACATTCATGAATAATATGCACTAAGGGATAATAGCTCATTCAACAGCTGTTTATACTCTTCTGTCTGCCAGGTGATGTGCACGGCTATGGAGGTTTTACCATCTAACTAAAGAAGCCAATTATTAAAAAAAAATACCACATATTCAAATTATGATTTAAGAAGATAAACAGTGAACCATTTTGTAGAGTCAAAAGAAGAGGTTCATTTAGAAAGATGGTTAGAAGAGGGCTTTCCAAAAAGGTAACATTTATGCAAACACCTAAGAAGTTTAAGGCCACAACCATTGAAGGAGCAGGGTGGGTACCGAACATTCCAGGCAGAGGTGAGGGGTGAGAAAGGCAATAGGGCAGACAGGACTGAATGCTGTTAAGAAGGACAAGAGCTCTGAGTTGAATTTGGTGAAGTAGGCTGGGTCCTGATCACTCAGACCCTTACAGATTACTTCATTATGCATACAATGGAAAAGTTATCCAATGTTTTTATTTTGTTTTGTTTCATTTTGTTTTTAGAAAGGCAGTAAACAGGATTTATGTAATGTGAGGATCATCGGTGGCTACCCCATGGTGGCAAATTGAAGAATAGTTGGGAAAGTAAGTTAGGATGTTGCTAGGGTCACCCAGGCGAAGGATGTGGCAGTCTGGACTGACCTGGAGGCAGCAAGATATTGTAGAAAGTGAGTGTATTTTTTATGTATTTTAGAGGGATCGCATATAAACTCAGTTTCCTTAGATTTCTGGCTGGAGTAAGTTTGGGGATCAAAAATTTCTGTGTGACAGCTCAGATACTGTCTAGCTAATATTAACCCCTAGGGTTTGGGTATGGTTAGAAATCAAGTGAGAAAGCTCCTCCCCTCTTCACATTCCCCACAATTCCTTCACATGAGAACATTTTTCCATGTCACTTTTTATCCCTTCCAGGAGAGCAATTCCACAACAGTGAAATATCTCTGCTCTGCTTCACAGTTTCACTCCATTTCTGTTCCCATTATTGAGAATGAGGGTTTTGAGAAATGGAAAATATTTCTTCTTAAAAATTTGGAGCCCTAGAGCAAATAACAGATAATCAGGGACAAGTCTTGGGAGATGAGGGAAAAACTTGTCCATGATGTTCTAGGTACTGGTCTTTTAAAAAATAACATTGTGTAGCTTATATGGGCTGAAAAAAATGTTCCCGTACAGCTAGATGTTGTTTTTAAAGGAGTAATTTTGAAGTTCTTTAGGATAATTACAAGTAATGTCATAATTATAATCTGTTAGAAGGTGACAAGTAGATCTGTTGGATTTGTATAATATCAAATTAGTACGTTCTTAGGTTTACAGGAACAGGTTTGAATCTAATGACAGATGTTAAGCCAGGACATGTTGATCGTTATTTTATTTGACAAACAGCAGTTACCCCTCTTGGTTTTGCCTTCTGAGCTCTGCTGAGGATTTAGAAATTACTATGATAAGGCATTAAATTACATTTTTAAAAGAATAATTTGTGAAAACGTGCTGAGTGTGCCCAGGGTGGTTGTGGGGGTAATGTGCCAAGAATGAATATTACGATTGGGGCATTTTCAGAAAATTTGATATAGGACAGTATATGTTTCAGCACATTTCAATGTAAGACTTTGTAAGGTAATATCTGCATATCATAAAGAGTGAAAAATAATTTTAAGAAAGGAAGTAGGATTTCTGTTGCTCATCTCAGGTAGTTTTTAGAATGACAGAAAGCTGATTAACACACTGAGAATGCCTGTCACCACCTTGTATCCTCCCCCTGCCCTTCCCAGGATTTCTGAGTTACTGTATGGACCCAATTCCTTTGGCCTTTTGACTCTGGTTCTTCTTGGAGCTTTTGCTTCTGTTTATCATGGATAGTCATGATTAGGAACTAGAACTCTGAGTAGCTATTTAGTCATGGGAAGAATTTTGACCTCATACAGAGAAGGCATCTCTTAAAGCAGACAATAATAAAGACCTTTATATTGTTTGTTAATTAGTGGACACTCCGTAAAGATTAACCGTGCTGATGCTGAAGAGCTGGCACTAGAATTACAATGTGGCTTTGAATATTGACATTTTTAGCCAATTCAAGTGTCCATCAATTCAGCAATAATCATCATGGCAAATTGATATCCAAAAGGTTGGTTTCTTTGTTTTATGTGAAAAGCAGTTACAGTTTGTTTCTCCTTAACATGAACTTTAAATTATCACCACCATCATCATTATTTTGTGTGTGTGTGTGTGTGTGTGTTTTGTAGTATTTTAATACCTTGGTTCATGAACTCAGTTTTCTCCATGATTCCGGTCATAAACTGAGAACTGAATCACATTTCCCATAAGGTCAGCATTGGGCAGGCATGGTGGTGCACACCTGTAACCCCAGCACTTGGGAGATTTAGGCAGGAGGGTCATTGTGAGTTTGACACCAACCTAACTACAAAAGTGAGCTCAAAACCAGTCTAAACTACATAGGCAACTCTGTCTCAAAATGGCAAAAAATATAAATTTTTTAAAAAGGTCAATATTGAACCTGCACAATGAATTTGATTCAGTTCTCATCCAACTTGGTTTGTGACCAGGATCATGGAAAAACCAAGTTTTTGAACTGAGGTATACTTGATAAATAAAAATGACATATCTGTAAAGTAGATAATGTTTCAGAGAGAGAAAGAGAGATGATTCCTGTAATAAAGCCAATTAACATATCTGTCACCTTAGTTGCCTTTTGCTTCTGTGGTAATATTTTTGTGATCTACTCTCAGCAAATTTCAAGTATACAATAAATACTATTAATTATAGTTACTGTGCTGTACATTGTCTCCAGACCTATTCATTGCATAACTAAAGTTATATATTTTTAATCAATATCTCCCCATTTCTTATGTACATTATAAGTTTACTATAAGATCTGAATGTTTTGAGTATTTTAGATAACTATGATTTTACAGTTTTAAGAGTAATAATGTTACAGAGCCAAATAAATGAAAACAGAATTATACCTAATATAATTCCTAAAATAATATAAAACTTTTCTTAAATTTATACTTTCTAATTACAGCTATAATGTTAGTATATAATACTAATATTTAGTTTTTACTAGTATTTTAGTTTTTCCACTCAATATGTTTCAATACTTGCAGTTGAATCCCATGCACATTTTTATTTTATTGCATCCTATTTAGATTCATTTTCCTTGTGTTTCCTAAGCTCTCTAATGAAACACTTGGGATCCCTAATATCTTGAATGTCTTACTGAGTTTGAAAAGTTTATTTAATCAGCTTCATCTGTCATTTTATCTGCTGGCAATGTTAAACATTCTCTAAATAATCCATCAGCATTGTCTCCATCCTCTCTCTCTTGGCCTTGGCCATGTTCCACTTCTGATTGATTATAGAGGCTGCCTCCTGCCTTTAGGACTAGCATTTAAGCTGGCACCTGGATGTCACACACTGTATCTCCATGAAAGAAAAAGTTTCTGGCCAACATGTCTCCACGGCTCATTGATCTCTGTCTTTAGAAAGACTGGTATGTCTCCTTATTGAGTCCTTCCTAGAATGATTTAAAACATGATGCTGAGCTATATAAAGTCCTTTTCCAATAGCTCTGTCTTACACACTGAGGGTCATCCTGATATCTGCCACTTTTGACAGCACACAAAGGGCATTCAGACTTCTCCTAGCTTGAGCTGTCTGTGCTATTGTGTTGTGTGAAATTAGCTAAAGGCTAAAGTTAAAGATAAGAACTGAGCAGAGGTGTCCTTATGCTCATGCACCATGGAGAAGTAGATCTGTCTTACTCTAGGAGATGGGCAGGTTTGAGCTTTCTGTCTTTTTATAAAGAAATACTAATTTTGACTAAGCAGTCTTGATGAGCACAGAATTCTGCCTGTGCTGGTCTGAACCTAGGACTGTTTTGCTATAAGCAGAATAGACCCAGTACCATGAGGTCACTCCCTTCTCTTCTTAGGAGTCACAGTGCTCTTCTGCCCTGGAGCATTCCTGGGATGAGCTGGAACATCTCCCACAGGACTAGATGGTCCCTGCGAGGAAAAGCCAGCAGTCTGCATTAAAGCTGCTGCTTGCCCTCTGAGAGGGTCCTGATCCCCTGAGTTCCAGTAACCCAACAATGACCTTTGTCTCCTCAAAATTAGGAGTCAAGGGAAATAGAAAAACTGAGTAGTACAAGGAGGGGCACTGGACTTAGTATTCCACCATGGAGACCCTGATGCAGGATTAGGCATGGCAGCACTCAGTAATGAGAGATGATTGAAATGCGGCTTTATTTTTCTACAAATAAATAAAATATTTTCAGTTACATTAATAATTTATTATTTTTTATATAAGGCTATTAATGTTTTGGTTTTATACTATGAGGATCTAAGGTGGGTTACATTCTTACTTTTTTTTTTGTCCTTGTTTGAAATAGGGTTTCACTCTGCAGTTCGGGCTGGCCTTAAACTCACTTTGTAACCCAGGCTGGCCTTGAACTTGGAGTAATCCTCTTGCCTCAGCCTCCCAAATGCTGGGATTACAGGCATGTACTACCACGCCCTGGTGCATTCTTATCACTCTGAAAAATGATACAAATTCAAAATTAAGTTATGCAGACATTTTACCTTTAAGTCATTGAAAATTCATGATAAAAAACATTCATTCCAATATTAAATTGGCTAGAAATAGAAATTTATAAATGAGAGTCAACATCCCTTGAAGGTATAATTTGTCAAAAACAAAATGTACTGGAGATGAGCCTCTAAAAATTGCTGACTGAGAAAAAAGGAAAGTGGAAGTACTAGCTCTTTAATCTTTAAAATATTCTGCTTATCACTGTGTATCTAAATAACACATATTTTGCAAAACTAAAGCTTATCAGAAAAAAATGTATTCATACTGGATCTTAATTTTATTAAATGGAATTATTTTTAAAAATTAACTTTTAGAGTTCGAAATTTTAACAGCCTAGGGGTGAACATTTTTGGAAAGTTTGTTAAAATTCCATTTGGCCACTTTGAAGTTTTCCAAGTGTGTGGGAGAGGTAAATAAATTAGTGCTTAGTCAGGAAAAAAGTGTATTTCATCAGTTAAGAGAATTTCTGATGTTCACAGATAATTCAAAAGCTTTCATTTTAAAAGGCAGACTAGATGTGGGTGATACTAATGCATTCTTATATTCATATGCTGTTTTTAAGACAAAAGCACTCATAATTCTGTATTGAGTTTGCACATGGATTTATTTCCTGCAATTTTGGATTCATTTTCTTACCATTTTCACTTTAATAAGGCCAAATATGACAGGAACAAAAAGAGTGGCTTTGTAATTAAAATGACCTGGCTTTGATATGTCTCTGGCAGTGCATATATACTTCTTGCCACACTGATCTACCTTTATAAGCCTAAGTTTTGTCATCTATAAAAAAGAAGATACTGACAGTGTTCAAATCCTAGACTGAATTAAGTGACTCACTGAGTATAAAATCTTGAGCACAGCCTCATCCAGAATCTCATCTATAAAAATTTTCTTCTATAGAAACTTCTCAGCTAACAGCTTCTGTCATTATCATTGATCTATTAATGTTATTCGGTAAGTGGTAAACTTACTAGTAGATTTAAATCTAAAATTCATAGACACAAACCCTCCCCAATTCTACTCTATCGATTGTTCTTCCTTATGCTTATATTACCAAAGTGAGTTAAGGCACTGCCAGTTATAAACTCTTGATTTTGGGAAATTATTTAATCTTAGTCAATTTTAGTTTTCTAATTTGTGCAACTAAATACTGATCTTTAAAGTAGCAATGATCTCTTTGATATTGGAGCTGCCAATACTATTAAGTGCAAGATTTCAACTATAGTAAATAGCTCATTTCAAGTACTCAATATTATAAGTAGTAGCATAGATTTTTAAAATTATTAAGTATTACTTTAAATATATTTATTATGAACCTAATGATTTTCTCGTCAAGTATAGAACTGTAAGAGAGAACTTGGACTAAGAAAAGGATGAGAGTGGTATTAATTGAAGCACAGAGAGAGAAAGGATAGTAGTGCTGAAAATGGAAGGTTTAGAACACATGGATGCTAGAAATCATTTGAAGTAACTTCTTTGCCAGGGAGTCTGTATCTTTTTCACTCAGCAGTACTTTCTACTGCATTATATTTAGAATTGAACCAAAGATATTCTTCCCATAGAGCTGCATGTGTTCTTCAGTGTGAATTCAATACAGTGTAGGATTTTTTTTCACCAATTCAATTAACCACTGCTAATCATGCAGTTAAACAATTTTTAGTTTCTTAAAGCATAGATCTTTACTTACAGCACAATTATACTGCAAGCTTTTAAAAGACAAGGATCATGCCTCTTTGGATCTCTTTATACATCTTGATTTTCTTACTTAAGCATTGAGAAAAACTATCAGCACAACATAGAGCACAAAAATTAGAACTGGGTTTACATAAAATAGAAAGCCAGAAACTAATGGCTAACTAATATGTCAGACATAATATCCTTAGATCTATTAATTGTTTCTGAGTCTCTTTAGCCTCTTTAGGATCCTCTGTAGTATCTTTTTAGCCTGGGCTTTGTAACCTGATATTCCAGCCATTCCCTCTCTGGTTCCATGCTTTCTTTATGCAACAGATTCCACTTCCCAACTTCTCACTGCTTCCTAGGCCTACCTCACCCTTCACCCTTCTTCTCGGGGAGCAATTCCCTAAGCTGTGCCATTTCAAAATCAGTGTTGCCCAACCTGAAGGACATTCCCTGAAGAATGGATATCCTGAGGCAAATCTTGGAAAACATGAGGGGAATGGGAAGTCGGATCTTCATTTTCCTATAATTATTCCCCAGAGTACTGCCTTTCATTTTTCTGAGAACCCTGAACACCACTTCTGAGTTCTTCCCGCTGGGCTAAGGACTTGTTAACATATATTACTGGGGTCTATCTACCTGTAACTAGAGTTCTGAGCAAAAACCAAATCTCTGACCTGGTAGAGTTTACATTATAGTAGGGAACAGTCATCTAAAAATATAGAATGGGATTCTGACAAGAAAATAAAATAGTCCCAAGGAAAGACAGGTATAGGAGATGAATGGCTTGATAAATCCAGCCAGCCAGCACCTCTTTTAGGAGTATATAAAAAGAACTTAAAGGAGGTGAGAAAACCTTGTTGAAAAATGGAGGAAGAACATTTCAGACAGAGAGGGCAGCAAGTGCAAAGGCTGAAGGAGGATCATGTGTGACAAGGAGCCAAACTGACTAGAACAGAGTGAGAAGGAGAAAAGGAGTAGAAGACAGGCTCAAGAAGGAGGCGGGAAGGTGTAGCCTGGTGGACGACATGAAGATAGGGCTTTCACAAGGAGGGCAACATGTGCAGTGCTGCTAGTGTATCACGAGGATGATCTTGGCTAAGAACTGAGCTTTCGACTGGGCTCTTGGAGGAACTGGTAAAATTCACAAATGCAGTCTCAGTTCAGCATGGTTAGGACCAAATACCTGATGAAACAGGGACAAAGGAAACAGAGATGATTGCTCAGGCGCTTCTGAGGAGTCTTGTTCACATAAAGGATCACAGCAGAAGGGGCCCTTAGCTACGGAGGGAGGTGGGTTAAAGTTTTATCTTGTGAGCTTTTCTTTTTTGTTTTTTGATGGTAGGATAAAAGGCATATTTGTAGCTAGATAGGAATAATCCAGTAGAGGAAAAATTGTGACCTTTGTTCTCCCTTAAAATGTGTGCCTTCTTGATCTGTTCCTGTCTTGTATCTCCTACATCTTATTCCTTAATTAACCTACTCTTCCTCTTGCATAATTCTAAACTATTATGATATAAATAGCTTCGTTGTACTCTTTTATGAATGTTATGAAGAGGAAATTGGATAAACTCTGTGTAACCTAATTTCTTTGTCTTACAGCCCTTAAATTCCCCATGCACCCCCCTCCACCAAAGTCTTTCTATTCTTGCTAAAGAAGTGTCAAAATGAAAACTACAATATAAGTTTCAACAGAGTCTAACTTTATATTGCACTAGCTATAATCAAAATTTATCTGGGCAACTTGCAAAACAAACAAAAAACCCTGAGATTATAAAATATCTGAATACAAGTGGAAAGGGTAAAAAGATGTTTGCATGAAAAATATCAAATGTAGTAAACAACAACATAACAAAAGATGAACTTTACTGTCAAATATGATTTTGTAATGGTTTTGGACATCATGTATGATAGGAATTTGTTGTATTAACTATCATAAGTGGGTAGTTCCAGTGATTACTGTTTTACCATTTTGAGGAACCCTACAATATCCTCAGAATGTACAAAAAGGACATGGTCATTCTTCCAGGACCTAGAGAGAAAGACACATCAATTGAGTTACTTTTCTTTTTTTTTTTATTTTTATTTAAAGAGAAACAAAAGCATGTAAAGGGTAGAGATAATACAGAATTTTTTTTAAAAAAGGTAAACAATAAGAAATCACTAATTGATAAATTACATATTGTCCTCTTAGAAATAGTTGTTTAAGTTACAAAATTAAAGCATACAAAGTAGATATTCAAACAGTGAGAATGTAAATAGCTACGCATGCATGAGTCTCTACATGTATTTCTATCCTTTCTGTATTACAGGGAAAAACAAAACATAGCAAGACAAAGCAAAACAAATTCTTATAAAAACGTGAAACCAAAAAGTCATATAAAACCAAGGTACAAGGTGATCTACAATGATTACTGTGTTGTATCTTCTTATTTTCAATAGAATTGTCTATATCATCAGGCATAATTTAATATAGCAGTATAATTGAATATAACAGTATATAACAATATTAGTAAAAATAAAACATTGTAGACAGTATAAAACTTCAAAGGCAGGTAATAATCAAACCAGAATGGCTATTGTAGTGAATCTTGTCATCTTAAGTGCAGTTGCCTATACTCTCAGACTTGATACTATCAATCATAACAGCTTTGAATAAAATCTATCAATACAAAACAAAGATCTAACAGACCAGATTCGATTACGATCAGTCATGGTAAAACAGTGTAGGTTTTACAGAGCTTTAGATTAAGTTAATAGGAAATTAAGGATAATTACCATACTATATCCTGTTATTTTCAGGATTACTGTCCGTGCCCTCAAATCTAGTACAGGTAGAATGACTGGAACAGAATATAATACATCTAAGCAGAGTAGTGTGAGTAATGTGGGTTTTAAATCCTGGTGCACTATTAACAATATAGTGTATCAAGGCCATCTATGTTAGTGATTCTATGTTATCCTTCTCTGCCTCATTTCTGCTATTCTATTTTTCTGCCTTTGTTTGTCTAGTTTTCTCTTTCATTCTACTGCCTGCTCCACTCATTGAGGCCTTTCTTCCACTGTTCCTAAAATCCTGGTATTTTTTTCTCTCTCTGTCTAGAATGTCCTTCAGTATTCTCTGTAGGGTTGGATTGGTGGTCACAAACTCCCCCAGTTCCTCTTTGTCATGGAAGCATCTTGTTTCTCCATTAATTTCTAGTGACAGTTTTGCAGGATACATCAATCTGAACTGGAGGCTATTTTCTTTCAGGGCTTGGAATACTTCACTCCAAGCTCTTCTTGATCTGATGGTCTGTGTGGAGAAGTCAGCCGTGATTCTGATGGGCTTACCTTTCTAGGTAATGTTTCTTTTTTCTGATGGCTTTTAATATTCTGTTTTTATATTGAATTTCTGGTATCTTGATTATTGTATGTCTGGGTGTAGATCTGTGTTGGTTGTAGGTGGCTGGAGTTCTGTATACCTCACATAACCAAATATCATTTTCTTCTCCCATGCTTGGGAAGTTTTCCTTAATTATTTCCTTGAATAGCCTTTGTAATTTGCTTGTTTGTATTCCTGCTTCTTCGTTCACATTTCTTATTCTTAAATTATAGATTCTCCTGTCATCTTCTAGCCTTTGTATTGTTACTGCCTGTTTCCTTGTTATTTTTAAGAGATCTTTCCTTTCCTGATCACACATTGCAAACTTGTCTTCAAGTTTTGATAGTCTATCCTTAGTTTCTTTTAAGGAGTTTTGCCAGCTTTCAATGGAGTTTTTAATTTCCTGGTAATTTCTTTGAATCTGCTTCGTGTATTCTATATTTTCTTTATATTCTTTATCAAATGTTTCTCTCCTTGGTGTTCCTCCCTTCTTCTGTCTATGTCTTCCTGAGAGATGCTTAGCATTTATTACTCTACTCATATCTTGCTTTACCTTATTTAATATTTGTTTTGATATCACAAAGATTATCTCTTAATGTCTGTTAAAGCCATGTCTGATGTTGCATGTTTGCCACCCTCAGTCTCCCTTGTTTTTCCCTCTCCTGGATCAGTGCTCTCAGGGTTCTGGGCCTCCTCTTGCCTGTCTCTCCTGTCATAGTCCCAGTTTCCTCCACACAGGTGTACAGTGCAGGTCCCAGCTCCCTTCCCTGTTTCTCTGAAGCACACTGGCAAGGGACCTCCACCCTCTCCTGGCTGCCCCTCCCCACCAGGCCAGCCAAACTTCAGGGGCCTTCACCTGATTAGTGTGTGCTAGGTGCAGGGAATTGATTTGGGACAGCTCATTGGGTCCTGGCCAGGGAAGCGGCCAAGTCTAAGCAAATCCCATGAATCTGCTCTGGGGAGGGAGCAACCAACTTAAGTCACTGTCACTCCTAGTTCAGGCTCCTCCTGCCCGATTCCAACATGTTGCCCATTTGGTTGTGCCCTTCCTGTGGGTGGGGTCTCATTCCCAGCACTGACCATGGATTAATGAAGGTCCCTTCACCAGCTCCCTTCTCTGTTGGGCTCACCAACCCCCGACTTCAGCACTGCTGTGGTTCCTGTGAGTGGTGGTGGGAACAAATTTGGGTGGCTCTGCCTGCCGGCATGGATTGAAACCAACACAAGTTCAGGCCAGCGCAAACTTGACGGGTCGCAGCGAAAATGCTGTGTCCCGTAATTTTTAGCTGTTCCAGTTGTAGTCCCGATGTGTTTGACAAGCTTTTACACATTTTAATTTCTACCTGTGTCAAGAGGATCCATCTCCCTCTGTCTGGATCTCTCCAGGATGTTTTATTCTGGCATATGAGTTGTTTCTCCCTGGAGGCTTTGTATTTTGTTGCTCACTGATTGGCCATCTTGACTTCTTTCTTCCAGAGTTACTTTTCTAAATTCCATGGAAATTTGAGTCTAATATGGAACTAGAAGATCCACAAGAAAAACTCATTCATTTTTTTCTAAATCAAAGATTTAAAAATCAGTTCTGTACAAGCAAACATTTTACTTTGTTTAAACCATAGGTCATGACTTATTTTTAAATTAACTTTATTGGTACATTTTAGATATACATAATGATAGTATTCATCCTAGGGAATTTGTACCTGTATATGATATATCTTAAGTTTTCTTTTTTTCCCCTAACCCCCTCCCCAAAACCCCCTCTCTCCTTATTTACAATTTTGGCTTTCTCATGTCTAAAAAATTGTCTAACAACAATACCTGTCTTATAAAGTCACCCTGTATGTCCTTTAAACATAGTCGTCTACTATAAATTCACTAGCTATCCTCTCAGAGACCTGAATTTTCACTATCTGGTCCATCAACATCCCATGAGAGATTCTTTAAACATATGAAATGAAGAGAACATTACACATATGTCATTCATTTATCTTTTCTATTAGCCTAGGAGTTACTGAAGAGAGTCTGATGTAATTTCACACTGAGCTCTTACAGTTTCCTTATATTCACACACTGAACACAGAAACATTTCCTGTCAAGATGGAAGAAAGTATATAATACTCAAAACTATTTCATGAATTTAAATTTTATGTACATTCATGCAAACCAGATTGTTGTTTGCAGATAGAATTATAGCAGCAACTCAAAAGTCAAGTCAAATAAAATCCTGGCTAGTTCAAACAAACCATAAACAGGACAGACAGCTGCTTTGCTAGAGAGAGATAAAAAACAAAATATTTTCACCATCTCATTGTTTGCCAAAACTTATCCCTGTGATTTTTTTGGAGCTCAATCACAATTTGCCTATGCATCACCGTTCATTCATTTAATTGATTGTTTTTCAAACATCTAGCAAATGTTTAGCTATGCGATCCTTAACATTAAACCCTGGGAATGAAAACATAGCTATATGTGATCACTCAACTCAAGGAACTTACTTTTCAGAAAGGGAGAAAGATAGATAATAAACAGCTAGGGGTCTTCCTTAAAATAAGAACTGGAACAAGATTATGTGACAATACAGAGTATTTCATATGTAACCTTACCTAGAGACACTTCTGCTCTCGAATGACTTGTAGAAGAGCACAGGAAGAAACAAAGAGATTGGGCTCTCCCCGGAGAGCAGATTTAGCAAAGATGTCTCTTACAGTGGGGGATGGCTCTGCATTACTAGAACTCAGGGAACACTGTGGACAATCAAGGAAAGTACTGCAGTGGCTCAGGCGATATAAGGAGGCTTGACAATGAGGGACTGGAATTCCAGGGGTCCATAAAGGTGTTTAAACCATTGCTGAGGAATAATTAATAACAGAACTTGTTAATCATTTGTGC
The DNA here is from genome assembly GCA_004027455.1 of Hydrochoerus hydrochaeris. Lineage (NCBI taxonomy): Eukaryota > Metazoa > Chordata > Mammalia > Rodentia > Hydrochaeridae > Hydrochoerus > Hydrochoerus hydrochaeris. The sequence goes on from PVLA01001037.1 coordinate 193,118, forward strand.
ACACATAGAGGGGGTGGTAAAGATGGGGAGAAAAGACTGACATTTATCCAGGAACTCATGAATAATTATGAACACTTACACCCTTACCCAGGGTCCAGGTGTGTGAGAGGGAGGAGAATGTCTATGGGGACCTGGAGCTTGGGTTAAAGGTCCAAGCTAGAGGCATGGATCTAAAAAGCCTTTGGCACAGAGAAAATAAATGGATTACAAAATGGAGATTTGCTATAGATACCATAGAGGCAAGATTAAAGTCCCAGGGTAAATTAATATATGAGGTCAGCTCAAAAGACAAGAAGCAGCAAAGGAAATTAAGAAATTACATCCAGGAAGATAGTTGGAAAACTCAGAGTTCCATGAAATTCAAAGGATAAGAGAAAGGAATCAGAGTCTTATGAACCACTGCAGAATACTTAGTATGGTGGAGGGAAATAAAAACTAGAAAGAGGCTGGTGGATTAGCTTATGAGGAAGACTATTGGCAGCTATGTGAAAAAGTAAGAGGTAGATGTAAATGACGTGTGTGTGTGTGTGTGTGTGTGTGAATTTTTTTAAAGAGGACAGCAGCATCGGTCCGTTTTCATGTCTCTGTAGCCATTTTAAAGTTACAGAGGAAAATGTATCTGAGGTGGCTCATCCATGAATTAGGATGTTCTGTGTCTTCATATAACCTAAGTCATTAAAGAGATTCAAACTATAGAAAATCCATTAGATTGGTTTGATGTATTTTCCTCTGAGTAAAAGATTATTTCATCACCTTACAGACCCCGTACAAACAGCTTTAGGAAATACTGGTACAGATAATCTCTGGTTTTGGCTCTATATTCATTAAAGGAATCCATTTGCTGTTTTGGAACAAAAGCATAGATTGTACCTATCTAACTGTCATAGAATCATACTTTTGGGTTACAAATATTCCTCAAACTTTAGCTCCTATTATTGATTGAAGGGGCTGAGCTGCCTGCATGTCTCTGGGAGGTGAGTGGAATGTGATGTGCCTGAGGCCCCCACATTGGCTGGAACCCCTGGGAGCCAGGCTAGACCCACCCAGGCCACAGAGCCACATCCTTCTGCATTGCTGACATCACTGACTCACGTCCCTGCCACCCTACCGCTTGCTTACAGCACAGCAAAAGTTTAAGGCTGATTCTCTTCCCATCAGGAGCTATGTTATGCTCACTCAAGTTCTTATCTGTTACTGTTAGAACTACAAAGCAGTGTTTCCTCTGAAAAAGTGAAAACTCTCAGAAATATGTGCCTGAAGAAATGTAAGTTCATTTTATTTGTAGTAATCAGAAATGACATTTTGGTTGATTTTGTTTTCATAGTATTTCAGGGGTTTTGCGGTATGTGTGTGTATGTGTGTGTATTTTAAGGGATCATGATTATAAAGGAAAGAAGAAAGAGCTAGAAACAAACTTCCACAAATCATCTTTAATTCCTCAAAGCATCTAATACTTATGTCTGGAGTGAGAGCCACAACCTCAAGCCAGCACCTCCACAACCTCAAGCTAGCACCTCCCACCACCCTTGTCTAGAGTCTGCCTCTGGGCTCTCCTCTCTCTTTTGGGTAAGAAAATTTAAAACTTGTAGGCAGACTTTACGGTCTTATGTTTCAGGGAAGTGCATAGTGTATGATAACTCTGTCTGCTCTTAGCTTACTGTAAAACATCTGTCTCCACTCTATCAAGAATCATAGACCTGTGGCATCTCTGCTCCACGTTGCCCCTGAATGTCTCCGGGGACAAAGGTGGTGACTCCCAGCATGCTAAGCCTGAGAGCCAGCAGTCTGCAACACAGACAGTACTTGATGTGACCTGATTATTAGCGTTCAGTAGCAGGAAAGTGGCTCCCTTTCTCATTCTACTGAATGATGAGCATGTCTGTTTCCTTGATAAGACTGCAGCCAGTTGGCATTTGCGCTTGTAGGTAAACGAAGATGTTTCTGCCTGCAGGCTGCAGAGACATCTGGTTTCTCTTCTCCATGTCCGTGCCAGAGCATATCTCCCTACTCATCTCACAAACTGTTTTTAAACTTAATCACACTAAACTTTTTATACATGTTTGCCTGACAATAAATGGGTCTGAGAGGGAGAGAGCAGAGGAGAATACATCTTTATTAGGAGAGAAATGAGAAACTTCTTGGTTTAGTTAAAAAAAAAAAAAGCCCTAGAATAAGGACACAATTTGAAAAGAAAAATTAATGGAAATATAAAACCAAATTTTAACAAACTTTAAAAAAGTAAGAACTATTTATTTTCTTACCTACATCTGTCTTCTCATTATCTTGTAAACTGTAAAAATATTCTGATTCTCCTGAACTCAAATTTTCCTTGCTTAATAACTTCTAAGCTCAGTGTCCTAAAACTAAATGATACTATTACCACTTGGGCTATTTATATGCAAAGACTCAAACTCCATATACATGGACTTTATTTATTTCAAAATCAATATATATTTGGATTTCTTTTGGTTTCTCTTTGGGTGATATGGGCAACTTCCTTTTTCATAAGGCAATGTTTAAACTAAGGATCTTTTCCAGTGTATGCTTTAGTAACTAAAGATGTTTTGTTTGTTTTTTCTTGGGATCAAGAAACCAGTTTCAAGTAGCGGGTCTCTTCAGAGCCACCATTCTCACCCAAGGCTTTGCTACTCCTGCTGCGGGTGGGTCTCTGTAGACTGCAGCCTCCATTGTTATCAGTCAGTGGTATCACATTTATTTACCTTGATAAGCTTGAATTTCAGGTTTCTGCATTCATTCCAGAATTCCTTTCTGTCCTTATAAACAAACTACTGATGCCACAGGTTGAATGGTGCAACATAACCAGATATGCAATATCTTAGAAAGTGATACTCTTAAAGACTCATAGCTTTGATGGCTCCCCATCAGTCAGCCTCCTGCATCCCACAACCAGCCTCTCAAGGTACACTTACTTCAGTACCCCAAAGTATGTGGGAGTTGGGGGTTGGGGCAGAGGTAGCAACTAAAATTGCTTTCAAGTTCAAGAACTCCATTTATTTAGCTAGAAGTAAATTCCATCTTATTGTTCTAACTTGAGTCACCATTTAAAACAACTTAATTATCTGGTTTCCTCCTATAGACAAGATAGAAATTATTATAAGGAGGTTCTACTTAAGCGAGCGTGCTGGCACTAGTGAGAATGATTGCAACCTAGCACCCTAGGAGAAAATAGAAAGTGTAAGTAGCAAAGCTAGTAAAGTACAGGCTGCTAGGCCAGCCTGGGCACCCCGATGAACTTAGGAGGCTGGCCCTGTCTCGGCACATTCAGCAGTGATCTGTCCAGTGTGACACAGGCCACCAAGTAAAAATTCAATCTACTTATGTAAAAAGGATAATCTAATTCATTTAAAAATTATTTTTAAATTGATTATAAAGACTTGTCCTTGAAGGGAACATGTTTCATTGTCTAGAAATCACGAATCCATTTGTCAGAGTGAAACTACTTTGGAGCAAAAATCACTTACCTACTATTTGTCTAATGTGATTTTGTATTTCTTTTTGTTCCTTTCTCATAATTCAACTTTCCCTTAAAAGAAACAGAATACCTCATTTTCTTCAATTACTCTTAGTCCTTCTTCTGTGAGATAAACAGAAGGATAAGTTTAAGAAACAACAGCATACATTTGAAATTTAGTCAGCACAGTTTTCTTTGTATGGTTTCATAGGCAAAGATATTATAGAAAAATATTATTGTAAAATTTTATGGGCATTATCTATCATTTAATATGGTTCTCTACCTTCGAAAAGATAGTTTCTTTTCTAGTCTCTGGTTCTTGTGGTGGTGGTTTGTTTTGTTTTTCGGAAATCACTAAAAGTGATAAATGAGGAATTTCTTTTCATTATCATATGATTTGATCTTGCTCATGTTTTCCTGTTCCTATCTAGATTACTGATTGGAAATCATAGCTGTTAAAATGAGCCTATGACAGATGTCATCCTAAAATTTTTACTTCCTTTAGGTCTCTAATAGGGCAAAATCTTGATTAACAAATGTATAGGCAGACTCCCTTTGGGTGAATACAAACCATGTTGAAAACAACAGATCTTCATAAATCATATGCGAGAGCTGTGTCTGTACAATACCCATAGACTCCACCAGATCGGAGTGCAGGCCAACTGCCTTCATCAAGCGAGCAATAGTTTCACCTCTCAGTATATTTCTCGGCTGCTGGTGACTAGTGTTCCTCTTTATAAGCCAAATGTTGTCCCTCTTTTTTTACTTCTGTCCTCCTTCAATGACACATTGGTCATTGTTGTAGTCAGGGGTTTGCAAGGAGAACAAGACAATATAGGACACATAATGTATAGTATTATTTATAATGGTCACCCAAGGAGTCAAATATAAAGAAAGTGCAGGAAATCTGTCCACGCACTAAAGATCTAGAGAATCTAGCCAAGGCCCTGGATCCCATGGCAGTATCCAGTATGAGTTCAGCTAAAAACCTAGAGCCCAAGACAATGCCTCCCATGAGTTCAACCAGAGGTCTAGAGCCCACCACAATGACTCATGCAAGTCTGTTTCATGGATCTGCACTGAGAAGACCCCAAGGTCAGTGGTGGAAACTAGAAAGTCTGTGCCAGTAGGTTGAGGGTTCTGCATTGGAGCAACACTCAAAGTAAGAACCAGAGCTCCCCCAAAAATTACCACTGCCACCCTCAGCGATAGTGAGGTCCTGAGCTCCTCCGATGATGAGAACAGCCAAGTTCTTATCAGGAAGCCAGCATGACAAGCTTCTCCTGGAGACTGAACAGCACACATCTTCCCCTCTAGAGCCAGGAAGCGATTTCAACATAAGGACCAGAGCTCCCCCAAAATGACCCACAGCCATTCTCAGTGACAACAAGGTCCCAAGCTCCTCTGACAATGAGAACAGCCAACTTCATATCAGGAAACAAGCTTGACAAGATTCTCCAGGAGAATCAGCAGCACCAAAGAACATCATTCTTCCTCCCCAGGTCTCCTTTTCATGCTGGCAACAATCCTGAGGTGGGCCATCTGCACTCAGCACCACACTGATTCAGTTCAGCTGGTGTTTAAATTGACCATCAGTTTTTCAATCCATCACAATCATTTTTTTATTTGGAGTTTTAAATGCCATCTCCAACATGCCTTTTCAGTTAAAGCCTCTGGTACCTTTCTGTGAAATGAACACCTTTTTTTCAAGCTCAGTTTTCGAAGCATTAGACATCACTGAATGAGGGGTGAGGAAGGCAGGGAAGTTGATGGAAGGCTACAGATGGTTACTTAACAAGCCTTACCACGCAGCTGCCCGCCTCCTTTGTGATAGTCAGAGTAAGAAGACACAGCTCCCACGAGCTGGCTCCACTTCTGCATACCAACTTCTCCCTCTGTGTGGTTCTTATTTTTGCCAATTCTGGCAGCCTCTCTGACCTCAGGGGACACATTGTTTTTCCTGTCTCAAGTGTGGAAAAAACTGCTTGTTGTCAGATTTGTGTTGAAATAAAATTGGCCTTTGGCAGAAGCTGTGTTCGGAGCTCAGGGGTGGCGGGAATCACAAGTGCTGAAGTGAGCAAGTTTGTGGTGGGCTGGGTCGTGATCTGAAGAAATGAGAGGGTGAGGAAGGGTTGTCCTATGAGGTCAGTCATTTACAGGACACTGTATCTCAAAGTGAGGCCCGTGGGCTATCTACATCAGATTCTCCTGGGTCCTCATTGCAAATGTGTCCCAGAGATACTAAATCAGAATGCATAAGACTGAACCTAGAGAACATTTTAACATTCCACAAATCTTCTGCTCCTAAATTAGAAGAACAACATGTTTTTGCATTCTGGTTCTCTGCTCAACGCTCCCTGAAATTACTTAGGTATGCATATCTAGAGGTGCTCAGGAAGCCGTCACCTACTCACCTTAGTCAGACATGTAAGTCTCTGAGACAGAAACCAGCAAGCCAGCTTGAGCTTTCGCCTCTGGTAGTAGGGGGCATCCACAGTTCTTGAAGCTGAGTGTGGTTCAGCCTTTGCATATGTTCTTCTGGACTTCATATTTCTTTCCTTTCACCCTCAGCCCCATTGGTGCTTTCTAAGTGAAGTATGAACAATTAATAGTTCTCATTTATCCATGGCTCACCAGCACCGAACCCAGAAAGATTTCCCTAACTCCTGTCCACTGCCCCCAGGAACCTCCTGCAGCACACAGTCATACCTTACACAGATTTAGGTGCTTTCCTTAGTTAACCTTGCCAGTTTCTTGCTTGCATCCCTCTTTCCTATTAGACATTGAGTTTAATTGTCCTTATATAACTGAGCTATACCCAGGGCCTGAGCTGGAATCATGCTCTATAAATGCTTGTCAAATGAATGGATGAGCCAGAAGGTCTTGTGAGGCCCCTTGACGCACATTCTCCTCAGTTTGCATCGTCTGCCATCAGGAATGACTGGATTAGCCTATGTGTAAAATGAAATATGTTTGTATTAGAATCAGCTTCCTGTGATTCTTACAAAAATGTATTTTGAGAACAAAACAAATAGGACAGAGAGAAAACCGGAGTGCTTTACGGGATCTAAACTCTCGTGAAGTACATTTTTTTAATGCCACAAAATGCTTTAAGGAGCTTCAAGTAAATTTAAGAGAGGATCTACTGGATTTTGGCTAAGTGCTGAAAAAAAGTTTCCTTAATTCCCTATCCAAATACTTCAGCTGAAATTTACTGGTAGCTATTTCAGAGGAAGATGGGGACTCTGCAATCCTCAGTTTGTTATAAAGAAAATGTTTTTGTCTTCAAATGTTTATAGGAAAGATTAAAGGCAATTTACAGCCCGAACAGAAAGTAATAAAAGTGGTAACAATGGAGTGTCTTCCAAATTGTCATTTTCTGGAATTACTAACAATATCAACCCAGCAGGTATCTTACATCTAAAAGGAATTATGCTCATTTGTCATGTTTTAGGTAAACTATGACATCAAGCTAGAGCTGCTAACCTGGGTTGTTTCACTCCATTGTTTAGGATGAGGGACTGAGTCAGTTGTGGAGAAGAAGAATTCTGTCATTAGATCATTTGCTGTAGAACTCAAGAATCATATTTATAATTTATCTCGTTCAGAAAGTAGACCGTGAAATTTACCTGAAATATATTTCCATAATACCAAGCCACAGACTGTTTAGTTTTTTCAGAAATGTTCTATTTTTAATTCCCTGGGGGGCAGGGGAATCACAAGAGTAAAAACAAATTAACCTGACAAGTTATTTTCCTTCTTATGGCACTTTTTTTTTTTTTTTGGCTAAGAAAGTCCCAGGTTACAAAGTTTCTTGCTGTTTGTTTAATTGAAGCAACAATAGCTTTTTACAGTGCTTTACCATTTATGAAGAAATTTTTAAATGGTGTTGTACTCGGTCTTTGTAACACGTGTGAGTAGTAATAATATCATACTTCACGTGGCACCGAGGCCTTTTATTATTGAAGGAGTACAGAGTTTCAGAGATGTTTGGACTTCATCAGTGTCAAATAATACAGAATCTAGCTCCAAGCAGCATCCTCTCCAGCTATACCTCTGGTGAATCCCATGCTATTTTCTTTGGGCTATGTAGAAAATAAATCATAGAAATATTCTTATTGCCTGCTTTTTTCTGTTATCGATTAAATAATGATTGGTCCCTGTGCTTGATAAATCTCAAACTTTAGAAAATGTCCAAGGATGTGTTACAAATGACTTTTATGCATAGTGTAGAAATGAATCTGACATAGTTTTAAATAAACATCAATTTTATATGATATTCTTTTATTGTGCTAATGGTTCTGGAATTGTGTTAATATTTCTGACTTACGCAGTGATGCCAATCCTACATGCATAGTAGAGTCAGTTTCTGGTCTCAGTGTCATCCCAAGCTGGAGGCCTTCTGCTTGGATAGGACTTGATGGCTCTATTTTATGCTATTATCAGGTACCACATGACTCTTCTCCAATAACCCAAATCTTTAGTGTATTGAGATTTGTTCACTCATAATAGAGTACATTCCAGTGATCTACATGGGTTTCTGTTTAAATCTATTTTCTTCTCTCCACTCAGAGTAAAAGAAGCTGAAGAGGTGTGTAGGCAGAAAAAAGGAAAATCACTTTATAAAATAAAACCAAGACACGACTCTGGAATTGTAAGTATTTATTCTAATTTTTAACTTGTGATTTTCCTGGGCTTTGAGCCTTATCTTCACAATATATACAAGTTCATTACCTTTTCTCTTAAATTGGCATAAATAAGAAGCTTCTAATGTGCAGAATCTCCTTTTCTTCATGCCTTAAATCTAATAGGTTAAGGGAACTGCAATGGGCAGTATTCAGAGTTTAAGATTAACATAGTAAGCATGTTCATACGTGTGCATGTGTGTTCATTACTGACGACAAGAGGTCATCTTACACTTTGTTCACCACACACGGATCACAATCCACAGCTGCACCCGATCCCAGAGTGACCGTATGATAGGATTCACTGTGTTGGGATAAAAAAACACAATGGGGAATTGCAGTGCAGTGCAATGTTGTGCTTTGCCGGGGTGCTCAGGCTTCACTAAATAGCTCTACAAAGGTGGGCCATAGGTTGAATTCAACATGCGAATCAAATCTAGGTTTCCTCTTTGCTCATCTCCTCCTTTAAAGTGAAATGCCACGTTGTACACTTGTGGAGAGAAGAGCTCAGTTAAGATGACAACGTTTTCTCCGTGATACTGTAGGTGCTTTGTTTAGTGCTTTGAAGGAGACATCACTTGGTGCCAGTGTAACCAAATGGTGTTGTTTTAAATGAAAAGTTGACTTAGGCCTTTAAACAGGGACATCTTTAATTAGATTTCTGTAATGTAGTCTAGGTGGAAAAGACATTAAGATAACTCAAACTGAGTAGGAGTAAGTAGCTCTACTTAGAGAAGAAAGGTAGGAATTGTATCTTCATTGAAAATCTCATTTTCCCTTTCGTTTTTCTGTATCAAATTAATCTTAGTCTAATGACAGGTTTAATCTGATTAAAGTTTAATTTTAAAGCTATTTTTAATAAGGAGGAATGGTTATTAGTTACCCTCAGTAATCTTACTATAAGATTACAAGGGTATTAAAGCACATTGACCATGAAATGAAGAACTGATTACATTTTCATATTTATATGTCTGTATGTAGGATGAAGCATGATAAAGGTCTTAAAGTGCTCCTTCCCATCAGTCAGAAATTAAATTTTAAAAGATATTTTTCCTCCAAAATATTTGGTGATTTATCTTGGTAAAATTCAAAAAGATAAAGCAGACTCTACTTCCATTTTTCCTTCATGAATTGGTGGGTCTTTCACTCTTTTCACAGAGAATTTGACAAAAATTCTTTATTTGATCTAATCTCTTCTTTCTTAAAAGAAATTTTTCTTTCTGATTGTAACTCGTATCTGACATGTTTATTTTCAGAAAGCAAAGATAAGCATGAAAACCTGAACAAGGAACAGAAGGAAGAAAATGATCACTGCAGCAACGTCCACAAAATTCAGCTGACCTGAGGGTGGGAAGGCAACTCCATTGTTCTGATCATTTTTCTTCTTAGCCTTTTGCATAATCTGTGTTTGATAGACAGTTCACCAGTTGTTGAATTTTAGTGGATGATGATCAGTGGCAACCAGTGCAAAATTAGAAACATTTTCTTTTTGTAATTGTTCATGGCATCACACTGATGGCCCCCAACAGCATGTGCACACAGCAGTGTCTGCCGCAGCTCTGCACATGCTGAGCATTAGACTCCGGTACCCTTTTGTGAGATCCTTGTCATAGCAAAAACACTTTGCTTTCAATGGTCAACCAGGACTCCACATCACTGCATTTAGACTCATGGATAAATGTTATTTCTAGTGAGTTGTTTGTATCTGTTTCATGACTACTTATAAATTTTCTATTTTAAAAATCTAAGTACCATTTATATATCATAATTAGTGCTTTCCCAACTCTTGGGTTGCTCTCCATAGCTATATATTTGTGAAAGAAGAGTATCGTTTTTTAACTCAAGTCAGGTAATGAATAGAAAAACACATAGCAAAAGAAAAAAAAAATAGTTTCCTATAAGTTATTTAATACAGAAGGAATCAGAGTTTTAAGTTTCGTGAGAGCCTATAAAAATCTTATCTGCAGCAGAGGTAAATTAAATCAAAGAATTACTTCTCCAAACCTTTTATTTTACACTTCACAAAGAAAATGTCACTCAGTAGTTTGAAGGAATTTAAATAAATGATACTGATAATATTGCCAAACATGACTATCATAGAAGAAAAAAACAGAAAGGAAAACTTGGGGGGTGGACTGGATCTACCTAGCACTACTAAGAAAAAATATTTGCTTGTGTATTTTTACATGATTGGGGTTATCATGATGAGTTACAGCAGGTGATTAAAGCTATAAAATGAGAATTCATTATCATAAGAAGTCAGGAAAGGATTTTATTTTACTTTGAAGAAAAATATGTAAATCTCTCACTCATTCTGAGAGTATTTTACAATCAGCTTATGATACATTTTGATGTTTATATCTAACATTAATGGTTGTTTTTATTTTTTTATTGCTATTAACGATATTAGTTGAGAGTTATGGTTGTAGAGAAGGGGGAGAATTTATTGCCTTTGCAAACCAATTATGGAAAGCAATTTAAAAAAAGGTAAAACGATGTTCTAAATCATAACTATGTTTGTATTTATGTAAAGTATAGTATCTTACCTTTTAGTTTATAGTTTAAGTGCAAAGAAACAGTAGTGATTTTTTCTATTGGTTTTGTTGTCCCTCCATCCCTTCAATGTGTATATTACCATTCTCCAATGAAGTAATAGGGCATTTAACAAAGATCGCTCTGTGCAATACTGTATGTAGTGTTTCTATTTCAATTTTTTAGGATGTTAATTTATATGAAAATAAAATGAATAATAAAATATTTTTGTGTCTGTCCTGAGCACGTTGCATAAAGATACTTGGAAGAGAAAAGCTTAGTCACTTTTCATGTTGCTGGGACAAGATACCCAACACCTCAATTTAAAGGGGGCGAAGTTGATTTGGGCTTACAGTAGCAATCTGTGGTCAGCTGACTCCAAGACAGAAACTTCAGGGAAGAAGGGCAGGACAGAATAAATGCTGCTTATATCACCATAACTAGAAGTAGAGAAAGAAGGGAGGAGTCAGGGAGTCAGGGCAGCAGAGTACATTCTCCCAGGCCATGCCCTTAAATGACCTGCCTTTTCTGATCGGTACTTACCTCCTAAGAGCCCACGCACATGCTAAACTCACTAGTGGGTGAATTCACCAATGGGTACAGTGCTCCTTTGATCAAGCCACTTTCCAAACACATGAGACTTGGGGAGATAGTTCAGCTCCAAATCATACCAATGACCACAATATTTAACATTTGCAGGGAATGAGGATTGAGAGAGGAATGAAATTAAGTTATGCAGAAAACTTGCACACTGTTGTATGGATCCAAAAACGTAAGTCCACCAGTGATACCTGAGTAAAAAATCATAATGAAATATTTACTTTTTTGTGCCTAGACTTTCCATCTTGAGCTTGCAAAGAATTTCTACACATTTCCAGATGGGTGTCTCACAATACCTTACAATTCAAGGTGTGCAAAGCCAAACTTAGCTTATACTCTTGTCCCTCCAAATCTGATCGTTGTTCTGTATTACCTTTCTCAGTGAACAAAGCCACTACCCACTCATAACCTGAGTCAGTCTCTACATCTTTCCCTTTTGTTGCCACCGATTTGTTTGCCGGGTCCTGTTGGTGTTGAATGCTTGATATCTCTGAGATGTATCCATTTGTCTACAGCTCTCTCATTAAAGTTCTAGTTCAGAACCTTCCTGAACTGCCTTAAAAAGCTGCTACTTCATCTCCAATTCCAAGATTTTCTTTGCACCAATGTTTTGCTCTACAGTGAATAAATTTTTTTTTCTAAACTACAAATCTGCTAATCTGAATTCCTTGTTTAAAATATATGAGTGGAAACATACACCAGGATACGTGACCTCAAAATATTACCTGAAATCTTTCCTGTGACTGAAAGAGTGACCTGGTACCTACGTTATATCTTGAGTCACTATTCTTGATTCAACCTGTCTTGAATTCCAGCCTCCAACCAGACTAAAGTACTTTTAGTCCTTTTGTGTCATACTATTTTGCAACTTCTGTGGTTTGAATGTATACCTTAAAGTTCAAATATGGAAGCTCAACCCCAAATGCAAGCACTGGGTGATGGAGACCGACGGGAGGTTCTTGGGTTGCGAATATTTTAATGCCATTATCAAGGAAGTGGGTTTCCTGTAAGAGTACCACTATGTGCACACTCTCTTGCCATGTGCATGGCTCTCCTTTGCCATGTCAAGAGACAGCAGGAAGGTCCTCATGAGGTGTAACCCATTAATCTTGGAATTCCCAGCCTCCAGCACTGAAAACCACACAAATTTCTGTGGTTTATAAAGTACCCAGTCTGCAGGATACTGTGATAGTGGCACAACAGGGACTAACCTAAATCATAGGTCTTTCCCGGTGTTTTCCCTCAGCTTGAAACACTTTCCACCTGTTGATAGCACATTATAATGATATCTGACTTTAGTGGTAACTTGCTCTGGGACATCTCTAAACACTTGTCTCTTAAAGTTCATGAGCATAACAGATATTCAGGCATTTATTAATTAAAGCAAGATGAGGTGTTTCCTATGCCAAGTGCTTCTGAAAACAAGTGAGTTGAGTACTGAAGTCCATTGTAGAAAAAGGACAGTAGTAAAGACCGCAGTAGAATTAAAGAAAGTAGAAAGGAAAGGCTCCATATAGATTAAATTATATCATAAGTAAAACATTCAAGGAGCTCCAAGTGTGGGAGAAATTTTTCTTGATAAGAAGTATAAGGCTGTAAGTTTTAAATTTGAATTTTCCATGTTTACAAGTAGAAAAACAAGATAAAATATAATTTCAGAAGTTTAAAGCTGGTGGAGAGGATGAAGTACAAAGTCACAGTGCATGAGCAAAAGGGGCCCCTCTGCACAGTAAAATGAACTGATATGCCCCCCATTAATGGAGGGAAGGAAGCCCACACTCTACCCAGAACGTGGGCCTAAAGTGCAACTTACCTACCTGTAAGAGTTGAGTGACCGTAACTATGTTGAATACCATGGGATTAGGCAGACACGAAGCAGCTTAAGTCCAACGGTAGGACAAGCAGACCAAACTGGGTCATGGCTGCACTGTAGGACCTTCAGTGTTGTGCCACGTAGGAACCCGGTGCAACTCAAAAAGGCTGACTCTGGAGTGAATGAGTGAACATGCCATAGAGTGAACATAGCCATAGATGGCTAGATTTTGAGGGATAAGAGGGAACACGTTTTCAAAACATTGTCAGGAGTAAATCTCAGTAGATGGGAAAATGAATTTACTTTCATAAATGCAAATAGGACAAAATTTAAATAATTTGATAAGGACCATGTTTAGAATCTGCAATGAAATTTGGAAAATCTAATTGAGACAGAAAAAAATTTCTGAAAGCTGTGGTAGTTAGGGTATCAGGTCAACTTGCTTGGCTCTGGGATGAGTCCAAGGGTTGGAGGACCATACTTCTGAGTAGTTCATCAAGGGATGGCCCTGTGGTCTATACCTAGTTCCTCTTTCTGTTCTTTTTGGTACTGTACCCCATGCTTCCCAGGCACCATGAACTAAACACCTTTGTTCCTCCATGCGTTTTTGCCATGATGTTCCTGCCATGGAACCTCCTACCATGAACTGAATCCTTTCAAAATATAAGCCAAATTAAATCTCTCCTTTAAGGTGTGAGTGTTGCCTATTGTGTCCAGAAGTTGAGAAGCCAATTAATAAATATGCTGAATGGATTCTAAATGGATGCAAGTGAATAGACAATTGGTAGCCCGCAAGATTTCACTGAAGAATTCACTACCACAGAGAGATTGTTTTCAAATGGACAAGAGAAAAGAGATACAAGAGAGGCTCAAATGGAAGGAGCCAATGAGAAGAAATTAGGAGAAATGTTAGGACACACAGTAAACTGAAGATATAATGACTGAGAATTTTCTACAACCAAGGAAAGGCCCGTTCTCTGCTTGAATGTGTGCTATAATAAGTGCTAGACAAGTTAAATAACAAATTTGCACCTAGAGAGAATCTCTATTTCATACAGAATCTCCATTTAGGTAAAAACAAAATTTTAGAACCTCTGAGAAGACACCTACAATGAAATACCAACTGTCCTGAAACCAGATTTTTCCTCAGCAACCATATATGTCAGAAAGTAGTAAATGATATATTCGAGTTGTGGAAGGAAACCATTGCATCAATACCATTGTACCCAGTTTAAATAGTGTCCAGAAGGAAGCAGAGATGTATATTTTCAGACATGTAGAAAGGGAAGAGTTTACTATGCAAAACCCTCACTGAAAGGTCTGGTAAAGGGCACATTTCGACAATGAACACAGAGTAAAGACTGGGATACGAGAAATCACAGAAAGCACAGATATTGGTGGAGTAAACAAACTCCAGATTGCAGGACTAAGGACTGCACCTTAGATTTACAAAGTCCACCACTGTTTTAGAATTATAAAAGATGGGAGGAACTCAAAAATAATTCATGCAAAAGTCTTGGCTTATTCTGTAGATTCATTTAATGCAATAAAAATTAGTGGAGTTGTTAATGTGTGCCAGAAAATAATAGGCACACAGAAAATGTCCTGACCTCATGAAACTCACATTCTAATAGGGGAGACAAAGAAAAAATGGTGTAAAATAATGTCGGGAACTATGAGAGTTATGTGACCAATCACTTAAACCAGAACACCTTCAAGTAATAAAAGCTGGACTGTGTAGTTCTCTCCACCCTGCTTCGCACTGAAATACTTGCTAGTCTGAAACAATTATGCCCTCTCCTCAACCCACACTGCCTGCAACTAACTGGTGACTATGCAAAAAGAACACTGTAGACAAACACGTTTTGAAAACACTATGCACAATGTTAGCAAACGTCAGGAGGGTCAGGAGCAAGAGTGGGTTATTTCTGGAAGGCTGGGATGGTCACACACAGATGGCTATTGGCTATTATTTAAAAATAATGTACATATGAATTACATTAATAGCTCCAAATGTTAAAAAATAATAGACAATTCCACATCATTTTTGAGGAAAAACAGCTGAACAATATGACTGTGTTCTTAAATGCTCGAACTGCTCAAGTTAAAGTCAGCCCTGGGTATTTTGGAGAAGTATTTGAAAGTATTCCCATCAGAGCTGGGGGCATAGCTCAGTACAGAGCTCGCCTAGCACCATAAACAAACAAAAAGAAGTATTTTCATTAAAGACTAGGAACAAGAGCAGAATGTCTGCTTCTACCACTGCTATTTATCACTGCCCTGGTGATGAATGAACACAATTAAAGGCATATGATTGAAATGGATGAGATAATTTCTATTTGCTATTTATTAGATTATATACTCCGGAAACAGAAATAATCATTGCAGAAAATAATACTATATTATAAATTGATTAGACCAAAAACTAATGTACAAAAATCAAGAACTTTGATGTATGCAAATAAAATTTACTAGAAAGAAAACAAATTGGAAAACTCCCCTCTCCACACTTTCACAATTAAAACAGAAACCAGGGCCGGGGGTGTAGCTCCATGGTACAGCATGTGCTTAGCATGTGTGAAGCCCTGGGTTTGATCCCAGTACAAAAAAAAAAAAGCTGAACTGCATGGAAAAACTTAAGAAATATGAGTGATCTATAAGATCTATGTGTAAATAATTGAGAAAAAATTAAAAGGCACTGACAATGTCAGCACTCCATAAACAAAGCTATGAAATTAATGCAATCCAAGTAATAATATCGATAGAATGGCTTTTTGGAGAGGACTGAAGAGAAACGGAGAAAGGGCAAGAATTAATTTGAACTCAAAGTTCATGCATAAAAAGAAATAAGCAAAAACAATCAAAAGATCTTTTTGGAGAAGAAGACACTGGAAGATAAACTGGGTCCTGGGTATTAAAAATTTTTTAAATGACTGTTGTAATAGCAAAACACTGGAAAGTTCTAAATAATGATGTAACCTGCAGGCTTTCAAAGGGAAAATGAACATTTTATGTATAATATAGATGTATTTTGTTAAAGGAGAAATCCATGAAAAATATTTACATTTTGCCATTTGAGTGTGAAATTTTTTTTAAAAGTATATATCAGTGACGGTGAACCTTTCAGAGCCTTCAGTGATACAAACAGCCCACTGTGGCCTGCATGTCATGGGTTCAACAGCCCTGGTATATATGGTATAAAAGTATAGATAGTGCATTCTCATTTGTGTAAAAATGGGTGAAAGGTAATTACTGAATATGCAGAAATGGATAAACATAGAATTTCTCTGGAGGCACAAGAAACTGGTAATATTTGTTAATTCTTTAGTAGTAGCAAAACTAGGATTTGGGAGCAGGGAGAGAGGAGAGAGTAGGTTCTTCACAGTGAGTTCCTTTGATTCTTTTGGATTTGGTACAATGTGTGGAGTAAATCAATACAGAAATATTTTATAATTCTTTTGGAACCTTATTTGTATCTCATTTCAAATATCAAGTGACACCCATCCAGCCAATTAGCTTGACTCAAGAAGACAGTATGTTTGGGGTGGTCTATGGGGTTTCATGTTACTATAGCAATTCTCTGAGAAGTTCTCTCCCAGGAAACTTCTCTTGTTAGACCACCATACAGAGCTATTTGGGAAGGTGGAATGCCAATGCTGTTGCTTGTTTGATTGTTTGTTTGTTTGGTGGCAAGAATGAAAAAATAAAAGTGATCAGCAAGCACATTTTTTTCTCCCCCAGGGGTCTAACTGCACAGTACCCTTAGGGTTTTACTTTGAAATAGGCCCATGTTAGTATAGCTTCCACAAACCCTCCTACCTAAATTCTGGAATTCCTTTGCATTGCCTTAATGCACTTTCTGTGAGTGCTTTAATTCATGGCTATGCTCCTGTCTGTATTATACATTAATGATTTCTATAGAATTCATGCAGCATATCATAGGACCAATTCACACTTTACAGGCTGAACCACAACAAAATTATCTGTTGGTATTAGCCTCTCAAGGTCAGAAATAGGTAGTAAGTTTAAACCACTTCAAAGCAAAGCTTTGTTCTAATGGCTTCACTTTCTCTAAATCAGATCTTACCATGACATTTGTTATTTCAAATCCCTTTATTTTGCTTTGTAAATAAATACTTTTTATAAATCAGCACATCCTTACATTAGGGAGCTCAAAGTTTTCAAGCAAGAGGTGAGAATGAAAAATTTTAATATTTAGCTTACATAATACTATGATAGATGCAAAAATAAATGCCATTAACAGAGTGCCTTCCAGCACACGAAGAAGCATGTGGGGTGCCTCTGGTAGCAAAAATTGTACATTCTTAAATTGTGTATCCTTAAATTTAAAAAAATTGAAAATACAAATGTACTTCAAGAGAAACCAAAAGCAAGTCATTCTAGATGTAAATATCTGTATACATCTCAAATTTTTCTTGTTAAAGTTTCAAAAATAAAGTTTGAAGTCTCCACTGAGTATCTAGTACATCCTGCTCACAAATTAGCAATTGCACCCTTTTTAATAGCTGCAATCTGATCCCTCTGAAGAATTCCCTGGCAAAAGAATGTGACACATGAAGGTGGTGGTTAGAAAAAATATCTTAGTCATTTTCCTCAGTGCTGGGACAAAATATCCAACACCTGCAACAGAAAGGAGGTGAGGTTTAAGTTGGCTCACGGTTTTGGTCCGCAGTTGGCTGGCTCCAAGGTAGTAAGGCATGGTGGATGGGTCAGGCGGAGGACAGCCACTCATGCCAATGCAGACGAGAAGCAGAAAGAGAAGAGAGGAGCCAAGGAGGGAGATGTGGCCTTTCAGGTCACACCCCCAGTGACCTACTTCTTCAGACCAGATCCCACTTCCTAACTGCAAGTCAGCATATGACCCCCACAGTCCAATGAGCACATGAGAGTTTTTCAGGGTATCTAGATATGAACCATGGCAGAAGGCTTCCTGTGTGCCTAGTTTGTTTGTTTTTTAATTTTTTGAGATAAAGTCTTGCTATGTGGTCCAGGCTGGTCTTGACCTCCTGGGCCGACACATTCATCCTGTCTCAACCTCCCAAGTAGCTTGGACTGTAAGTGTGCACCACCGCATCCAGCTGTGTGTGTAGTTCACTAAACATCATTTCCCCTAGGAACATGAGCTGGAGGTGGAGTGCAGGCTGTCAGTGCGTCACCAGGAAGAAATGGCAGGGAGAAAGAGCAGAGAGAGGTTATTGTCACCAGGTGAAATGAAAGAGCTGGAATGCTGTACAGCCGCAGAGTTGCGTGGTGAGCGAGAGTGTGGGCTAGAAGCCCTGTGTCCATAGCAAGAGGCAAAACACTGAAACAAGGAAGAAAAGGTCCCACTGTTGAATCAGACAATAAATAGGTGAACCTTACCTGAGAATGCTGCTCATCTCTTGTGATGTTTTCTTCTCTCTCTACTCTTAAAGGAATATTTTTCAGGTTACTCTGCCCTCTATTCCTCTACTTTTCCTGTCTATTAGATGCCTCATCTGTGTTCATAGGTCATTTGCTTTTATTATCTTTCTCTGTATCTAGCTTCTCACTCACATCTGTCTTATGTCTTCAAATGAGGCTGAAAATTCCCTTTAGATGATTTCATTCTCATTGCAGACCCAACATCTATGAAATCCATATCACCCTTGCTTATCTAATATCAGGTCCCCACTTACCTTGGGCTCCTAATCTTTTGACATACTCCGCTTTTGACTCTATATTCCACAGAACTTTCCAATCTTGTCTCTTTCTTTCAGATCCAATTCTATAACCAGGTCTATTTCTGGTCATCAGTCTATGTTCCTGCAAGAGCCAATGAATTGATTTGTCCAGACCTGGGTTCTGTTCCATCCGATTGCAAATCTGGACTCAAATAACCTTGATCAAATCTCAGTCAGTGATTTTTTTTAACTTCCTGTGAGATCAGATGGAACTTCCTCTGCCTATTTCAAGGGCACCCATATTCTCCACTCGCTGTCTCTTCCCTCCTCCCAGAACCTTCCCCCAACACACACTCCAAGGAAAGTATATGGTGCTCTGCCTTGACCTCCTCTTTAAGGCTGATGCATCCACCTCATCTCACTCCATCTTCTGACTCCCACTGAGACTACCACGTCCAGAAGCACAACAGTTGTATTCCTCACTGAGTTGCCCTTAGTGGAGGGGAATGCAGACCCCCATTCTGGGGAAGACCTATTGAATAGACAGACAATGGCTATGGGTTACAAAAGTCTGTCCCCTTGAGTCAATTTAAAATCCATCTCAGCTCCAGAACTCCCAATTAAATCAGCAAGGCTTCACTCGCAACCAAATTTCTTTGCCCTTTGCACAGTCTGATTCTCTTCCCTTTCATATCGGTCTGGTCTAGTCCTGCAAATATTTCCAATAATCTTACTCAGAACTCTCAGAGTTTAGAAAACCAGTCTGAGATAGGTAATTCCAGAAACAGCTCAAGGAAGAATATTGTAAGAAGAGATTTGGAGTCGGCTCATTGTAAGCCATAGCTAGCCTGTCCCAGGGCATTGCTTTTCCCACATGAGCCTAGTGGGAACTAGGGAAGGAACTTGGGGGCTGGTACCCCTTTGGTGCTTAAAAGTTAGGAGGGACTGAGTGCTGTTAATGGTGCTGGGACTAGTACTTATTTCCAAATGGCACTGGTTGTTGAAGAGATAATGAAAGGGTGATTAATTGCCAATTTCAGGCAAAATATGAAAACTATAGGTAGTGTTTGCTTGGAGCTTTTTATTAACTCCCAGTTGCAGCGATCAAAGGAAGACTCTGGCTGTAGGAGTGTTGCTGCAGAGAAGTTTGCCTTGTCAGCTCTTACAGGTATCCTCAGGGAAGATGAAAGCCATCACAGGGAAGGAATGGGGCCCCTGAAGTTGAGGGAGGTACCTCTGGATGGAAAGAGTTGAAAACTTGAAGCTTCAAATTTCCTTGAAACTCATAGACCGGTGGCTAGGCTCGTAGCCCTACTGGGAAGTGCCGGGTTGGCTAAGTAGTAAGAAGAGTATACAGTGAAGTTACTGCAGGAGCCAGGGAGAGAAGCACGAGGAATGTTCCTGGAAGCTGCCAAGGCAGGGGTGATGGAAGTGTCATTAAGTTGGATATGGATACTTATCATCCGGGGAGACCTCCCCCATGATTCAAGGCCTAACTCTGTGGCAAATTCCAGGAACTGTGATAATAAGCTGCCAGGATGATTCTTAGAGAATGACAAAAGCTGTGATCCAGGTTCAGTGAAACACAGGAATTGTCATGGTGTACAGTACAGAGAAAGAACCAAAGACCCTGAGAACTATGCACGCTGAAGTGGATTGGCTATGTAAAGTTAACAATGAAACAAAATAAACAACATACTAATCCAGCTGCATTCCCAGGAGGTCTGTTCTGGTGAGAGGAGGAGCAATTTTGCAGAGAAGTTGATATCACCTGTTATCTCTAGATAGGGCTAACTGTACAAACGGATGCTGTTATAAAATGGGGCTCTTTGACGGATAGGAGAATAGGAAGATCTCTAAATAATTTAAATCAGTTGTAATGCTTAGCTTTCAGAAATAATGTGGGTCCATTTGTTCCAAATTATGGTGGTTCTGTACTGGCATCCAGAGGTCCAATTTGGAGATGGTTAATAGAATATGATGTTTCTAAATGTACTGCCAACAAGAGTGTTGTTCATTTAACACAGTGGGCAGCATCTTGGTAAAAATTTCAGTTCTTTTCCTAGTTTCCAGATCAGACAGAGAACTCTCTGGCTTAAAGAATGGCTAATTCTCTACAAGTAAAGCATTTGCAGTATAGGGACAAATATACCCATAGGCTATTTCCATAGTTGTTACCCCAGGAACTTTGGACCAATTATTCAGGTAAATGTGCTTTGAAGAAAAGGAGAATACTGAGCACTTTTGAGATTACTGAAGAGGAGGTCGCTGCTGACACTAATATCTGGAGATCTAATGAATCACTGTGACTCCCTGATGCAGCAGAGGCACATGGGGACTGCTAGAGCCCCAACTAACATCTGCCTCTCAGTGGGCCCCTGCTCCATGGACCAGCTGAAAGCCTCCTTTCCAAATACATAATTGCATTTGGTAGCTTGAAACTCACTCACATTGATCCTTTGACCTCTTAGACAAGGACTATTGTAGTGAGAAAGGGCAAGTAGAAGCTGTGAAGCTGCTTCCTACCGTAGCAAAGAATAAACAAAAAGCAGTGCTGAATTCCAGAAAGAATGGGGAAAATCAGTGAAACCCTCCAATACTTGCTTATTACAGTGGCAACTCTATGTTGCCGTTTATTTCACTATATTGGCTTGATTTATTTTTGCTATGCCTATTACAAGGACAGCCAGCTGCACTTTGCATTGAGATAGACAATGGTTTATATTTATGGTTTTGCATAGGGGCTATTTAAGTTTTGACTCTTTTGTCAAAATATAAACTAAAAAGACTTGAATTATATAGACATTCTGTAAAATACTACACTGATTTACCTTGTGGCATAGCAGGGCCAGTTGAGACATATGGGACAAGTATATTGGAGGCCTTGAAATTTTTACCAAGATGCTGCCCTCTGCCTCACTGTGTTAAATGAACAACACTCTTGTTGGCAGTACATTTAGAAACATCACCTAATAGGTGATTAACTTCATAAATATTTGGAAAACTTCTGACTCCAGATACATGGTTTTCCCTGTATCTCCCACTAAAATCTCTAGATTCTATCTATCTAACTATCTATCAACTATCTACCTATTACCTATCTGTATCTGAAGGAGCCTGGTATAGTGGTGTATACCTGTAATATCAGAACTCTGAGAGTCTGTGAAAGAAAGATCTCGAGTTCAATCTCAGTCGCTTAGCCACTTAGCAAGACCCTGTCTCAAAAATAATAAAATAAAATAAAATAAATAATAATAATAAAGAAATTCAGGGAAAAGGCTCTAGGTTCAGTCCCTCATTCAGTTAAAAAAGTAGACAAAGGCAGTTAGGCCATATAAGGATCTCAGGACAGAGGGACTATTGTCACAATGAGTTCTCTGGTTTTGTTTGCTTTACTGCATCGAGTAGACTAAATACTGGAGAAGTTAGTAACGCAGAGACACCCATGGCTACCGCCCTAACTACAATACAGTATGGCTTTCCATATTTTGCTTTCAGTGAAGTGGATGGACAGCCTGCTGTAACTGAGGAATAGTCTCCAAGACACCGAGTGAGGAGGGTGCCAAGGTGGGGGTTTGGGAATATTCTGCAGACAACCTGACGATCAGCAGGTTTTAATCGCTTTGTTTTTGATTTGCACTTATTCACATCCCTCACGCAGACATTTGTAATCCATAGTGATTGATCAATTATTAAATAAGCTTCTTAGGAAAACATTCTAAGTTGCTTACTCAATAGCAAAAATTCATTTTCATTGACTTTATAACTTAAAAATCCGCCAGTCTCGTAAGCCAGATATACCATAAGCCAAAGCAAACTATTTCATCTCATTTAATACACTAAAGTAAATTACTTCTCACTAACTTGAATTTATTTCTTTTCCATCTCATACAGTGAATCAACCACGTGCAGTTTTATGAAGGTTTTTACTTTTTATTAATCATTGAGTTTCTCAAGTGGCAGTTTGATTAGTGGAAAATAGCAACATTGTGAAACCAAGAAGTGTTTAAATTAAGAGACGTGGAAACTCGTGAGAAGTAAGTGGGAAAATGAACAAAACTCATGACAGTTTCTAGCCTGCACAAGAGACAAGAGCAGTGCATGGGCTGCCAGAGGGAAGAGGTTTACGGGGGCTTTGGCTTGCTTCAGTTTCTCCAGGCTTCCTCATCCAGTATTTCTTATTCAGAGAACACAGTGAGAATGTTCTGTCTTCAGCTGGTGGGGGATTAGGTAGAAGCGTGGACACTCCCCATGCCAGGACTGACAGCCACTCCCACTCCCTCCAGGCCTTCAACATCCATTCTGATTCTCCTTGCTGATGTCAGGACCCCAAGGAGAGCATGGGTAGTGGCCTGGATGAATTCTCTGTGGTTGAACAGAGGCACTGTGAACACACAGGACTCCTGCCATCCACCCACTGAAACAAGTTTGGAGTTCCACTTTTATGGCACAGCACACCAGGATGATATATAATCCTAGAGTATCTTTATTTGTTCTATAATTTAATAGTATACCTATAAAATAATTACATTATACTTATAGCTTTTTTCATTTATAAACAAAACGGAAAACAATTAAATACATTTTGAGCCATTATAAGGTAAACTTTATACATACAATAACCCCCCCAAAGGAGCTTCACCCTGCAGCATATCATATTGCTTTCATTGCTACACCCACAATTGGGTTCCAAGAGAGGGCTCAGGTTTGTATTCTGTGAGTTCCTAGCTCAGTCCTTCCCCCGTCTACCTGGGCTCTCTGTTAGTAAAACGATAGGGTTGACCTTGCACTTGAATCAGAGACTCCCCCGCTGTCTTCCCACTCTCCTCCATCAAATTCCATTTGGAACACATGGAGTTCCTTCCCTCACAGCTTTTCTGCTGCTTGTTCTGCACTAAGCCTGACTCGAAGTTTTCTCCTAAATGCAAAAATCAGTCCTGACCTTGTGTATCCTCTCTGCTTGTCTCCATCCTCGGGTTCCAGCCCTCAGTGATTTTTGTTTTCATTCCTGATTTCAGGCTGTATATATTTCTGAAGCCAAAATCCCCTTCACAAGAGTACAGTCTGCGCCTAGATTTTTTTTTAAATGGTAGTAAAGAAATAACACAAATATAAAACCTGTGGTGCAGCAGCAGAAATAATCACCAGCATGCCACACTTCACCCCAATCCTTGCTCTCTAAGTGACAGACTCTAGATTTGCTCTGACTGTGTAGAGTCAGGAAGCTTCAGTCCCCAGAGCAGCTTGTAGAGGGGTCTCTCTCATTTAGTAGGGAACCAACCCCTTTGCCAGGAGCACTAGCTTGGAAATTGCCAGAAAAAGATTTTTAGAGTACATCAACTCCTACCAACAACATCTCATTCACATTTGCTAGCCCCTGTAACCATTACTCACAGGAGGCCTTGCTGAATCCGTTTAGCAAAGGGACTCAAAGTGGATATAATTTGGCAGGAAAATAAATTATGTCAACTTCCTTATATCAAGGGACCACAATACAGAATTTTCAACAATACATTAGCATAATGAAAGGTGATTTAATGTTTGCTTATAGTTTTTAACATCTATTCTTTGGAAAGAATACTAGTTACTTTCTCTAGGACTATTCAGCTAGATGCCTATCTTTTCAATATTTATCCTTTACTTCTTCCTGCATCACAAAGTGACCTGATTCCTTATATTCTTAAAAAAAACTCTTTATTTTAACAGAGAGTGTATTTTTTTTCTTAGTATCATGGCAGTAGAAATAGTACCACCTCCCCCCACAAATGCACATTAAACATTGAAGGGGGCTTGCATTAAGAACTTCCCAGTAAATCTCCCTCCCTACATTCATTCATCCCAACCCAGTTTCTATACGTGCTGCAATGCGTTAGTACTTTCAGTGATGCAATATTCCAAGGAAAATCACGACTCCCTCTACTCCCTGCCCAATCTAAAATAGGTGCATGGCAGTGAATTGCTGGCCAGGCATTACTTCTGAGTAGGATACCTTCTGGGCAGATCGTCACCCGATCTCCACCCTACTCAAAAGGATTCTGCAAAGCCAGGGTCAAAACACGTGAAACAATACATGGATAGATCTAGAATACTTAATTAAAAAAAAAAAGCTCTTTACAATATAGGTCAATTATAAAACCAGCGTTAATATAGAGACCTTGTGCGTGATAATATTGTAACTGCAGCGACAATAGCATGCACACTAGAGTTCATCTTGAGTCCACAGGTGGGGACGGGGAGGGAGGAAGAAAAGGTGGTGGTGTGTGCAGGTGAGGAGGGCGTGTCCTGCCGAGAGAGAGCGCCAGGACCCGACTGACTTTCGTGACCAAGGGGCTCACGGTGTCTTCTCGCTGCCGGGTTTATTAGGAGACTCCCGTCCACGGACATCTCTTTTCATGGACGTGGTCCACACCAGCATCGCAGCAGCAGCCGGGGGCAGCGCTGGAGTCACAAGAATGAACGCGCCCCACCTCCCAGAGGTCCAGGGCCCAGCAGAAGCTGGAGGGCTCCTCAGGAGGGGGTGCCTCCATCGTACCGGGAGAAGCGAGCTGGAGTGTAAAGCGAGGCCAGAGAAATACCAGCTTCCACACGGTGGAAGCATCCAGGCCGGCGTGGCAGCGCGTCCCCGGGAGGTCTTTCCTGACTGCTGGGGCTGGCGCTGGGGTCCCAGCATCTTTACGCTGCGCCTGAGCCACAGCCTGGTTTGGACGCGCAGACGCGGCCCCGAGCTGGTCAGGAACACATCGGCCAAGCTCCGCTAGGGGTCCGCGTTCGTGGCGAGGACACCGTCAGCCCCACGCGACGCGCTGGCAGCTGAGGGGCGACGCCTGACAGTGCGTGAGGGAGCTCAGGGGACGCGGCGGCGGCGGCGGTGGCGCGACCCGGGCGCCAGGGCGCGCAGAGCCCAGCTGCGTCCCGCGGGGCGCTCACTGCTTGTCGGAGTCGCTCAGGTTCACGGACATGCACCGGCACTGCTTCACCTTCTGGATCTTTTTGAGTCGGAAGGGTGGGTCGAGCCCGGGGCACTCGAGCTCCACGAGGACCGAGGTGACGCGCTGCGGCTTGCAGAAGGCGCAGGACTGGAAGGACTCCTCCTCCTTCTTCACGTGCCGCGGGATGTAGAAGGAGTTGCACTGGCCGTAGCAGAAGCGGTTGAGGATGGTGCGGCTGCGGCAGCCCTCCTCGCTCACCGTCTGCCGCAGCGGCTGCGTCTTGCACCAGTCACTCTTGAGGTACTTGCGCTCGGTCACCACCAGCGCCTCCTGGCTGGAGGCCAGCACCTCTTTGATCTGGTGCTGCCATCGCTCGGAGTTGTTGCTGCTGACGTCCTTATAAGGAGAGGGGATGGCGCCCGCCGGCCGGTTCTTCCGGGCTTCAGCCACCTTCATCAGCACGGCCAGCAGGAAGAGGGAGAAGGAAAGCTTCCAGAACATCCTGCAACGAGAAGAGAGAGTCAGTGGGTGGGTGGGGAGGGCGACGGAGCGCGGCGTCCAGGGCTCCCTTTTAATGTGTCTCGGTCACATTAGGAGGCGCAGTCAGGTGGGACTGGCTGAGGGCTGGCCGCCCGGGGAGAAGCAGCAAAAGTGAGAAAGGATTAAACTGTACACTTGGTGACAGTTTTGACAGTACCCTAAATAGCGCCCAGAAGGTAGAGGTCAGGGTGCAATTCCTAACACTGCTAAAAAACAGACCAATCGGACAATTAACAGAAGAAAGAAAATTAAAAGCAAATGCAGTGAGGAATCCTCCGGCCCGTTGGAGAAGCACCAGAAAAGGTTATAGCCTAACAAGTATTGTGTTTTAATACAGGCCAGGTCAGGCCCAATGGGCTTTTCTTGCACATTTCATTTGATCCTCGGGGGGCGTGGCGTCAGTATGCTCTTCATGGTGAAGTAAATCGAGACCCTAGAGTTTGAGTCCTTTGGCCAGGTTTGCAATAACCACTGAGGAGTGGCCCAGGATTTGGGACCTGGCATCCACCTTGGGGCCATCAAGGTTAACCCCTAGACACAGATAAGCTTAGAAAAATTAAATAAGTTAAGAGTAAATGGAAAGCTCACAAGGATTTTAAGAATGTGTACTGAAGATAGAAATGTATATGGCTAAAATACTAATAATTTCATCTCTGCTCATTATTACTTATAAAGAGTAAATAGTACTCAGCATTTAACATGTCACATAGATGTTCAAGTCATTTGAACAAGTCCTAAATTAGAATCCTATAGTGGGAATTAGTTCCTTGGTATGAGTTAAGAAATCTCCAAGGCCATGTTAAAATTGTCTAACGCCAGTGTGGAGGGTTTTCCCAGCCTGGGTATCAGGAGATGATGACATGCAACAGAAATGGGAATTAGAGGGAATTTCACCTAAAACACATCTTGTAAGAGGAAAACCAAATTCTTACTGAAGTGAAACACGGACTTCACAGTTCAAGTCACATTGCAAATTTTTACAGTTTCCTGCATAATCAAGTACCAATGATACCTAAGAAAAGAGATGAGTCCCACGTCATTTTATAATTGTAACTCCTAACATGGTCCTCGTCATCAACATCAGCATCGTTATTGTCACTTTACTCATCCTTTCTCTGTGTATTTTACTATTCATAGAAAGAACTACATGAATTCCAGTTTCTTAGCATGCACACTTTAAAACATACGTATCACAAAATATTATCATTTGATTATATAATACACATTATTTATATTGTATTTGTTAAACATAAGCATCTAGAAATGACTAAAAATTTAATACTAATTATAAGAAACTTCAAGTTCTAAGGTAACACAGATATTAACATTAACAGAGCTTAATACTTAGTGGTTCTCAAAGGTCATCAGATATGCATACAGTTACCTTTCTTGGGTGAATAGCATCCATCATCAGAGTTCTGTGATATAAGCACTGTTACTTCCCCTCATGTATGGATGAAGAAACTGAAGCAATGACAGGCTCAAAATCACATAGCCAGCATGTGAAATATTTGAATCCAAGGATCCCAGCTCTGGATCCCGGGGTCCATGATTGTAGCCTAGCTATGCTTGAATTATTTTTGGTGTTGCTTTTACTAGTCTAGGTCAAAGCAGCAAGAGGCTTTGCACATCAACTTTCTGTAAAATATTAATTCAAGAGTGAGAGCTGTGATTGGCTTTTTAAATTCCAATATCTCCCTGCTATGCTGTGTATCTTGAATGCCTCCCAAAGTCCTGGGTGGTAAAAGCTTGGTCGCTGGCTTGACACTATTGGAAGGTGGTCAAACTTTTAAAAGGTGGAGCTTGGCAGGATGATGTAGTCACCTGGAAAGAGATTGTGGGACTCTAGTCCCCCTCTCTTTTTCTCTTCGGTTCCCATTTAGCAGGAGGTAAGCAGCTTCCTTTGCCACACTTTCCTGCCTTGATATTCTGCTCTCCTACAGGCCCAGAAGCATTGGGGTCAACCACCCATGAACTGAAATGAAAGCTCTAAGATTTGAGCCAAAATAAGCCTTTCCTCTTTTTAGGTTGATTATCTCAGGTATTTTGTTGCAGTAAGGGAAAGCTGACTAACCCTAGCACCTGTGGTTCCAAGGGATGTAAAGGTATAAGAAAAACCATGAGTTGTGCTTGGAAAAGGAGCAGGAGGAGCCTAGGAAGAAACAATTAAATGAGTCCTCTAAAATCAGGCACTGATACTTCCAAAAGCATGGTAGTTGGTTAATGTGGGTGACACTGAGAAAAAGGCATAAAAAACCAAGAGAAGAGAGGGGGAAATATTTTTCTCTTTTTCCTCTGCACCTCTACTCTCCCTTCTCCTCTTTCTGCTCTTCCTCATCCTTTATTTCCTCTTCCTCCTCTTCTCTCTCCTGTTCTCTTCCTCATCTTCCTTCATCTTTTTCCCCTCCTCCTTCTTCCTGTAAAAATGTTTTGTCCAACACAATTATGAAAATTTAAGACCAAGTTTTTAAAGGGCTTTTCTCAGGCCTCTTTTGTCCCACACATGAAGTGTCATATGAAAAGGACCACGCTTCCAACAGACCCATGGTGAGCACTGATTATTAAATTTGCTCAGTTTACTCAGTTTATTATATTTGTGGAATGATTCGTGGTCTCAGTAGCCTCTTAAAAAGAAAGTATTTTGGTTCCATTTTAATAATTTTTGAAATTATTAACATTCTGAATAAACACTACCAAGAGTTTGTGAGTCCCTCCTGATTCTCAGCTTGTGGTTCCCACCACAGCCTCACAAGCTCAAGATGGCACGCGCTGATTCAACAGGTTAGAATTGTCACTGGGGAGAACAGAGCCAAAACATGTTCAGTTCAATTTGGGATCAAAACTCATGTCAGCAGCATCAGTAGTGATCAACAACATGCATTATTTGAACATTTTAAATGAGTTTCAGGACATCTGGCGAACATCTCTAGAATTCATGTCTCATAAGAACCTGGAAATAAGAGCGAACCTCCAGTTTTCAGGACAAGGAGAAGATTCTGATGAAATCTAGGTGACAGGAGCCAAGTCGGGCTCTTCTCCCTCTTGTTCCTCACAGCTCATTCCTTTTCTCCTACACACACAGCAACAGGAAGCTTACCAAGGATTGTGCATCCCAACAGCAGGTAAGCAGGCAAGGCTGCCTCTGCACAGTGACTGTTAGCATGAGGTATCTTTACTTCAGGCAGTCAGGCCAGCTGTGGCTGGTAGCATTCTGCTGGCCCTGGTTTGTACTGGCTTCACTGGAGGAGAGAATGTGCCTGCCTCTCTCTTCTCTTAGCCAACCTCCCAGCACACACAAACCCCCCAGACCTGAGTTTATCACTTGAGAGTCCTGCTCTATCCCAAACTCCTTTGCTGTTCAGAGAAATGGCTGGCACACAATTAACCTCTCAGGAACGTAACCATGACTGCCAGGAATGACAGCGTGAGGATACTTCATTTTACTTTCACATCTTGTGTTTGGCTTGTATCAGAAGAAGCTCGTAAATAAATCCTGTTGGTTTTATTAACCATCGTTCTGGCCTGACATCGTTGTCAATTTGCAAGGGGTGCCAGGACTGTAAATGCTGATGGCCTAAGCAGATTGCATTGGCCAAAGTTGATTGTTCAAAAAGAGAGGTAGTGGAAGGATTTTCCTCTGTAGTGAACGCCCTTAATCCTGGCCTTTGTAGATACCAGAACAAGGGCTTTCCAGGCCAAAGCACTCTAGTCTCTAGGCAGCTAAAAAGTCACAACTCTCCTCTGTCCACTTTTCCTAGACATATGAAGACCTGAAGAAGAACACTACAGTGCAACAGGAAAGCTTCCTCATTTCTAGGAAAGGATCCACCAATGTTGATGGCCCATCCCAACCGGTATGTGCAAATAAGACATCGTCACAGGTCATGGGTGCAGTGAAACTCTTGGACTCACTTCCAGAATGACCTTGTTGAGGTTTTTACAGGTAAGTGTACAGCAGAACTAGGCTGTGTAGGAGCAATGAATGGGATGGGCACTGAAAATTTTATGTGACCCAAGGGTTCTAGCATATTCTTAGAAGGTTAAATGAAATCACTCAGGGCTAAATAGTCTTAGGTGCATGTGAGACAAACTTGCTTTCACCACGTAAGTGAAAACAGAGTCAAAACCAAGCAAAACATCTAAACCAAAACCTCCAGCAATGTTAAACATCAGGGATTATTTTTATGTATTTTCTATTGCCACAGCCTCAAAACTGAAGGTATTTCATGTATGATTTTGATTCTTAGGCTGAGAGGATAGTGATTTAACTCCCCAGCTAACTCTCTAGAGACTCGTGTGGGGGTTTTACAGCCTCATGATCATCCTCTTAGGCTGAGACTGCTTATCTGCTGAAACCACGTACCTCCCTGGCAACTGTAAACTGAGGAAAACTATGGCCCACAAGCCAAATGCAACTGGAGGTCTGTTTTTGCAAATGAAATTACACAGAAATATGGCCATGCTCATTCACTTACTTTTCGTCTATGGCTAATTTGTGCAATAAGGGCAGAATGAGCAGTGGAGACAGTGACCATAATGCCCACGAAGTGGGAAATATCTGCTATCTGGCCTTTTATTGGAAAACTTAGCCAAGTCCTACTCCTAATTTTCCTATGCAATTAAATTGTTGCTTTCCCTGTAGAGATGAGATTTTTCAAACATAAAGCAAGACAGGAAACAAGCCTTACATATTTACCACCAAGATAAAAGTAATACTGATATTTCCCATTTTCACCCTGCAGTCTGTCTATCTGTCTTTCTATGTTTTATGAACGAGTAGGTATTCATATGTGTAAAAATAATCTCTCCATAAATGGGATCACATTCTACTTTTCTTTGGCATTTTAATTACACATTTGAAATTTTATACACATGGATGTTTGTAGAAGTCTCATCTTCATTGCTGAGTGTTAAAGAACTGCTTATTCATTCATTTTACTGAGGAACAGTTGGGTTGCCTCTACTTTTTTCACTATTGCCAACAGTGCTTCACTGAGTAGCTTTGTGTGTGTTTATTTGTGCTCATCTTTTAAAGTTTTTCTAGTAGAGATACTGAGAAGTGGAAATGCTGGTTCATAGGACATGTACCATTTAAACTTGACTCAGTTTTGCCAAGTTGTTTTCCAGCTGCTTGCACTAGAATTCTCTCTGCTGGGTAAGATGTGA
Organism: Hydrochoerus hydrochaeris; assembly: GCA_004027455.1. Classification (NCBI taxonomy): domain Eukaryota; kingdom Metazoa; phylum Chordata; class Mammalia; order Rodentia; family Hydrochaeridae; genus Hydrochoerus; species Hydrochoerus hydrochaeris. Next base: position 224,518 of record PVLA01001037.1, read on the forward strand.
GTTCCTGATGCTGCACATACTGGCTAATACTCAGTGTTACCAGATTTACTACATTCTGGTATCTGAAAGGTAGAAATCACATTCTTAGTACTTTAATTTCCATCCTTCTGATTATAAGGCGATTGTACCCCATGTTTTGATGCAGTGGTTCCGTGTCTGAAAAAAAAATGATTGCAGCCTATTTAAAGTGAAAGTAATTCCAATATTAGAGAAAAAAATCAGAATTCTAACTATAAATCTTCTGCAGTATCATGAAATAATAGGAAGTGGCTAGAAATTTCAAAGCAGAACTATCAGGGCATCCCACATGACTCAGAAGGCTGAAGTCCAAATGGATTCATTTGCTTTTCCAAGTAACTTTGACTGAGTGGAACACTGACTATCATTTTGTTCCAGGAGAAGTTTAATTTCATCTGGAAAAATTATGTTTTGAAAAAAGATCTTTTTCAACCAAAGGAGAGATGATACTGTCATTATGTACTTTGACTTCTTCTGGATAGCAAGTGTATTATTTGGGAATTTGTAATCAAAGTGCCTAATCTTTGAAAAAACCCTTGGGTAAGTTCAGGATAGGACATGTAACTCTGGGGCAGAATAGCAGCAGAGTGTCATAGCCAAGAAAGAAATGGATGGAGAAACTCTTTGGTAGCTGTTGAGTTCACACCTGTGAGTTGCCTCTCTGAAGGTCATGTCTACTTGGGAATGGGAATGGCAAGGAGACTGTGGTTTCAGAGCCCCGAGATGCCCATGCCATGACCCTTCATGACTCATTTCCAGGCTTCCCCTGTGTAGAATACTGTCAATGGCACTTGCCCTCTGTACCGGGTTGCTGTTATGAGGCTTGTGGGATGGATTGAAATCAAGTCAGAATCCAAAACTCTCAGCAAAAAAGAATCACGAATTTTATTTGAAAGGAAGGAAGAAATTAAGAGTGACTCCTTGAGGATTTTATAGCTGGTGACATTCTCTGTAGCCATCAGGCAGTTCCTAATTTCTTCCTCTTCTTCTTCTTCTCATCCTCCACCTCCTCTACCTTTTTCCAAATAGAGATTTTAAGCTATTGCCTGCAAAACCAAATGGTACTGCAGTAATTCCACACTCCAGAACCTCTTTCCCCCATCCAGCCTGGGACAGTGCTGTGTGCTTCAGGAGAACAAAAACAGAATTTCACTTCCCTGGGAGCACAGTATAGATTTTCTGTTTGTGTATGCATAAAAATTAGAAAGGCCTGGCTAAGACACTTTAAGCAAAATCAAAAACATCCTATCCACGTGTTCTTTCAACTTCTCCTGTTCACTCTTCAAGCTGTTTCATTTTGCTGGTTATATCATAGTTCCTAGGAATGGTAACATATTTAAAGTGGCACCATCTTTTTTACTTCCTTTGAATCTCACAGGACGGCATTTCTTCTTCTTTCTCTTCAGTCTTTCAGTCTCCTTTCTTGATTTTTCTTTCTCTGCTTTCTACCAAAAGGTTGGAGTTTCCCTAAGATTTTCCCATAATTCCAGCTCCTTATTCCTTACATTTCTAAGAATTTCATTCAAGTGTATGACTTTACTCTGGTTACAACTTTCAAACTCTAGACCCAATTCTACTGAATATTTCCCAAATATCCCATAGTGCTTCAAATTCTGTATGCTCCAAGCTTTATCATATTTTCCCACTCACCTCTCCTCCTCTGATAGTTTCTCAATCACAACATTTATCCTTTAATTTTAGCCAAAAAGCTGAGAATTAGGGGAGATTCTATTAATTTTCTGAGAGTCAATATCCCTGTATTTCCTTGCTAATAGAACCACAATTTTATTCAAATGTTGGGTTCTAAGTTCTCCATAAACCCTTTCCATACCATGGAGTGGAAAGTTGGTTGGTCCAAGCCAATTGATTACTGCACTCTTCTTGCATATGGCTGACTTCGCATGGGCACTGACGAAAGTTAGTAAGATGTATGGTGGGTGCAGCCTCTTGGGAAAGCCTCTACTCCCTAAAACATTAGGGAAACTTCTTGCTCTAGCTTTTGGTTGTGGATTTGATGCCTGTGGCAGTGGCAACCTTCATAAGGTGCTTCCATGGGGTGAAAGTCAGGTGTTTGTCATATACACAGTATGTAGCACAACATGGATAGTAAATGCATTCTGAATTATGTTGTTAAGACACTGAATTAACCAGCCCTGGAACTGCTTACCTCTGTTCTTCTGTTTATGAGTTATCTCTTTCATGTTTAAATTGTTTTTCCTTATTGGAGATTATATTAGCTTTTCCTTCTGCCCATTAAATTTGTCAACAAAACATCGTCTTTCATGCCTCTCTTCGAAATTCTACCATTAATACTTTTGCTTAGGTTCTCATCACCTGATTCTTACTGTAGTCCCTGCCTCCTGGCTCACACACCTTCAGAACCATCTTTCAAACTCCTACCACAATGAACATTCTAACACTCAGCTCTGTCACTATTATTCCTTTAAGTCAAACCTTTTAAAAATTTCCTATCATTTACAAATTCAAAGTGCTTAGACTTTCTATGATTTTTGTCCCCTCTTTGTCCCATCACAAGGCAGCCCATCACCTTCCACTTTATATATGAGATCTACTAAACTATGTGTTCTACCCATGCAAACATGTTTTTCATCTCCAAACATTGGCACAGGTATTTCTTTTGCCTGATATACTGTTTCTCTGATCACTGTCAGCCACTGGGGTTTCACTGGAATCTTACGTTATTTCTTCATGAAATCAGCCAGAGTTCCTAAAGGCTTTTTATTCCAAATAGTAACTGCTCTGTTAAAACCAACAGACATGGAGTAACCATTGTCTGCAAATTCCTCTCCTAAATGAATGCACTTCATTGGAAATCAAGGGCATTCAGTTTTTGTTTCCATAGTGACCTATTGTGGGTCCAGAGAACAGTTTTGAATGTTTATTAATTTATGAATGAAAGACTGATGATTGACTGGGTTTTTCCTACATCAGCACATATGTTTTTCTAAAACTTTATATTTAAAAATTGTAAACAAGAGCTTGAGGCTCAGTTAACTTTCCATAGCAGTGGTACGTTGTTTACATTTAACCTTAATGATTTAATATATATTTAGCCATCAAAATCAGAGGTAAACACAACTCTTAAAATGGGACATTTGAAAAAATGTAGTAAATTACTTTTGCAGTTTCCTATCTTCCTTCTATTGCAAAATGCAGTCCATTCCTCTTTGTTTCACTGACTTCATGTTCTTCGTCATCTCTTGGTTTAATTATTACAGCAACTCTTCTGAAAAATGGTCTTCAAAGGGAAATATGTATAGTCCTAGTGCTAACACACAGGTTTTCCATGGGTAGGTTCAGAGGAATCAATATTAATATCTCAGTCTGTGTCTTTCCCCTCTCTTCTAAGAGATGAGCTTGCAAAGATTCCTGCCATAGATCAAATACGTGAGTCTTCCTAACTCTTTAACCTTTCCCTTCTGCCACTTCATCACTGAAAGGGTTTACTTCCACTTCAGGTTCTGTTTTCATGATACATTTCTTGTACTTATTCTTCCTAGAAATAAGTAGTATTCATTCACTAAAACAGGTATTACAAAGTATCTCAAGGCTTTGGGGCAACTTTTTAAGAGAGGTAAGTCACTGAAATTTAGGTTTGTATATATAGCAATTATTTAGCCATGTTTATAGCACATTCATGCTATTTTGATCAAATGCTGTTATTCATTCTGATGAATAATCAATCACATGGAAAATTTAAATATTTCAAGCTTTATAAGCACAGACAAAAGTTAAAATTTACATGCATACTTTTGGTTACAGAAAAGAATAACCAAATGAAAAAAAAGACTTTCAAATATAAAGTCTATTAGAAAAATTATAATAAAATATGAATTTAAGGAAAAAAAGAAATGCAGTGATACTTTGGTTCATGAACTTACTTCTTTCCATGACTCTGATCACAAACCGAATTGGATGAGAACTGAATCAAATTCATTTTTTAGGTTCAATGTAGACCTTATGGGGAACTTTGATTTGATTCTCATCCAATTTGGTTTGTGACCACAATTGTGGAAAGAATTAAGTTCACGAACCAAGGTACCACTGTATTGTAAATTTTTCTTTAAAAATTATTTCTAGCTGGGGATTTAGCTCAGTGGTTTAAGCCTGGCAAGCGAAAGGTCATGAGTTCGATCCCCAGTACCTCTCAAAAAAAAAAAAAATCAATGCTAAAAAGTATTTCTACATATATTTTTAAACATGTGTAATAGTGTGCACAAAATAACGATGCTATTCAAATCCCTCTAGAGACATTAAGAAGGACTTTATTTTGACACATCCAATTTGTGATATTCTTCAAATGACATCACTGCAAATTTTAGATGGCAATTCAAAAGTATGAGAGAAGTTGTATAGACTTAGAGATCAAAATGGTTGGAAACAATACATTAAAGGATTACATTGTTAAGTATTACTGGGCAAGAATAAGTCATCCTGAATTCTATAATACATAAAAGTCTTCTGTCCACATGTAAATGTTGTGAGGAAAAACCTCAGGCTTCCTCCTTCTCTAATTCACTCACTCATGTCTCTCAGTTTCTGCAACCTCTCTTTTCTGACAGTTTTTCAAAATGTTCTGTTGACTAATGGGTCCAGAGAGGACTGGAAAATCCCATATTAAGTAATTTAATTGAAACAAGAAGTCTATTTCAGTTGGTGTGATGTCTTAGGCACTCTGCCTTTTCCAAGTTAGCTCCTCTTGACAACTGATGCTGAATTCAGACAAATTAGAGGGCGAATTCAAGGCTCTTAACCAAAGAAAACAAACATAATCAGAGACAACCAGGAGATTTAAAACATGCCAATGGACATGGAGTTATGGAAAAAGTGAAGGTAAAAGTATTGAAAACATTTTAATAATGAATATCAATACCAAAAGCACTTTTTACTTGAGTCCATAACAGAAAGTATTTGTATTGAAGTTGCATTCATTCATTCACTCATTCATTCATTCTACACACTCTACACATGAATGCATTCTTCCCTAGAGTTTGAGATACAAACAGGAATAGGATGCTGAATTCTTCCCAGGAATTAAATTAAAAAGATTAACAACAGTAGCAGTAACCCTGGAGATAGGGTCTTAGAGTAATCTATGAAAGAAATAACTTTGGCGTGAATTAAAGAGCAACAGGGATAGACGGTGAAGAATATTTTAGATATCTGGGCTATATCTCATTCCAGTGATTGAAAGGACACAAGAGGGGAAATCTAGATATTGGCTTCAGCCAATTGGATGACAGTGGGATCAGAACTGGTGTTATCATTTGTAGATGGAGTAAAAAGAGAAATCAGCAAAGGATAAAACTCTGGCAGCAAAGGCTGCTGTAAGTTAGGTGAGGGTGAATCTGAAAAGTCTTCCCTGGACATATGTGGATGGATGGATGTAAGTGATGGAAGAATTTTAGATACACTGGGGCAGTGGTTGGGAAGCAAGTTTGCAGCAGGGGAAGATGAGAAAATGTGTTATGAATCCTGTGTATTATTCTTTACAACATTGCTGATAAACTCTGACTCATCTAGATTTTCAAATATTTATGGATCTCTTCTGAGTGAGGTTAATGTAATAACTAGGGAAAATAAAAAGCATTTTCTTTCTTTCTTTTTCTTTTCTTTTGCACAGAGGATTAAACCCAGGATTTGGCTAAGCACAGGTGCTACCACTGACCAATACCCCGATGCCTCTTCTATCCTGTTTATTGAGATACAGTGAACATATCACAATCCACCTCTTTAAAGCATACACCCCTGTGGCTCTTCGCCTGCTCACGAGACTCCAGAGCCATCAGGGGTCATTGCCCATTTCTCCCAGCCCCAAGCAGTCACTTATCTACTTTACATCTCTATCTATCTGGACATTCAAATTTTTTAATAGTTTCGGGATCATAAGAGAAAAACTCAGACTAAGTCATCCTGAAATGCTAAATAAACTAAGGCAAATGCCAAGTTGGTGCCTGGATTTGAAGTTCCCTATAGTTTTTCTGAGAGGTGTCTGTCTGTTTTCTAAACAATTAATCTTTTTTGCTATGTATCTAACTTACTAGTTCCCTCCAGTGTAAAACTGCATCAAAGTAGAGACCAAATTTGTGTGTTCACCACCATATCCCTGAAATTTACACATAGTAGATGACTGATAAATATTTATTAAATACATGAATGAATATCTAATATTTTTGAGAGATTACAGATGTTGTACAGCCAGAGTATAACTGATATTTGAGAAGAGGAAAGCCTGGGAGGTTCAGACATCATTCCTTTGCCTTTTGTTTGGGAAATAGAGCAAATGTAAGTGTACCATTCATGCAGCAAATATTTACTGAATGCACATGTGCTCATAATGTTTGGTGTCCATTCTGTTTTTTATAACTCTGTTTAGATCTTTCCCTGGATCAGCCTAATTATAAATAATGTAAATAAAAAGGACTTCTACTGAACTTTTGAAGTATTTGTAGAGAATGTTTCTTGTTAACATCAAACAAAACCACTTATACCTTGAAGTAAGTTTATCAACTATTTTCTAATAGATCATTTCCAAACACAAGTATTGGCAAATTTTTCCATAGAACAAGTTCTAGTAATGATACCTATTATGGGTATACAACTGGAATTCAGTAAAGGACTCTCTTTTTCTTTTCTATGTGATCCTCAAACTTCATGATGAACAAGCTACATATAAGAACTTTTAAGAAATGCAGACATCAGGTGCAGATGCTGGGGAAATTCTGACACTGAAAATCTAGGTTGGAGCCTGAAAAAAGGCAGGCATTTTTCATATGGACTCCATGCTTTGAAAAACAGAACCCAGGTTACTTGTGTAAAATGTGATGATCTGGCTCCTGATCCACTAACCAGGGCGAACATGATTAATTGTGTCCTCATTAGTAAAGATGAGAGACTAAAGCAGTGATATATAGCAAACAGTGTTAAAGCTAACTGGAACTTAGATCCAGTGCCTCTTCTTTTGGTGAGCAGTTTCTCCCTGCTTGAAGGAGAGGACTTCTTTAGTGATTTGTGACAGGATGATGTGAGGGAGAGTTTGCAAGTGACTGTGATGTGTGTTTCTACTTAGGATCTCTGTCTTGTCACTCCTGTGTGCTGGACCCGCCACACAGCTGTCAGGAGAGCTCCCTACACAGGGCCCAAGGACCCAGGGACTTAGCTGACGAATGTTGTGAAGTTAACATTCTTGTGCACACAGAGGCCGGCCCACGAACCTGTCATTTGAGGTTCCTGACTACCCTGCCTTTACTTTTCTCTACTTCTCCACAACATCTGGCTTTCTTTCAGGCAGCAGCTTCAGTGGGAAGCTCGGGAAGCTGAAGGAAATTCACATACAGGTATCTATCATGGGAAAGGAGTCACATAGAAATTATGTCCATTTCATATGAATGAGAGCATGTGTGCGTGGTGGCACACGTACCCATGGTGGTAGTGTTAGGCAACAAGAGACCATGATCTTTGTTGTTATTTTAGTGCTGGGCTCAAACCTCGGGTTTCACTTAGTGGATGGAAGTAGAAGGCTTTGCCAGTGAGACACAGCCCAGGCCAGAGAACATCACCTGTGATGTGTGAGTCACCGGTGTGCCCTTCTGGACTACCCCTTGGCAAAATGAGGACCAGTGAACACATGGGGGGGTAGTCTTCCTTCTTAACACATACTTTCATAAAATAACAACTACAGCTTTTAAGAAACTGAATAATTTCCAAAATACCTGAGTTCAGAGAGACAGATTACAGAGTGGTTCTTGCCCATGTCTGGTGGTGAAGAGAGAAACAGAGCACAAGCTACCTGCTACCCTGTCTGAGTTTCCTTTCACAGAAGTCAGTGTTTTAGAACTAGATAGATCTGATAGCTGCAAAGTTTTGCAGAGGTTCTTGATTTAAGTTGTGTACTTGATGTATGTTGTGTCCTTGAAGTTGTTATTTTTTTTTTAAGAGATGAGTTGCCCAGCTGGGCTTGAACTCAGGCTCCAGTGATCCTCCTGCCTCAGGCTCCTGAATACCTGGAGTGGAAGGCATGGCACTACCCATTGGGCCACACCTCAATGGTTCATTTTATGGTTTATGAATTTCAGTTCCATTCAAAAGAAAATAATTGGTAGGAGAATTAATTAAAATGGAGATTTTGAAACCTGATGCATTAAAAAAATTATTTGATGAATAAAATTCATTTTATAGCTAAACACAAATTAATAGAAATCAAATATAATTGTAATCACTCTACTCATAACTTCAGACTTACCAGATGGGCACTTATGCCACTAAGCTAAATCCGCAGCCCACATACAGTTGTAATAAACTAAGTATACGAACTGATTCATTGCACTTTAAGTCCTATATCACTGAAAGAATATGTAAATAGAGGTGCTCTGATTTTTTTCAGGGAGACAAAAAGAGACCTCTGCTTCAGGCAGAAAGTGGCACTCTGTATGATACGATTTAAGGTGCTTTACTTTAAAAAAAATCTTAAAACTTATTTTAAGCAATTATATTTTTGTTACACAAAAAATGTTCGCTATTGTAGAAAATTTGGAGGAGTCAGAAAGCATTTGGAATAAAATAGTTGTCATTGAAATTATTCAATTTTTTAAATTTACTTTTCATTAAAAGTAGTTTCAATGACTAACACATATGTGTGTTCATACTATTTAATTAGCCTTCTATTTAGATTGCTTCCAGTTTTCCAGGAAGACATGGCTATGAACACTTATATGTTAATTTTGAGCTATCATGTTGTAGCAGGTTGGATCTTAAATGTCCCCCAAAAGCTCATGTGGTAAAGGCATTGTCCCAGTGCGGCCCTGCTGGGAAGAATTAGAGGCTGCACCCAGCAGAAGCTCTGCAGGTCACTGGGGGTGAGCTCTAAAAGCAGAGTGTGGGACTCTGGTCTCTTCCTCTTGCACTTTTTCTCCTGGCTGTGTGGTGAACAGGCTTTCTCTGCCAAGTGTTCCTGTCATAATGTGTTACCTTGCCACAAGCCGAAAGCATCTTTTAAAAGTATTTGGTAACAAATAAGGTATTTGTTATAGTAACGGGAAGCTAGCATACACATTCAGGTAAATACCTAGAAGTATTATGGTGGATCACTAAGAGACCATGGGACCCTGAGATTTGTTGAGTGTATTTGTCTAGGAAATCAACTGTCTGTGGTCCAGGTAAAGATGGATGATACAGGTTCTGCTGTATCCCCTGGAACCATGAACCTGGGAACCATACCCCAGAACTCCTGGCTGGGGTGAAGATCCTTCAGATGAGATGGAGTTGAGCAGAAGCAGAGGAAAGAACACTGGGCCATCTTCTCAGTTCACCTGTCAAACCATGTTAATTGTGGGTTTGTTTGCTTGGACTACCTTCAGCATAATAGTTGTGGAAGATCCAGTTACTGTTTCCATGCAAAAGAGTAATGAGAAACAAAGAAAAATGATTTGGAAAAATCGTTTGTTCTCAAAATAAATATGGAACAATTTTCTGATGAATGATAAAAGATATAAGACATCCATATGAAAACTTCTAGGAGAATGTTCAATACACAGATTTGATAGGGGAAAACTGGGCATTGAATAAGACAATCTCCTACAATATTAGTAGAAAATAAAAGATGTAAAAAGAAAATGTATTTTATGTGGATAAATTAATAACAGACTATATAATAGGCTAATTCTGGAAGTTATAACTAAAATTTCTTCAAGTGTGATTTCCTGACTCAGCTAAAAATGCAAATTTTGCTATCCATTCTACCCCTTGACCTTACTAAATCACAAACTCTTTGGAGGAGTTGGGTGCTTTGCAGCATATAAATCTGTATTTTTAACAAGCCCTCCAGATAATACAAAGCTTCTTGTTACATAACTTACTGGCACCAGATTTTAATTGCATGAATTTTAATAATCGAGTACAATTTATTCCTCACTAATTACAATTCCTTTATACTCCACTGACACACTGATTTAAAAAAAATAAGTAAAAGTAATACAACCTCTGACATTTTACTTGTTTTAAGCCATACATAAGGGGAAATATCTTAAGAATAATTCCATATAGTTTTCATGTAAAATATTCACATTTGTAGTTTGCTAAGCTGATAAACTTTGTTGTATATTTTTCTTAAATTAGTATTTAAGCAGCTAAGAACTCTGTGTTTCAGCCTTAAAAATTGATGCAGAGAAAGAAGAACCAATAAAAAAAAAAACAAGGAAGGTACAGCTGGAGGTAAGAAAGAACTGATGTCATATAAACCAAGAGAAGGTGTTTTAAAGAAAGAGTGGTCGACCCTTTGGAATGCCGCCAAGATCAAATAGGAGATGAGAACAATGTCCTAAGAATTTGGCAACATGGGGTCCCAGTCCACATTCTTAAGAGCAGTTTTGGTAGAAATATTTAAAAGGGAAGCCACATTCAACAGGTCTGAGTAGAGAATGCAGAAACAGTGACTACATGCTGCACCTTTTGTAAAAGTTGCTGTGCATGATCATGAGAATGAGATGGTAGCTGGGATGCAGAAGGACCATATTGTGCTGATAAGGAAGAGTCATGGAAGATTTCAGCACAACTGATGTGCAGTTGTACTTCTGTCCTTCAATGACACAACAAATGATTCCAACAAATTCCACAGCCCTCAACACGTTCCGTGCTCTTAAAAGTCTAATCAACTCAATAACAACATTCTCCACTCATAGTTTTGTCTATTAAACACTTTTTATTAAATGCATCGAGCCTCAGTATTCCTCTCCAGAATTTAAGGTAGAAATATCTGTTAGTTTCTCTTCCCTTTTTAATGAGTTCAAAGCACATCAGAATTAGATCACATCTCAGAAGCACTGCAAATGGCTTGGAGATATTCTCTATCAGTGAGTCTTTTATTATTTCTCCTCATTTACTCATTTCCTTTCTCTCTCTGGGAGGGCACTTTTGAGATTACACGAGGTTGGGATTTATGAGTTAAACAACACAAATACTTAACACAAGCACTAGCACTTAAAGAAAAAGGGATCCGGGTCATTGCAAAATATTGTAAATTTTGGGACTAACAATTTGGTTTTGTGGGTTTTCTTCCTGAGGCTGTGTTCCAGAGAGGGCAAGAAAGGGTAAAACTCATTAGTGCATCATTATCTTTTGTCTGAAGGAAACAATGTGTGGTTTCTGGGCAGCCCACTTGGTGTTTGCATTGGTCCTGGAAATATTTCAAACCAACTATATTGTTTGAACAAGTCCCCATCTTGAACATGAAACGAACTACCACTAAACCACAGAGTTGATGCTAAATTACTAGGTGATGACTCCTCTGGCTCCTAAAGGTTTCTAGATCTCAGTCACTGAAATCATGGATCTTTCTTCTAATGAGAAAGATCTAAGCCTTTTGGGAGACCTCCCATGCAGTACCCCTCCCCATACCCCAGTGTGCTCCAAGAACTTCTGAGAAGTTTGGTTTACAATCAAGGTCACGGAGTTTGCGCCAACCCTGATTCTTATTTCGGGTCTTTAGAAACTGCAAAGTATTCCCTGGTCAAATCTGTAAATTCACAATTCTAAGGAATTGTATAATGGATTAATAGATTTGATGATGAAAACCCAATCTGTTTATTGTTTATCAAAATGAAGCATTAAATAAATATTGGTGATTTTGATTATATTATGTTGTTTCCTATGCTTTTTTTTTTTTAAATCTCCTTTGGGGATTTCATTAGTTTTTTTTTTTTAAACTAGTGTTATCAAAAGAGAATTTGTGAGTAAAATTTAAAAACACATATGGGAAGAAAACTTCTTTCACAGGAATCTTCAGTAAGTATGATACCATATATTGTGTTTCTTCAGAAGAATGTTATTTTATTTTCCTCTTGAATTACAATCTCTTGTCTAAATTTGAGCATCAAAAACAGTAAATCATCTCTTGATTTATATTATTCCACAATTATGAGAATGTTTCATGGTTTAATGTCAGAAATTCAGAACACTGTGGGTGGCAAAGGGTCATAAAGTACTAGCTGAACCTCAGTTCTAAACCTGAACTGGTATCATTTTTGTTATTACTGCTATGAATTCCACAATATGCTTTAATGACATATCACTTATTGGAAGGTGGCAGTCCAGCAGAGTACTGTGGCTGTGTGCTAGCCTGCTTGGGGTCCCTCTCCATTTCCAGCAGTAATTCCTACTGAAAAATTTAACAAAATTTTAAATTTCTTTGCCTTCTGCCTTTTTTATCTACAATTGGGGGAAAGAATGGCATCTGCTCATAATGTTGTGGCAAAATTTAATAATGTAATGCTTATAAAGCTTTTAGAATAAGTAGGCTTCTCAATAAATATTTGTTTAGGAGGTGGATTTCCACTTTCTAGGTAAGAAAACTGAGCTATTATCATTAAGAGCCAGGATTCAACTTTATGTCTCTCTGAAAAAGAAAATAAAATTCTTTGTTCAAATATATCATGACTTCTCTTTCCTTTTTTTTAATCTAAAAATGTTGCTTTTAAATTAAATCATTTTGAGTGACTAAGGAAACCCATAAAACAGTGTCTCAAAACCAAAACAAGCCACCGTTATGTCTTCTTGAAATTTCTAATAAATGTAATATAAGAAGTCTCATTTTTTATTTTCTCCAAGTCCTATAAATTATGGAGGTGGTCTGGCATGAAGTCTTCCTTATTTGGAAGCTTTATCTCACAAATGAAAGAACTGGACTCCCCAGAGCTCTGAATATGGATGATACTGATGCCATGTCAACTGTAGTATGATTTTTTACTACTCATTGGATTTAAGACATAACATAGCATAATATTTTAATAAAATGAGCAATAGAATGCTCTTTAACCCATTAAGCAAGTCATATTTACTTAAGAGTTTACAGTATCTTTAAAGCAGTGGTTCTTGAATATTTTTCAAGTCATGGCACATGCATACACACAAACAGATACAAACAGAGATTGTGTAGCTCCTGGGGGTGAGTGTATGAATCTGCTCACACCTGGAAACAAAGAATCTGGGGACTCAGTTGTGCCAGTACCTTCCTGACCCTCCTAAATTTCTGAGTTCAACACATTTATAACTTATTGGAGATCGTTCAAATGCCTTGGCACAAGGTAGCAATTATTTTTCATGGAATTCAAGAGAAATTCCTTGATTTGAAAAAAAATATGAATTTCTTGAAAATAATAATTTTGAAACATTAAGTTACAGCTAGAAACACATAGTGTAGAAGTCATCACATAATTCCCCCAGCTTGCAGAACCTCAAGTCCTGTGGAACCTCAATCGCAGCATCTCAGAGATGCATGCACAGTGAAGACAATGCCCAAGCAAGCAGTAGGTTTTAGCATCCGCATTCTCTCTCTCCACTTTCTCAGGGCAAAGCTTTACTACTCTCACAGAGTGTGCCTGTTACACTCCTTTCACGTAAGCCAAAGAGGAAGTTTTGACAGACTTGAAGTTGCTGATTCCCCCCCATTAATTCAGGCTGGACCCACAAAGGACGAAAAACCCCTGGAAGAGCAAGGGAATAGAGAGGTTGGTGCAGAAGTGAAAAATGCCCTTTTGAAATATTATCACCTCTCAAATTCTACTGTGGGCTGGTGATGCAAGCCAATTAAGTCATGTGTATGAGAGACACTAATTTTTCTTGATATATGCGCTTGTTTTTTCTTTTAAGAATGCACAAAACCTTGAACAGAACATATACCCTCAAGAAAAAATGTGATAGTCCAAAATCAATACATGTAAATGTTCACAGCAGTATTGCTTGTAAAAATAAAATTTGGAAGCAACCTAAATAAAAGAACAATTAAGTACTTTGAGAACACATATGTGTTACATTAGAGTCATTGAAAATTACTTTTAATGAAAATTGAATAATTTCAGTGCAAATTATTTTAGAGAATACTTTCTGAATTATCCAGATTTTTTACAAATAGCAGAAAGAATTTTGCAACCAAAATACAACTGTGTTAAAATGTGTTTTTATTATTTTTACCTCTTTAACGGCCCTTTCTGGGTCCAAAGTTCAATGCTGATAATCACAGCCTAAGTTTCTGGATTGCTGTCTATATTGATTCATTTGAAAAGATAACTCTAATTGAAATTGTATGTTTTGATCAAAGATTTTATCTTGTTTAGAAACATACACTTCATTAAAAGAAACACCCTTTTCATGAAAAGTTTCACAGTGATCTTACCCCCAAAATGTATGCTTTTAGTCAAAAAATGGTTTTGATGAAAATTTGCATGCATGATTTGGCTTACTAAAACTTCACCAACTGGGAAAGAAATACTCTTAAGGTACATGCTGTCTTTTGGGAATACAACATATTTTTATTTCTTGATGAATTTATTTCTTGACAAGATGTTACTTAATTCTTCTCCTAGGTTTCAGGGTACATTAAATTTTTGTTGTTGATAGTATGTTGTTTTTTTTAGATTTCCTGAGTTTGAAGAGAAACAAAATTGCAAGAGGTAGTTGTCTTGGGAGTTAAACATTAGGAAATGACTTCTTTGTATGTATCAGGCTAAAAGCTCCTATGTGAAGGAACCTTACAATGAAATAATTTCTAAAAATAAGATAGTTTTAGAAGATAAGAATCACTCTTTAGATTTTCTAAAAGTACATTTCACACATTACTTTAAAGAAAACAAAGGATAGTAGCACACAGATTTATTTCCTCGTACACTGTTCTTAGATTGAGGCATAAATATAATTGATAATTCCCCTTTCTTTGCTTAAAATAATACCTCCTAGATAATGTCACTATTTTTGCTGCCATCTTTATTTTCTCTTGCTTCTAATCTTTCTTGGTAACAGAACTTAGTTTTAATGACTACCATTTTCCAAAAATAAAACTACCATTTTCTCATTGATAAACCAACCAATAATACTAAATTACTATATTTATTTTTAGACTCTCAGTCAAGTTAATCTAGATAGTAACATACATGATAATCACTTACTATAAACATATTTTTAAAAGTCTAAATGTATGTATGAATTTATAGGAATTAATTTTTCATCCTTTTATTTCTCAGTTTTCCTGAAACTAATCCTTATTGTTTATTTAGCAAGTACAAGGAACAGAAAGATATCAATTTTTTTTCTTGATTATATAATCAATGTAATTCCATTTTCACTAAAGAAACTTAGTGAACAATGAAAAAGAATAGTGTAAACTAAAAGGAAATCAAGTTGTAAAAGATTGCTCTCGCATTAATAAAATCCGGCACAAACACACTCGCTTCAGGAAGCATCTTTCATGTGTGCTGTATCCCAGGTTCTAATTTGTTGTCTCCTTTGCCTGAATTTCTCTCCCTCTGCATCCTCCCTGCCTTCTTCTAGCTGCTCAACACCATTTTTATGCTTTTCCTTTGGCTCCCTTATTCTAAGAAGCTTTTAAAGTCCTTGAGTATAGGAGTGACATCTTTGAGTTGGGATGGGCCCCAGTGGTCAGCTAGTCCAGTCTCCCTCCAATAGGAACCCAAGCAGCACAATGCCATGGGACAAGCAATCTACTTGAACTCAACTCTCTGGTTTTTCCCAGAAAAATTACAGCTGAACGAGACTTTAGGACAGCATGGTGAGAACTCAGCTTACAGATGCACTGCTCTGAGAAGCAGGTATAAGAGGAAATTTCCATTTAATGTCTTACACACACACACACACACACACAGAGAGAGAGAGAGAGAGAGAGAGACAGAGAGATTATGACTTCACTATGTGCAAAATTCTTTTAAACATGCATTGCTTTTTAAAAGTTTTTTAAAATTAAAATTTTAATGAGGTAAAAAAGTCATTTTTTTGGTTTAGTTTTTAGTTTTTGCCTAAATTTAGCTTAGAGCAAATAATCTGCTTCAGTATCTCATCCTTTGACTGTTTAGAAAACACTGACTAAACTCTCATACCTTATAAAACTCTTCAAACTGCAGGTGAGATAAAATTTGATTTTGACCTCACTGACTCCACTTTGAGCCTTTTGCTTTTGTCCTTTCCTTATCTTTCAAGCTACAAAAGCTTTTGTGTCTCCAGGTTCTGCATTGTAAGTGATGGGAACAAATTATAAAGGTTGACACACAAAGACCTTAGCATGCTCTCTCTGTCCCCTGGCTTCTTATTTTTATGCATTTTAAATGTGACACAAGAAAAAATAGTAAGTTTCCCAAAAGAAGTCCAAATGGTGACATGTCAGGTGTTGATGACATTTGTTAGAATATTATGTATTCATCACAGAGCATTTTCCTAGGGCTTCTCATTTCATGCTAAAAACGCTAACACTTTCTATTCCCAAGGCCGCTGATCCTTACTACATATTGGTGCTTGCATAGGTGGTGATATTTTGCACATGGCATTTAAAATATAATTTCAAATTGCAGACAATTAAAATGCAATAGGAAATTTAAACGGGAAGAATTTGTTTTTTAAAGCTTACACTAAAATGAAAGAATAAATCTTGAAATGCTTTTGCTAGGGCAAACCCCAGTCAATGTCCTATTTTGATCCCAATGAACTTGGCTTCTGGCATGTTAAAAGCTCTGTGGAGTGCTTGATCTTGGTAAAGCAGTTTGGGCATACTGGTAATGAGGAGGGAGAATACAGATTTAATTCTAAAGATAATTTTACCACCTTTCTGCAGATAATCTAGTGCTGATACAGCAGGAGCCATTCATAATGACAATTTTCAGTAGATTTATGAAATGATTCTGCAGAAATCTTTAAAGGTCCTTAGAGAAAGTCACCATTGTCAAGTTTTCTAATCAAAAGGCACCTCTACACTATCAGTTCCTTTTCCAGGAATGTTTGTCCTTGCCCCTGAGAAAACATTGACTTACACATTTGTAACTTTTAGTAATTTAGGTTGCAATTTTCTCTGGTGTTTGCTAATACCAAAGCCTGTTTGATCAGATACAATGCATGGCCACCTATGTTTCTAGTTTCTTCTGTCCCTTGGAGAACCTTTCCAAGAGAGAAAGCTTCATCCGTGCTGAAACAGTCACTACGAGGCTCTCAAGCTTTTCAAAAGAACAAGGGGCCAAAAGCACAGAAACAAAACACACAAATAAAATAGATTTTTCTTCCAACCTGCCAAAATGGTTTTGTTTAAAAACATTCAATGATGGCTATTTTTTTTTTTAACACAGTTTCACTATGTAGTTCAGGCTGGCCTTGAACTCACTTTGTAATCCAGGCTAGCATGGAACTCACAGGTCCTCCTGCCTCAGCCTCTTGAGTGCTGAAATTACAGGCATGTGCCTACACCATGCTACTTTAGTTTTGTTTTCTAAGAAGACATTGCAATTTATTTCTTTTTAGTGTATGGTACACGTAGGCCAGGTACACTTCTCCATGAATACAAAATGGAATAAAGTGAAAGGTTTCTAGCCATTCCTATTAGCCCAACAGGCATATAATACAATCAGTTTCTGATCATCATTCCAGAGTTCCTTAATCTCCACACTGTTTACATTTTGGGACAGAAGAGTTTGCCGAGGGGGGTGGTGCAGAGTGTGCACCGATAGGTTGTCAGCAGGGTGTTCAGTAGTAGCTCTGGCTTCTACTCTCTGCGTAGCCTCCCTCCCTCCCTCCCTCCCCAGATGTGACACCAGTGAGCTCTCCCAGACATCACTACATGTCCTTTGGGGAAATACTTAACAGTATACCCTAAATACAACTCCTCCTAGTACCTAAAGAGTAATCTCTGGCCAGGATACAGCTCAGAGGCACAGTGCCTTGCAAGTCAGAGTTGTAATTTCCATCCTGATACAAAAAAAAAAAAAAAAAGATTATTCTCACTGTTGGTAAAGCTGTGTCATTCCTTCACTTACTGTGGGAATTTTTTTTTTTTTTTTGCAGTCTTATGCTGCAGTGCAATGCAAAATCTTACACATGGGTCATATCATTACACAGAATTTCGTTTCACTTTTAATGTAAATTCTTAGAAGAAAAATTGCTGGATCAAAGGTTATGTGTTTGTCATTTTGATAGGTACTTCCAAACAGCCTCCTTTGAGGCCATAACAATTTATATTCTTGGGAATAATACATTCTTGCCAACACGGTGTGTTATTAACATTTGGATTTTTGCCAATCTCACAGTTGAAAAATGCTATCTCAATGTTCTTTTAATTTTCATTCCTACGTTAAGAAGGTAAATTTTCCTTTGCTTAAGATCAGTCTCTGAGTCTCTTTTTGTGCAGTGTTTACATCCTTTACCCATTTCAATTGACTTACAGAAGATTTACACATTGGCCTCTATGAGTTCTTCTACCATTATTTTTTCAAACTAGTTTTTGTCTTTTGATAAATGGGACAAAACATGGAGTTCAAATATATATATAAGTGAGAAATTACAGATTATTTAATAAATGGTATTGAAACTACTGAAAACTCATCTGCAAAGTACAGAGCTAAGGCAATGGCTCCCATTATATCGGTATAAAATTTTCATGGATCTCAGATTTAACTACAAAGGAAAAATACCAGAAGAAGCCATAGAAGAAATGCCATTTTAACAGTCTGGTTATGGAGAAGGCCTTCTCAAGTATGGCACAAAACAAAAAAGCCATATTAGATTGAAATGAGTTTACTTTTTGATGACCTTTCTTTTGAACTCTTTTTTTCCCTACCACAATTTTCTGAACTAGTTCCAAGACAAAAATAGATGTATCAGCAGGGACTCAGTCCATTTAGCACAAGCCCAAAGTGACCTCCTGATAATACTGTTGAAACAATGAGGGTTAAGAGCTGGACTAGGAACAGTTCAGAGCTGTGGGAAGCCCATGTATAGCCTTTTGGGTCAGGCAAACCTGGTTCTCACCTCCTGTCCCAGCTACTAAGCAACATTGTGACCTTGGGTAGTTCACACAATTGTTCTGCATCTTCATTTTCTCTACTTTCTCAGAACCATCAGCTTCACACGTTTTATCACATAGATGTGATAAAATATGTGAAGCACCAGCAGATGTAGACTAAATAACTAGTACTAATTCTTACTCTCACTTGGAGATCAGATTATTTACAAACTCCTGCTATATTCCAAGTACAATCTGAGCAGTGAGTGTTGTCATAATTTCTTACCTCGATTTTCCTTACTTATATCCTAGTGCTGAGTCTCCATTTAAGGATGCACCATGGTATGGCTCTTAAATGTTCCCCAAACCCATGTGTTAAAGGGTTGGTTCCCAACCTGTGGCACTGTTGGGAAGTGGTGGAATCTTTAAGAGGTGGGTCCTACTGGGAGAAGTTAGGTCATTGGAGTGTGCCCTTGGAAAGGATATTGGGACCTCGGCCCTTTCCTTTCCCTCTTTGTTTCCTAACCTCCATGAAGTGAGGAGCTAACTCTACCATGCACCACTCCCTGCCATGAAGTACTGCCTCCCCACAGCCCCAAAAATGGTGTGAGGCCTCTGAAACCATAAGCCAAAATAAACTTTTCTTGCCTTTAAATTGTTTATCTCAGGCATATGTTATAGTGACTAAAGCTAACATAAGGCTATGTTACATGTAGGGCTTTCTCATCTTCTCTGTGGGTCTCTCCATAGGAGATATAACCATAAGGTCCTGGTTCTCAGTCTGGTCTATGAGGGAATTTTCTAGAACAAAATGATATGGCTAAGGCTCTGCCTCTGAAACCAATAATCTTCCTGTATTTGCTTCTATTTGCTACCACACCTGGCCACTTAAAACAGCAAAGATTAATTATCTTATAACTTAGTAAATTAGAAGACTCACATGGGTCTCACTTGGCTAAGATCAAGGAGTTCAAAAACGCTGTGTCTTTTCTAGAAACTCTAGGAGAAAATTCTTCTCTTAGCTTTCCTACCTTCTAGAGGCTGCCCACATCCATTGTTCAAGTTCTACTCTTTCCATCTTCAAAACCAGCAAGGTTAAATTGCTGGCTATTTTTTTAAAGAATTAAATTTTGAAACTGAGACATAATGGCCATTCTTTTATAGCCACATTTCCCTCTGACCACAGCCAAGAAAGATTATCTCCCTCAAAGGGCCCATGTGTTTATGTTCCAGGACAATTTTTCCCTCTCAAGATCTTTAACTTAATCACAGTTGCAAAGTCCTTTGTACCACTGAAGCTACCATACTCACAGATTCCAGGGATTAGGATGTGGGCATCTTTGGAGGGACACATTTCATCTGCACCCCTCTCTAACATGCCTCTGGGACCCAAGTGGTGTGCAACTCATCCTGAGACATGAGGAGTCGCATTTTAGGATCATGGCATGACAGTAAATATTTAGAAGGGACTTTTACAATAATTATTTTGCAAAATTAAACTTTTTCTTAATAGAACCTGAGTTCAACATGCTGGTTTCTGCTGAAATCAAGCAACTCAACCTTTACCCTGCCATTAGCATTAATCCAGCAAGCCTTTAAAGCCATGTTCTCCCTGGCTTGCTCGTCCAGCCAGTCATGCAATCCAGAGGGCCCTTGGTGCAGCTGCTGGCCTCTGTGCCATAGCCTGGATCAGATTACTCCTGCCTCCTTCTCTAACTTGGCTCCCTCCCAAGAAGAACTTTGATTTAAATATTCTATTACTGATCTACCAGGCACTTTCTGACTCCCATCTGTCTTTGAGCAATTCCAAATCTCTGTGCTTACGTGGATGTGCCTTCAAGAGCATCTAACAGACAGATGCACATTGTTCTTCCAGTGTTCCAAAAAAGTTTATGCTTCAGTGAATGTCCTTCAATATTTGCACACAGTAAAGCAAAAGGCATAATGGATGCAGCCAGGGTAAATATTGCATTTCTAAATGAGTTTTCTGGGCATTGAAGAGATGGCCTAAATGCCCTGGCTTGTGAGAAACTTGAGCCTCTGCAATGGGGTCAGCTATCTTGTTACCTTTTAACCCTATTAGCTGATGTTCCACTAGCTAAGCAATATTTACTAAATGCAACCCTCCAGGATGATTGAGAAGGGAAGAGAAGCAGAAAGAGTCAATGAACAGGAAAGAGGAATTAAGTCCATTTTGGGGAGAAAATACATCTTTGATGATACTCACTTGTCTCCATAACATGCTGTACTATATCGATTATCTTAGCATCCAGTGTGAAATGCCACTGATCTTCTCTAAGGGAAGGGATGTGCAGTCCTAACAGGTTTACTAAGTTGTTTATCACCATGCATCACTCACTATTTGTAACTTGTAAGCATTTGTAAGTCTCGCTGGGAGTCTTTAATGCTGCATAAGGATAATTAGGATGACTTTACATCATCACAGTGCATTAGTATTAATTTTAGTGTCTTTGTGTTTAAATCAACTTTAAGTGTATGCACCAAGGTTTTACCAAAAATACCTAGTTTAGGACCACCAAAGAAAGCAAAGGAGAAAATAGAAATATTTTATGCTTCTGTTCCTCTGTTGACAGTAGGAAATATTTTGATTGCATGTGTTGGAGTGTATCTAAGAGTTCTGGGGGTAGACAAGGACACAGGAGGTAAGTGTAACAGAGCAGAAAAGAGGAGGGATTCAGCTGGAACAAATTGTCACTTATTCGATATCTATTATACAGCTACAGAATAATGCCCGTGCTGTCTAATCTTTACCACAGTACAAAAATGTGAAACCGTCACCCTTACTTCTTAGATAAGCATACTAAGTCTTTAGCTATTTGTTTAAGATCACAGTGTCTGTAGGATGTGGAGACAAAAGTCAGACCCAGAAGACTTGAATTCCAAGTCTTTGCTTATTCCATTACACAACATATAAAATTACAATAATCACCATGGCCTCACTCTGGTTTCATAGTACCATGGGAATATGGAATTATAGAAAGAAAAACAAGAATAGGTTAGAAAATCCTGAGAAAATTTTTCAGAGGGACACAGAAATTTTGGATAAAGAAAATGTACTTATAATAGTTCATCTTTGATGGTAGGTGTCTGGTAATGTGTTAACAGCTTTACACAGATCATCTCATTTAACTCTAGTAAGGGAGTACAACACGTTTCCTATTTTCTTGTTATATTTGAGGGGACATTGACTCATAGAAGTTTAAATTCCATTGAAATATCTATATGAATGTCAAATTTGACTCAGAGGGATACACTTGCCTTTCAAATGACAAGATTTCCTATGAGAATCTGAAATTCCCAGGATTGGATTTTATTATGTGAAAATAGGTACTCAGTAATATTTCTTCAATCAGATTTTAAATCCCAAATGGCCATGATTCTCCACAGCCTGTCATTCTTGATTTACCTACCTCCAATTGCTAATATTTTTAAAATATCGTTGGCTACAAGAAGAAAGTTATATCTGAATTGAAATGGGGAAATTGTAGGAATGGGTTAACTTGTTAATAAACCTAAGTGCTACATTGCTATGCTAACTTAATTAAACAAGTTGATTTAATAATTGACACCAAGCTTTTTCTGAGTATGTTCAGTGAGTGACTGGGACAAATTTTCACTTGAAAAAGTATCTCACTGGCCGCCTTGTGCACATCCAAGTGTTCTGGCTCCCCATTCCAGCACTACCAACACCTTGCCAGGGAAATGATAAACAGCCTGCCTGCTGGGGTTTTATGACTTTCTAGCCTTAGAACAGCTCTTTCTATCCAAGCCGAGACTTAGATTTAACATCAAGCCTTGCCAAAGCCACATCAAGAAGAATCATTTAACCTGAATTATTTTCCATCCCTGTCTGCTGCATCCCCATGAAAGGGCTTTGGGACTGTCTTGAAGGGAACATTTGATGGATCCCTATATTCAGCAGCCAAAGTTTCCCTAAAGTAAAATATGCTCAAAACTGTTTGCTTTATTATCTGACCATTTCTAATAGTGACATGACACTTCCAGCTTTCATTCAGAAGGCAAATCGAGGTGGTGAGCAGGAATCCTGCAGGACTTTCTGGTCAGGCTGAGAAGACAAAGCCCTGAGACCCAGTGATACCACTGTAATCAATCTTGAGTTCCTTGCTAGACTCACTTGAAACCACTAGATAGAATTTTCTTCTTAAAAAACTGCCCAGGATTATGTTTTTATTTGCTTACAAAGTTCACTAAAGTGGTGATTGTACATTTGCATCAAAGAATGGAAATGGCAACAAGGCGTGGACAGTTGGAACTGCAGAGAAACGTGGAAAAGTAGAAGCCCATTAACAAAATAGCAGAGCCTTTCCACACTGCTCTCACGGCCTTGGGTAAGGAACCAACCATCTCTCATGAATGCCTTCCCAGCAGAATAACCCATGTGGTGTTCCGACCTCCAACAAAAATGTATAAGTTTGTATCTGACATGTCTATTATTCAATATAATAAGTAAAGAAATGTCTCCAATGGACTTAAAACATAAAGAATGGAAACAACCTAATCTTGCTCAAAACACCATTATTCAAGAGATTGAAACATTATCAGAAAGCCCTGAAAGGATACATTTAATGATTTAGGAAAATGGTGTATGGGTTATATAAACTTCCTTCAGCTCTCTGGCAATAATAGATGCTTTGCTCTTATACTTACCAAGTGATGTCAGTGTATCCTTGATGGTCTTTTCATTTTATTTACACACACTATAGGGCACTGACACTTGTTATTGCTTGCATAAGGATACTTTATTTAATAAGCAAACACAGGCAACCCTAACTTTCACTACTTGAGAACTCTGAATGGATACTCTTAGGACACAGGCTATCTTTAAATGGTAATTCACTTTTCAGCCAATGTAAAAAATACTGAAGTCAAAAGACCAGGATTTAGTTTTAGATACCCACTGACCATTTGATAACCTCCATGAGTCCTAAGTTTCTCAAGAAAAGAGAGTAAGTAGCTCAACACTTCTTAAAGCACAAATCTCTCCTACTTTTATGGAATAGAAAAGAATTCTACAGCCAAATAAATGAAGTCAACCAGGGTTAAGAAGAGCTACACAAACTTGTTTTCTGAAAGGTTTAAGTGTGACAAATGTGATATGTGAGCATCTAAAAGAGCATTATAGTGTGCAGAATTTCCTGAATTCACAGACAATGGAAAAGTCTGGTGTTATAAGCAAAGGTCATACTTTGAGACCTGCCAAACAAGATGATTTCTGAGACTCTTTTCTGTTCCAAATTCTCTAATAATCTTTGGTACACACACGCGCGCACGCCTGTGCACCTTATTCTCCAGATACTTGTATATACCTAGCTCTCCACATTCAAAGATAAGACTCTTTACTCAAGTCAAGATCAAAAGGATCACATGTAGCATGAGAAGAAAGATGCCGTAAAATTACAATGTGTAAAATATGCAATTCTGGAGGGAACATTGCACTCAGCTTTAAATGATGGTTTTCATCACTAAC
This sequence comes from Hydrochoerus hydrochaeris, assembly GCA_004027455.1. Taxonomy (NCBI): domain Eukaryota; kingdom Metazoa; phylum Chordata; class Mammalia; order Rodentia; family Hydrochaeridae; genus Hydrochoerus; species Hydrochoerus hydrochaeris. Next base: position 248,826 of record PVLA01001037.1, read on the forward strand.
TATGGTGACATAGAACAATCCTAAGTGAAATCGCTCTTTTAGGAAATTAAATTTTCAATAGTATGTAAGTCAGCGCAATGATAAACCACCAAAAAGTCCAGGAATTCTGAATATGGTCACTATGCATAAAGGATTCCAAGTCATATGCTATTCTTTTACATTTTTCCTTGACTATAATGGATAAAGATAAGGTCATCCAGTTTAGAGAATCATTTATTTGGTCTAGTAATAAAATTCTTATGAACAATAGTAAAAAGTGAATAAACTGAATGGAAAAACACAATAACCTTGCTGTTTGAAAGAAATTTCAGAGCATAAATAGACAATTATATAAACTTTGAAATGATGACAGACATCTAGGAGCCTGTCTTATTAAAGGCTGTATTTTATTCTGTTAAGTCTTCAGTCAAATTTGGTGACAAATAATTGGAATAACTGAACTTTTTACCAAGAAATTCATGAAACTAGGAAACTCCCTTAGCCAGCGAAGATTCATTTAGACACTGTTGCTGGGATTCCCAGGAGATGAAGAAATAACCTTAACGTACAACATTTTTCCTCTTTCATCTGGAACAAACTGATATTTTTATTTTATATTCTTTTAATTTTCTCCATTTCTCTTTGTGGAGATTTCTGTACCCCAGCCCAAGAGAGTATCTCAAACCAATTGATGATGTAATTAAAACTGATTTTCCTGAAAGAACACTTCATCAGAACAAGTCCACATTACTAGAGCTAGACAGAAATGGTGAGATTAAACATGATCACAGCTACATACCGGCCCTGGGAAATGCATCTTCCTCAGCTCAGCGCTTACACTCACTGTAATTTTAATCAGATTTGCATGTAACAATATTTCATAATTTTCCACTGAGCTCTTTTTCCCTTCTTTGGAAATAAAAAACCCTTCCAAACAAAGGAAATTAAGAAACAGAGGAACATAGTTGGTGTGGTTCTGTGACAAGATCACTTCATCTTCCTGCTCCCTAGCATGGGCTCACAGCTCGTTAACATGGATTTGCACGCTCTTGTTCGTCTTAAGATCTCATTGTCAGAGAGATCCTTCAGCTCAGTTAACTGGAAATGGAGACCAGCGTAGAGTTCTAATCCCAGTGGTTATCAACTAACCTACACCTTTAGCATTTCCCTATATAAAAGGGAGGGCTTTGAATTAAATTATCATTATTGTCACTTCCATCCCTATAAATCAAAGAGTCTTAAATGTGATGACAATTTTCCAAGGTTAACCCAAGTTAAATAATTGATCTTTAGTTTTATAATGACCTCTAAATAAAAGACTAATCAATTAAAAGCACAGTTTAAGGGTCAGGGATTTAACTTGGCAGCATAAGTGCCTGCCTACCATGCACAAGGCTGTGAGTTTGATCCCTGGTACAAAAAAAAAAAAAAAAGTATAGTTTAAAACAATGTGACAGATGTGGGGAGAAATAGTGATAAGTGACATTTACAGAGGACTGATCTTACGCCAAGCACTATAATAACCACTTTATATATGGTACATTGACTTTTGTATTCTTTACCATCATCATCACCATTGCATATTATAAGTAAGAAAAGAGTACAATGGAAAAATCAAGCACTTTTCTAAATATAAACAGTGAGTAGGCAAAGTAGTAGTTTAAACAGGTTCTTTAGTCTCTAAGGCCATGCTAAGGTCAAGCAGTTTACTGCTTATAGCATTTTTCTTTGAGGTGTATCCTTGTTTGCTTAATACTCTCTGAATCACTAAGTTTTGAGCTTTATTTGTGTTCACTTTTATTCAACCAGTAGCAACTAAGTATTTATGGACAGCAGGTACTATGATCAGTACTATGATGCGAAGAAAATCACAACATAGAACACACCCAGAAAGAAATTGGGTTTATTGAGGAGAATGGCCAGACAAGTAGTACTTAGACTAGGAAATAGTAGGCACCATGAGATACAAAGATAGATATGGAGAAGAGAGATGTAGGAGTAGACATCAAGGAATTAACAATTGGCTCCAATAGGAATCAGAGAGGAATTCTGAACTGGCACCTTGAGAACTAGTTGAAATGGGCTGGCTGTGAAGAGGCTGGGAAAGGGAAAGGCACTCTACTCAAAGAGTGGCAGTTTGAGGGACTGGTGAGGGCATTCAGTGTTCTGAGAATAGAGTAGAGGCTTCATAGCTGAAGTACAGAGCGCAGGACAAGAATTTGGAGATGAATCTGGAAAACTATAATTTGGAAGACCTAAGCTTCCACACTAGAGTTATGGATCTCCATGCTGCAGATAGGAGGGAGTCCTGATGCTCAGTGACTGAGGAAGGGAAATTGGCGGCTCGAGCGCATCTGGGTATGAAGGGAAGGGTGATATTCTGGCTTCAGCGTATTGTGGTATAGCTGAGTGAAGGCCTCTAGCAGTTATAATGCCAACCTGAATGCCAGGGAGAGGGACTAGCTGAAAATGACGAGTTTTGTGTCTATAATCAAAACATATTTAGTTCAGCATAATTGTGTCAGAAAAATAATAAAATTGTGAGCATTTATTACAAGCAGACATTACTGTGTTCTATACATTAATGCACACTTGATCTCCTTTATTTCTTGTGACAGTAGTCTGAGAAAATATCACCTGTTCTCACTACAATGAGGATAACTAAACTCAGTGAGAATGCATGACATATCCAGAGTTATATTTTAGTAAAGGTAACTGTAAGAGCTGAGGTTCCAACTCAGATTATGTCTAGGTCCCCAAGATTAATGGGTTTGTTTTGTAACTGTACCGATTCTTTGAATTTGTAAAGAAGGAAGATTATAAAAAGGAAGGATTGTAAAATGTAGAACAAAGGACCAAGTATGACATCTTTGGGAAACCATTGTCTAACCAATGTTAAACATTTACCCAAGAAACTCTAGGTAGAAAGATTGAGAGTGAAGTCTCCTCAAGGATTCTCTGCAAATAAGAGAAAGAATATTTCAAACAAGTAGGTGTGGTCTGTAGCCTAGTGAGGGACAGAGTAAGATAAAGACTGGGGGATCTTTGAGTTTGCAAACATGTAGGAGATGAGCAGTCTTACAGCAATGCCTCTCCAGCAGGTGTCACAGAAGCTGAGCTGTAAAAAGCCAAAGAATGATAAGAATGTGAGAAAATGAAACCTTAGTACAAGACATATTGTTACGAAAAGTGATTGACAAGGAAAGGCAATTGCATGGGGGTAGAGTCCAGTATATATTTAAACCTAAGCAGGAAAAACAGGAAGCGTGAAGTTTAAACAAAGAACATACAATACCATGAACATATAAGAACATATAATAAGAATATATAATAATAATAATTAATATGAAACAGTAACAAAGGGTCATGTAGCCCAGTGTGCACGAAGATGTGGTGACCTTAGAATGGGCAAAGGTTGATTTACCTTTGACCCTAAAGGAAATGTGCAGGGAAGGAAAAGGAAATTTGGAAATTTGTAGGAAGACAGGTAAGCAGTCGATGCTTGCAATCCAGGACAGGGAAGGTGATGCTTCCTAGGATGGACGAGTTTGAGATGTCAAAAATATGGGTTGGGAGTTTAAGAAAAAATGTTGACTGGGGCCGTGGATCTGGAAATCATCTGTAGTTGTGGACAGGTGGATAAAATCTCTTAGGAATAAGGTGAATTTTAACGGAGCTAATAAAGTAGTTAAACTTGGTGAAGTGATACTTTGAGGGAGTAGAAGTTAGGAAACTTTCAAAAGAGATGAAAAAGTATAGAAGGAAGAACACTAGAGAATCCAAGCAAAGCAAGAATACCAAGTCACTGAGTGCTAAATTGACAAGCCACAACACGTTAAAGAAGACAGAACTGAAATGACCAGTCCGTTCAAACCAATTGCATCCCTTTATTATGGCACTTTTAGCTATACAGTGGGAAAGAAAGTAAACACAGGCTTTTGTTTTTTTGTTTTATCTCAGAAGCTAGAAATTTTAGCCTCTCCCATCCTTTCCTCCCCTCTTTCTTTTTCTCCATTCTTCCCTCTCCTGCTTTCCCTCTTTCTTCTTCTGTCCCTTGTTCCTTTTCTTCTTAAATATGTTTAAATATTTAGAAAAGAAGAAGGAAAGAAAGAAAGAAAGAAAGAAAGAAAGAAAGAAAGAAAGAAAGAAAGAAGAAAGAAAGAAAGAAAGAAAGAAAGAAAGAAAGAAAGAAAGAAAATGGGGGCTCATAAATAGACAAAAGAAAGAAAACATTCGACAAATTAGTCCTTTCTCTGAAATGAAAACTAAGGAGAAAAATAATTGCAGAAAACAGTAAGTTTTAAGGATGTGGGAATTCAAGCTCCTCTGTACTTTGAAGCCGTCTCTCCAAGGAACACAGAGAGGGAAACAGTCCAGCTCTGTGAGCCTAAGAAGCAGAGTTGACTCTGGTCCTGATAAGAAAGGGGGCAAGAAGCTATTGTCTAAAGACACAACAGAGGAAGTTCAACATTCCTGGCAAAAACTGAGGATGTGTTTCTCTGCTACAAAAATGGAAATCATCAGTGATATAAATCCTGCAAAATTCCCACCACTTAATGAATGATTTTCATGATGTTGCAGAACTTCAACTCAAACCCCAATACCACCAACAGAAAACTGATCCCCCATAAAAGATAGCACCTTGATAAAAACTAAAGAAATGTTAAACCTCAATATAGTTCATATATTTGAAACAGCAGAATTCAAATTAGAAGTCAGTAGATAGGGGAGCAAGTTGAAGTAGGATTGTGTGGAAGGTAAGATTTTTTCAAATTTACTCCAATTGCCTATAAACTTCCCTAACAAGTTCAGGGGATCAAATTGAATGCATTCCTTAAATGCTGTTTTCTAAAACTCTGTTTTGATGCTCAAAATCTTTGAAGATGCTTCTCCTTGGCTCTTTTGTTAGTAATGACATACCTACTAATGCCAAATTCTTCAAGTCAAGCTAACATGCTTTGGTAAACTGGAAAACTAAATTTAAAGCATGGACTCATCCAGTGATTTCCCTCACCTGTGTTTGTATTAAAGACACACAAAAACTTTAAAGATAGTATTTGGTAGAATGAATATACTCAATTAATATTAGCCATTCACAAAATGTTAAATGGAGCAAAATACTCTGTGTGTGTCTCTCCAAAATGAAACCCAAACTTGGCGCAGTGGCTCAAGAATACTTTGAAACATCTCTCAAATGAACCATTTGAGATATTGCATTTTAGAAATAAAATAGCAGTATCAGATCATTGGCAGACAAGTCATTTTCCCAAGCACCGATGCCAAGCACATGGCAGACGTCCACTATGGGTTGATGTAGATCAGAAAGGGGAGGAAACACCATCTCATGCTTATAGAATTTCAGAATTAGAGACATTCTAAAAGGGAAAGTTAGCATCACTTGCCATGAGAAAGCCGAGCCATGTGCACTGCACCCCTCTACTTCACTCGCTAGCCAGGCACTAGTCATTGCAGCTTTATTTCCCATCCCCTCCGGATTCCTTAGAACAGACCGATGCATGTCGAATTGGTCGAAGCCAAATGCCTCATGCCAGCTACAGTAGATAACGCAGGGCGTCCCTGTTGGTAATACTTCTTCTTTCTATGTCCTCGATCACTTGGCATTTTGGCCCTGTTCCCCAGACCAATTCTCTGAACTTGCTTGAGTGAACCGTCCACCTACTATTACTACTGCAAATATCTACCTCCTCCTGTCAGAGCAGAGAACCGCAACTCCCTCTCTCCTTCGATACCCCTTGCCAAAGTCCAATCTTTTCCTGTGTGATTAGATTTTACCATGTTCTCTGATCATTCCGAACATGGGGGTCCTTAACAAAATGAAAACATGAATTGATGAGAACTACTAGGACTTTGAAAGACTCTCTTGGAATAATGAATTCAGTTTCCCTGGAACACACAATCCAGGCACACACACTGAGGAAATGCCTCGGAGCTTAATAGCAGGCTTGGGAGACTGGTAAAGGGCAATTGACTCCTCATGCTAAACTCTGTGTAACACGGATGAAGCAGAGCTTTTTAGACTGCAATGTTATTGTAAATTTTCCAGTAAGCTAGATCTCTGAATTGCAAATACTGGAAACCAGTTCTGCCTCCCTGCTTCACACTGACAGCGACACTTTGCTTGCCCACATCTGAGATCCTGTGGCTTTTGATTCATTCTGTTGTTGATGCCTCCTCTTTTGTTTTCTCCAAATGTAAATATTTGTTCTGTCTGCATTCTAATTGCCAGTCTTGGTGTCTTATTGAGTATGAGGGCTGTGGTAACTCAGATGCCTCAGGATCCCTTGCTATGGGCTGGGATTTCATGTCTTATGACATTAGCTTGGCAGAGCTGACAGCCACCCTGTTCCTCTGCCCCTGACTGAATTGCAGTTATGTCTCTAATTGAAACCCAGTATTATTTTATTCTTTTCTGCAGAGAGGAAAACCAGAACTATCATTCTGTACACACACCAAACCACAGGAGCCTGGGTGAGGGTCTATAATGACAGGGCCTCCTACACAGCACATTTGCAAGCTTTCTACTAATTACTTTAATTTTCTTTGTCTAGACTAACTTATTGCATTGAAGGGCTGCTTTTCTAGACGGGGACTTGAGGGACAAAGAAACACCCTTAGTGCTTCAACTCCTACCAAGCCAGGAAAGGTGAAAAACATGACTAGAACCCAAAGCAAAACAAAACAACACACATACACACAAGACACGCACAGACACACACAGACACACACAGACACACACACACAGAGATTTGTCTTCAAATGGATTAATAGGCTGTTTCTTGAAGCACGTCTTGGCCTTAAATTGCCCAGTTGGGAGGCTATGTTCTAGTAAGACTAGAATTGCTACCATTAACAGCAAAGCACACATTAAGCAATGTATGTCAAAAGAAAGGGACTTTTTTTTTTAAAGAAGTTTGTGACTACGGATGGAACTTTAGTGTTCTCAGTTCACCGCCTGTCTGCACTCTGAGCATTACTCTCTGTTGGCTCCTCTGCTTTTGTGGCACCTTCCTCATTTGGCTCTCCCGAGTGAAAGAAAATGAGCTCGTATGGAACGCTTTCTTTGGCTCCTATTTGTAGAGAACACTAAAAGAAATTTAGTACCTCAGCTATAAACCCTTTTAAAACTTCCCCTGGATAAAAGAGTAGGGTTCTCTTCAATAGGAGCAGTTTTACATTTTCACCATTCTTAAAAGCCTGGGTACAATGTTTCCAAATAGCAAGGCCTGAAGACTAGTGACAGGAACTCTGAGGAGGGCTGTGGACTAAAAGACCACAGGGCAAGTCTATACCCTGCTCTGCTGCAACTGCATCTTTGGTTCTCCACAGCAAAGCCCTAGGAGCCCTGGGAACTGTGGACTGGCTTGGACCTTAGAAATACTTGTCCTGTTGAACACCCTCTTTAGCCAAATCCTCCAGTCCTGGTTGGCTTATTCATTTTCCAGCCCTCCCCTGCTTACTATGTGTACCCATCTGCTCCACTTGCCGTGTTCAAAGACTGATTGATTTCCCGGGATATGAAACCAGTGTGTTTCAGTTTACTCCTGTGTTTTGTTTCCCTCACATTTGCCTTTAAGGGTCTACTACTTTTCAATTTGGCTGAACTGATTCTTGGTGGTCCAAAAACTCAAAAGTGTTTATTTGTTTGTTTGAGGTTTTATTTTATTTATTCCCACTCTACACATTCTTTATGTATGGTAAGAATTTTTCTTTTTTAGAGAAAACATAAATTCTCAAGCTAGATACAAATTGATGAAGTAATGCAGCTTGTTTTGTTTGTTTTTGGTTTCCCTTTAGATTTGTTTTCTTGTATTTTCCTGGATCTTACTATGTTACACAGATTAGTCTCAGATTCCTGGGTTCAAGTGATTCTCCAGCCTCAGCCTCCCCAGTAGCTGGACTGATAAACATGTGCCACTAACCCAGCCCTGATGCAGTGTATTTTTTTTTTTCCAAGCAGGACAAGGAGTTGATTTGGGATTCAGTTTCTAAATCTGAGGAAGCCACTGAGACAAAAGTCATAGAGGGCCCAGGGTCTCTTTTGTATAACCGGTCCTAAGTTTAGTGCAGATAATGTGGGCTTGGGCAGGTGCACAGGTCACAGTGACTCATGCTGCCACTGTCCTCATTCATTCTCCAAATGGCTACTCTTTCCCCCCCCCCTTTGGAAGAAAAAATTACCTATTGACTAGGTTGATGGTTTTCAGTTGGGGACCACACTTCCCTGTTCTGCAGGGCACATCCATCAATATTTGTAGGCATTTTCAGCTATCACCTTTAGGAAGGCTGCTAACTAAATCTAGAAGATAAAGGCCAGAGATGGTGCGAAACACTCTGCCATGCACCAGAGTCCTCCAGCAATACAGAGTCAGCGTACTCCTTGTCAGTGGGATCCAGACTGAGAAACGATGGGTCAGACTCACGGCTCTGCAGCCTCTTCAGACTGTGAAACTCAGAGCTCCAGCCACTTCAACCACTTTACAATGACTGACTCAACATTTTAATATTCAAAGAGTTAACTCATTTTTCTGATAGTGCTGGATAACTCTTGGATTTTTTTTTTTCACTCTGTGTTGAGACAGTTGGAATCATCTGATGATTTGGCATAAGATGATTTATGAGCCAAGCTCACCTGCCAGAAAACTTTGCTTATGCACCTCTGGGCTGCTACCCTTTTGCTTGCCAAAGTGCTTTGTAGATCACAGCATCCTGAGCATTTCACTATAATTTCACTTCCAGCTTTGGTTCCCCATGGGATGCTCTACGGTCAAGGAGACTAAGCAGGGACCGCACACTGCAGGAGGTGTCAGCTGATGAGCCTAGCAGCTATCCCACACAAAAGGTTCATATTAGTTTTAGGGCCAAGGCTATCTTTGTGAAAAAAAAAAGTGTGTGATACAAGCACAGGCTGTGTCATTAAAGGACATTTACTATAAATTAAAGCTATTCTGACATTGATCTTTCATAGGAATTACTAATTAATTACATTTCAAAGGGATTGATATACAGGATTCACATTTTTTTCTGAGTCCTGGTGTCTGTCTAAGAAATATTACAGATGATGTGAGGCTATAATAATTTTGAAAGTATGTCACTTGCTTTTCTTTGGAAACAAGAATTGAATTAAAGACAATTGATATATTCAAATATTATATGACTTTAAAAACTATATCAAAGAGTTGTGTGACTTCCATTATTATAAGAAAGGTGATTTCATTCCTATTTTTTTTTTTGTCATTTTCAAGGTCACCTGGAACCCTTTTAGATCTCCTTCATTTGATTTGTTTTGTAAACCTCAAAGCTTCAACATAAGTGGTTTTAGTATCTCAAATACAATATTCTTTCTTTCTATCTTTAGAAGTAGTGCTGTTTTTTATATGATTTGTACATGTGTTATGAATAATTACACTATCAGAACCCACTGGATGTTCCTCAAGCCTATAAAAAGTTATACAATTCTCAGAATTGAAATCTAACATTATCCACATCAAATAATTTCATAAAAAGACGGTAAGACAAAATGTTATGTAAGCATCACTGTAGTACATCCTGAGCGTGACAACTTTACATAAACTAGAAAGTTATAAACTTAACCAAGTGATTTTATTATTGTAAACATAAACAAATAGTGTTTAACACAGAACAAATCAATTTAACTGCTCCCCCTGACTCCACAGATACTTCGATTTTCCTGAGCACAATTTGTTGCTTAGTCATTTGCATTTCCCACTTTGTGCATGTTTTACAGCTCCATCCCAGCAATTGGTAGAGTAGAAACATAAATAAAATAAACCAAGACTAGAGCTCTTCAGTGGGATGCCTTGACTGTATTTCTTTCTGCCTCTCCTCTCTCACGGTACCCACCATAGATTTTATACATAACAATTAATCCATAAGCAATTGTTAGACTGAAATCAGTCAGTAGTGGTAGTGACTACAGAGAAGCTTATAAATGATATTATTTTTATCTGTGTCACAGATTGTACATCTTTTTCTGCAGATTTTAAAATAGACTATGTACTATGTCATTGGTACAATCCCTGATATTTTGGGGGAGTGAGAAATAAAGTAAAACAAAATTTTTTATTTGATTAAAAAAAAAAAGGTTACCAACCCATAAGTACAAAACACCTGCCAGGTCTCTTTATAGTTTTAGAGTGTCATCCTTCATGTCAGTATCACAAAGAGATAACTTGTCATTCATGTGCTTATAATAGAGTTAGGAAGAGAGAATGCATGCAAACATATATACAAATACATCATGCGATGGCCCATCATGCAAATTGCCAAAAGAAAGGAACAGACAATTAGAGTTGCGGGAACTGGAACAAGAGAATTAACAATGAGGAGCTCTGTGGGCAGCCTAATGAGGGAATGTGCTGATTCGCCCAGCCTTGAAAGGAAGGAAGGAGTTTGAGAGGGGTGGCTGGAGCTGGTATGCCTGGCCAGAGCTGTGGAATTTGGGATACACCTAGCATAATTTGAAAAATAGATGGGAAAAGTATCTTGGTGAAGAAAAGCAAAACAAGTCCAGAAAAATACAGATGAGAAAGGAGTACAGATAGAAATGGAAGGAATTAGCCTTAAGAACCTCAATTATTAGTTTGAGGAAAAGAACACTTAATACTCATATGATCAGATCAATTTTGTATGTCTATCTGGTAATCTAATTTGAAGATAACCATGCTCAATATTACAACCATTGTTAAGTTCCTATCATCTTGTTTGGAGGGCCTATATTGTTATTATTTTGGGGGTTTTTTGTTGTTCTTGCATGTCTCTTTTTTTTTTTTTTCCGTTTCTTTCCTCTTTAAAATTAAAAAAAAAATTACCAAAGAAATTTAGATTTGATCTTCATGAATGAGAAACTCTTTAGTATAGCGCTAATATTCATGAAGAGATGTTTTGGGAAATTTAATACAGTAGCTAGGGGAAAAACATTAGGAACAGAAAAATATTGGGAGAAATTCATAGCTACCCATTTATTATATTTAAAAAACACCCACACGAGGCTAGGCACCAGCATAGAAAATGCTAACTGGCCAACTATTGAAAAAAAAAGAGAGAATATAAAATATATTTTATATATTTTAAAGAAGAAGAAATATTATATTAAAAAGAAGAAAAAAAAGAGGCAGGAGTGATAAGTTATTGTAAAGACTCATCAGAATTTGTTTATAAATATATTTTTTTAAAGGTGAAACTACATATGTGTTTTTGTTTTGTTTATATAAAAGTTATAGAAATAGAATCTTGCCTTTCAGTCTTAGAAAACATCTAAGATTTTTTAAAACTCCCCAACTCTTTCTAAATTCTTTAGATTTAATTTCTTAGCCAATTGAAATTCTATAGAATGTGGATGTAGCTCTCTTAAAGCACTTATACACTGGTCCATATTGTATTACTTTTGTACAGAACTCAAAAACTGTAGGTTAGTATCGATGGGAAAATGGTGTTCTAGTACACATTTTAAGGTTAAGTTGGTTTTGGCAAAAAATATATATGAATTTAGGTTAAGACACAGGCAAGTAATTGCAGGGGTCTCAGGAAGAGGTATCTAACATAAGTAAAGATAAAGAATTTGGGACTGTAATTTCAGGAAAAGTGCCATTTTAGTTCATGAGAATGGATAAGATCCTCAAGAGAAAAGTCAAATAACTGTGAATAATGAATGCTCAGTTTCAACAATGGGATGAGGGGAAAAGATAAAATGAATGATCTTTGTTTAGAAGAAAAACATCAAAGGTTAAAAAGAGAACTAGTTCCATCCAGAATAGTGACCAAACACCACCCTTTTGGAAGTGTATGGAGAAAGAAGTGGTGTGAAGACAATGTCAACTTTCAGTGAAGCTAAAGAAATAAATCACAATGGGCTAAAGAAAGGGATTTTTTTTAAAAGATGGAGTTGGAGATTTATGAGGTTAAAAGGAGGATAAAATCAAAGATTTCAGATACAAAAAAAAGTGTACATCAGAAAAGATCAAATTCAAGAGAAGACTGCAGGACTGAGATGACCAGGAAGATTTTGACCATGACAATAAGGAGATATGACATTTCCTTGAGATAAGTTTCAAAAATGAGTAACCCAGGAAGCTATGGATATGTGCTTAGATGCTGATAGGAAGATGTCACTCTGAGTCATATATAGAAAACAAGCTCAAAGTCCAGATTGCCATGTACGGAAGGGACTGTAGCCTGCAGAGAGACTCACACAGGACAGACTCTGTAAGCAAAATGAGGGATAATTAAGGGACAAATTAAAGCTGTACGAACACAAGCAAGTTTAGACATTTATAATTTGCAAAGAAATTAACAGCAGGATTTCCTACATTTTTCCAGCAATGCTCAGAAGACTGAATGAATGCAGGTCAGACCCAGAATGAGGAAAAGCATAAGTAAAGGCCCAGTAATGAGATTTTGTGTGGGAGAACTCAGGGAGTCATGGGAAAATGGAATGGGGCAAAGTGTAGAGTTAAATAGGAAGCTAAAAAGGATTACTCTGGTTAAAAATAAGGAGTGAAAATAGACCAGTAAATATCTTCAATGGTTTATACTCTTTCTTTCTTTACAATGCCATTTCCCTTTCCATACCGACGCTGAAAACTGATCTGTTGAATCAGATTGAAGATATTTTAATATTTTTGTCATAAGTTTATTAACTCAAAATAGTTATCATGGCATAAGACAATGTGAATGATCTACAGTAGATATTACACTGACATATGCAATAAATGGACATTTCAAACATCTCCAATCAATATCATTTAAATTTCATTCTTATACCTTTGGACAAACTGAAATTACTAAGCCAGAACCATGCAGATCAATTAGATTAGAAACTCGGAATGTAAAATAAGTAATCATTTTGGGGAAAAAATTCTCATGGCTAAAAGAACCCACTAAAATTCTTCTAAAACGGACTAAATATTTCTGAATGTTCTTTAATTTTATTTATTCTGTTATAGGCTGAAATTGGGCTAGTTTCTTGTCTTCTTTATCTGTCTGAAGAGCTAATCCAACCACAGTGTCTTCTTAAGCATTAGAAGGAATTTTGCAGTTGGATCTCTTCAATGAGGGTTCACAGATCAAATACTGGTTCTTAGGAATGAAATGATTGTGGATCTGAAATGATTGTGGGAGAAAATCCAATTTTTGTTGAAAGTTGAGTTTATTAAAAATAATATTTTGAGTATTGAGATCTAGTTAAAAATAGTAACTTAATGAGGTATATTTATCATATGCAATACAAAATAAGAATAAAATCATAGGAATAAGATCTTCTGTTTCTTTTCTTCTCCCCCCACCCCTTCTTACATATGGAGTCCAGTGTTAGGTGAAGATATTGAAGAGAAACATTTGGTGAATTGCTGAAGAAAGGACAAAAAATATTGGAAGGTCACTTTCGTGCAGCAAGATGATTATAGATTATGTTACCTTCTTACAGATCCTATAGATCAATAAAACTGACTTTGTGCAAATAACAGTAAGTCTAAAGACTGTATATATTTAGTGACTAAAACAGATCCATAACTCATTCTCTTACACTGTGGTGTGCCACATAAATTTTCTCTTAATCTTCATAATTCATTAACAGAATGACCTTCTATAGAAAGCATAGATTTTTTTTTAGTTAATAGCACTAGGATCCTAGGGTGTAAGTGTGTAAGTGACTGTGAAATGATATATAATTTGGTCCTCTGATATAAGAAACCTGTGGAACTAAAAGTGCTCCACTAAAGAAGTTTCTGACTCTTACCTCTGAAAGCAATTCCAGTTTTTAGGAGCTTTCATTTTTAAAAATGCACATTTTTCAACGTAGAAAGACAGATTGTGGTAGAGCATGAAGTGTCAGAAGAGCTGGTTATGTCATAGACCTATGATCTAGACAATGTGTGATACAAGATCCAATCTTTCTGACCTCAGAGCGGTAGCTTATAAATGCTGAAAAGTAATGTCCTTCTAGCCTACTTTGGTGTGGGGGGCATGTACCTCGTGAGATGCTGTCTTTGAAAGTTCCTAAAAAATGCATATGCAAAGTGATATAATATTAAAACATCTTTTACCAATTATTACTCTTTTCTTGTGTGTTTTTCGTGGGTATTAATAATCAATGGTGGGCTGGGGATTTAGCTCAGTGGCATAAGCGCCTGCCTGGCAAGTGCAAGGTCATGAGTTCAATCCCTGGTACTGAAAAAAAAAAAAAAAAAAAAAGAATGGTGACCACATTCTATGTATTTGAAGATTCTTAGGATTGTTTTAAGCATTTCTTTCTATCTTTTGCATTTCTTGCCTTATGTACCAGGAAAACGTCTTCTAAGGACATTCAGGGGCATTTCTGGGACACTCTGTTGGAAACTATGTATGGCCACCTTATCTCAAAATGTCTGATACCAGAAAGCATCAGGAAGAGATCAGAAGTCATAAAGTCACTGAAGTACCTGTGTCCCGATACTGAGGCGAAGTGATCCTAAATCATAAGAGAGACAATTGGTCTTGTCAGGCATCATCTAAAGCTATTACAAACCCAATGGGTTTGGCCAGTGTCTAGCATAAGGAAAAAGAAAGGTACTTGCCATCCTGATTCTTTTGTGGCCTAAGCAGAGACACCAGCCTGAGTGTGGGAGGCTAAATTATTCTTCCGTTCTCTAGCATTTGGGGTGTGTGCAGTTTCAAGATTACAGGACAAATGATAAATGAAAATTTCACTGCTGTTTCCTCACTCCCAAAAAATTAAGCAATAAAAATCTATTTTGATATCTCTATGGGGGCGCCTACATACCCACCAACCAGTCAGATACATCAGCATCTATTCCACTAAATGTGAGATATAGATGTTGACAAAATCGAATAGGTTTCCACACTTAATGAAGCATAAGTTCCCATTTAGGAATCATAAACAAGCTCATGTACTCCAGACCTGTAACACTTCATGTGTAATGTATTACAAGGCCTCAGGATTGCCACCATTTATTTATATAATGAATATGCTGGAGAACTTAAACGTGAACTTAAATGTGTGCGGGGATATATGAAGGATCCTAAGCAAGAGTGGATGTCATCCAGGGCACAATTCATATTCCCTGGTGGACAACTTCTGACTTCTTATCTTTACAGAGTTTGGTTTAATAATTTTCCTCATAAAAAATTCCCACAGATTTATAGAGAAAATATAGTAACCAAGAAGGAAAACATGAACATGAAAAGCAAATCCCAAATGTGTAAATGAACCTATAGCCAAGACTGACCATTCAGTTCTGAATGGTTGCCTCAAACCAGGAGCCCAGTGAAATCCTCAACTTCTAGGATGAACAGGACCATGCACTTGAGCCTCGCCTTCTCCTTCCTATCACAGAATTTTATTTCATTGTGGAATAAAACAGTGACTTCTGATCCATCACTTTCTAGGGTGTTTGGACAAGTTTCTAGACTTGGCAGCTCTTTTTTCCAGGACTACTTGTGGCCCAGAAGGAAGCTGATGTTCTTTGTAATGAGCTAAAAGTAGCTTCCAGAGAAGACATTTGTCAGAGCAGACTACTGTGATCTCTGGCTACCCTCACATTCAATAAAATCTCATGATACTGTGAATTGGTGTTATGAACTGGACGCTTTAAAATTCATTGATTTTTGATTCAATTGAAAGAGAAAAAATGGCTTTATTTGATTTTCATTTTGCAAATGGAAAAGGCAGAAAAAAATTTTTTTAAATATCTTCTATACTTGAGTCTCCATTGACACTCAATAGGAAATCTCTTCTTTCTGGATGGTTCCCTCCTTCTTTCGCTGGGGTCCCTATCTGGACTCATTTCCCAAAAAAAGCTGTTCATTGTCAGCAAGGGTTACATTCTACCATAGTCTTTCTTGGAGTGTAACCCTTTGATAAAAAACATAAAACCGACAGCACCTCAATTCCTCTGTCTTACCTGCATAAAAATGAAACTTTTTGGGCCCCACTGGCTTATTTTTCTCTGCCACAGGTGTCCTCATATAAATTATGATTTCCCCTTCCTGGTAAATAGCAATTTTTTTACCAATAATGTCTGAGATGATTAATCAAGAAATCAGTAGTGAGAATTTAATGAATCTAGAAAATAAATAAGAAAGATGAAAAAGTTGAATAGACAAATGAAAGAATAAATTCATTGGTTGAATAAAAAGTACTTAGCTGCTATTTTCTATGTATAAAAATGATGCTGGGCACTAGAACTGCAAAACAAGAAATAAAACCTATGGCCTTGGCTTCAGTGAACACACAGTCTATGTGAAGATGAATAATTCCAACAAAAGGCAGACAATTTCTCTGCCCTGGGAAAACCAAAGAAATCAGGAACAGTTGTCTCTTTCTAGTCACATATGCAATGCTCTCACATTATACCTATAGTATGAAGTTTATCCCCTTCTACTATAACTATTGCTATATATATATATATATATATATATATATATATATATATATATATGGCTTTCTCCACTAGATTATTTCTCTCATTTCACTTGATTTCAGGTTCTTTTTAGAGCAGTAAGTAGGGCTTATCTTAGTCTCCCATAATAAGTGTTAGTATCTATCATGAAGCACCACAATATGATATATATATTATTTTATTTTGAATGTGTTTCTTTTACATGACTCAGAAAAGTGATCAAGAAGTAAAACTATAGAAAAGATGAAGTGAAAAGAATATATATATAGTTTTTTATTTAGAAGCTTTCAGCAACTAAAATTAAAATTAAGATTTTAAAATCTCTAATGGATTTTTTTAAAGTGAGATTGCTGATGATTATTGAATAAATTAAATACAAAGCAATGTGTTAATGTTCTATAATTTTCAAACTATCCACAGTGTTTGAGTTCTATTTATTGAATTTCCAGTGTCCAGTTTGTATACTTGTAAGAATGTTCAGACTTCAGCCCAGGAACCCCAGGCAGATAAGTAAGTGAAAAGATGCATGTTGGAATAGTTCAGTCTCCTTAAATTTATTCCAGGCTAGTCTTTCCAGGGCATACATATAGGCACATATATAATTTATTGTGTGTGTGGCAGAGCCTATATTATGTGGTTCTAATTAGCTCGCAAGCCCAGCTGAATTTATCTAAGTAAGCAGTGATTTCCGTGAGTGGATGCCAACATGGGCAAACACATTTGCATAGGCAGAGTACCAGCAATTATGAAATTATTATACAAAAAATTCCTCCTTTTTGTTTTACATTTGTCACAAAATCAACAGAACTGGGATTTAAATTTCACAATTTGCACAATATTTTTCATGTATTCTTAACAATTTTTATCTCATTCCAATAATTACAGCATGTTTTCCTTCTCTGGGAGTTTGAGTTGGCATAGTTTGTTCCTTTTTTCCCCACTTCTCCTTACCAGTTATGCTAATACTAAGAATATTTTGTAACTTAGAAATTGTTACAATATACGGAGGGGGGTTATTTGGTGAAGTTGAAGAATGCAAAATTTGGGGATGGACCTGGGTTCAAGTTCTGATTTTATTACTCACTGATTATATGATCTTAAATCAGTCATTTTGCCCATTGGGGCCTTAATTTTCACACTTGTAATATTGGATTATTACAAGGGTTCAGTATATTTGTTATACCTAAAAAACTGTCTGTGGCTTGGTGCAAAACATGAAACAAAAAAGTATGAGCTACGACTTTTGGCAACGTGGAGATAAACAGGCATGTGTGGTCTCTAAAACTGGCCTAAATAATTTACATATTTGTAAAACATCGAAATGCTTAGGACCAAGTCAGCTCACAGCTCAATCATACACAATGAAACACAGCAGTGTCTGGTGCACACTCTGACTCTCTCTGACTCTCTCTGAGGATAAAAGTGAAAATCCTCCGTTAACTCGATTGGAGGGCACACACAAGGGAATGTTGGTGTCATGTGTATTTTCAGTGTAGATGATATCGTTAAGAGAAACTGATCAGATAAGGAAAGAGTGTAAAATGGGCCTTCGATGATTTGAGAGTTTAAAAAATTTGTACTGGAAAGA
Organism: Hydrochoerus hydrochaeris; assembly: GCA_004027455.1. NCBI lineage: Eukaryota > Metazoa > Chordata > Mammalia > Rodentia > Hydrochaeridae > Hydrochoerus > Hydrochoerus hydrochaeris. The sequence goes on from PVLA01001037.1 coordinate 266,829, forward strand.
TACTTAAAGCATGTTATCCATTAGCCACTCACCCTAGCTATCCTTGGAGAATAGCATGATTGAAAACAGATGCAAAAACTGCACTTAATTCATAATTCCCACAGAGTAGACAGATTTTAATTGCCAGGATATTTTAGTCACCTTTGATTTAATAGTCTTTGGCTCTTATTTTTCCTGTTGAATTTATTTTTCTAAGATAAATAAAAATTAACTTTGTGACATCTCCTTGCAGTTTATGTTGCTAGTAGAGCATACCATGGTAATGTGGACTCAGTAAGGACTGAAAAGGCTGAGATGGGTGCTAGATGTCAGCTGTTATTGGGCTCACCACTCTTATTAGCTTTAGCTTCCAGTAATCCTAATAGCCTTAAACCATATACTCACTTATGTCTGATGTTTGAAAACTAAAATGATAGCCAAAGCTGTGAGTTAAATTCTTCAAAATGTTTTTATTCTTTGTGAGTTCTGTAATATGGAATCTCTGACAATTTCTGGAAATTTTGCCAAATAAATAAACAATAGAAATTAACATAGTGCTTTATTTAAAGACAATAAATTGAAGAATATAAAAACTTTCATTGCATTCTAGAAAGGTGGGTAAATAACTGTAAAGACATTAAGAAAAGGAAGGAAGGAAGAAGGAGAGAAAGAGAGAGAAAAAACTCAAATGAATAAACACAATAGAAAAACAGTGATGAAACTTTTGAGGCTACAAGAATAGCTGGGGGTAACTCTTAAAGAGCATGCTCCAACAGGGGACAGTCAAAAGGAAATTGGGTACCTAGAAGTGAAGGAGGATGTATTTGAGGCTATAAACCAGGAGGTTGGTTGATGACCTGTTTAGGAAAAAACCACACTTAACACCCCGAATTCTTGTGAGGAAGGAGACTGTTCACACCAGAGGATGCATAGGTCTATTTGCTGAATGTATTCATGTATATTACACACATGCACATATATGTGCATATATATTTCTATGTATGTTTACATAAATAAGTGTATTCATTCTTTGGAGATGATTGAAACAGACAATCTCTGGCACATGAGATGTAATTAAAAAGTGAGGTCAAGCCACATACATTAGTACATTCTTACAGTCCCAGCACTTTGAGAGGCTGAGACAGGAGTGTGACTTAGCAAGGCCCTGCCTCAAACAAACAAAAGAAGAGAGGCCATGTGGTCTTGTGGTACAGAGAGCAGCTGAGTGCACGTTTGAATACTGAAATCTCCAGGCTCCTTCCCCAAATCAGCTCTCTGGTGTCTGCAGCCAGCTTTGCACGCCCAGGCCAAGGGAGAATGAGTCTTCCCTGGGAAATCGATTAGTGCAGTGAGGAAAAAAAGGCCTAATTTATACTGGCTTTGGAACCTCCCGTAACAAAGAGCCAAATTAGATCACTCTGCAGTGTAGGCCACAATCAGCACAAGTCTACTCATTACATTATGCTCAAACCAGTTTCAGTGTTCTACTTTTAAATACAAGCCACAAACTGCCAAGCAACAATTAACAGACATATGAGGAAATCCTCTAACCTTAGGGACAAAGCCTCAGCTGAGCCAACCAAAAGGCAAAAACAGCTCAAAGGGGAGAGGGCAATATTCAGGGAGATGAAAACTTTAGAATCTCCAACCAGAAAAGTAGTGTGTGTTTGGGAAAAGTGAAAAAAGATACTAAGAAAAAATTATTTGAAGAGTGCAAAAGAACTCTTGGGTCTACCACAAGAAAAAAAAAAAAAACAGAAATGGGGGAAAAAATACTTAAATTGGAAAAAAAGTTGAAAAAAATTTCTAAAACCAAAACAAAATGACAAAAGATGGATAGGACAGTTAAAAAAATAATTCAAAGGACACCCCAAGAGTTTCAAGTTCCTACATTTGAATAAAAGGACTTATAAAAGAGGAGATCTGAGAAAGCAGAAGTGAGAAAATCATCAACAGTCATTAGAGAGTGTTTAAGCACAGAAGAATTCACCAACATCCAGCACAGGAAGTTAAAAATACACCCCCAAAGCACATTGTTTTTAAATTTCAAAAATGGGATCAATAAGATCCCAAGTTATTCCAGAAAAGAAAAGCAAGCAAAAATATAGACAAAAGTAGTTTTTATAGAAGGAACCAAGAGTAAAATATCATGGAGCTTTTCAACAGCTATACTGAAGGCAGAAGACAATAAGGCATAAACTACAAACTTCTGAGGCAAAATGATTTTCATGCAGAAATTTTTTGAATTACTAAGTGTACTTATTTATTGATTGATTTATAAAGTTTTTATTCATTATATTTAGGCCTATATATCTTGGGAAATTTAGTCTTCCATGTTTCCTTTCTGAGGAAGCTACCAGAGTGTAATACCCTGCTAAGGAAGAAAACAAGGGAGAAAAGGTAGGGGGGTTCACAGCAGAGGCAGTGGTGGTGGGAGCGCTGGTGAAGAGAGTCCAAGATGGCTGCCAGACATTGCTGGCGAGCATCCACCATGCTGGAGGTCAGAAGGCACCAAAGAGATTACCTCAGAAAGAGAAAACAAGGAAATAGCTTTCTGATGACTAAGGATATACACAATGGAAAATTTGAGGTGGAAAAGGTAGTAAAATAGAAAGAAAAATGAAAACTGAGGAGATTTACTAATCCAGGCAATATCAAAAGTTGATCTGGAAAGAAAAATGAATAACTATACTATATTGGTTTCACTGTGAATTATGTATACATAATTCATAACATAAAAATGAAAATTTTAAATTTTAATATTAAGAGGTTGAGGGCATATGGTGTGAATGTGTGTTTGACTAGTGATAGTGATGAATATGAAGTGAAGAGTTCGTTTCTCTTCTTTCACAGGAGAGAGTAAGTGGATAATGCCAACCCTAGACTAATGAATGTCTTAATATAAATCACCCTTAGAAAGATAGAAGTAAATACCAAAAGGATTATCTGGAAACAGAGAATTACTTTTTTGGGAACAAACCATTTGAAGGTGGATTTGAAGCTAAGGGAGATTTGATTTCAGGTTTTGTAGAAAAGACTGTGTATAAATTATGCAAGAACAACTTTGATAAAATTTAAAAATAATCTTGAAAAAAACCCCTCAGAAGCATATATGACATTCAAAGTGCACAAATTACTGACTAGGGAAAGGAATATATGACATGAAAACAACAGATAGAAGAAGGCAGAGTCTGTATTCTGTATTCTAATTGTACCTGTAACGACTAGCAAATTAGGCTGATTTCCATTCAGCAGAGGATAATGGGAGGAACTGAAAAGTGGGAAACAGAAACCTCATTGGCTAGACCAGTGGCTTTCAAGCTCATTAGTCTCAGAAGCCATTTTGCTCTTGAAGAATTATAAAGGACTCCAAGGTGGTTTTGTTTGTATTATTTATAGCTGGCATATATTTCATTAGAAATTAATGTTAAGAAAAATTTTAAATATTCATTAATTCTTTTTAAAAAGTTGAATTCACCCACACTTTATGAAAATTACAGTTCTTTTTTGTTTAAAGAGAAAAAATAATTTAAAAACATGATAATTAGGCTAGCACGGCTAATACATTGTGTACAGTTATCTTTAAATTAATTACTCAGAGTACAAGATATTTGCCATTCTTTTCAATGAACTAAGAGAAGTTGGTAATATAACTATCTTAACTATCATATATACATATATTATTTCTTTCAGCTTCTCACACTAGAGAGAAAATACAATGTTTATATTATTTCAGTCATTTTGAGTATACTCTCATTTACCTATAAAAACCTCAAGTTTTTTCAGCTTTATAGCTGAGTAGTACTCCATTGTATAAAAATATCTTTTTTATCCATTCCATGATTGATGGGCATTTAGGTTGTTTCCAAGATTTAGCTATTACAAATTGTAGTGGTATAAATGTGGGTGTACATATATTGCTGTGGTATGATGTTTTCAATTGCTCTGGGAAAATATCCAGAAGGGCAATAGCTGGATTGAATGGGACCTTCAAACCTACTTTTTTTTGAGGAATCTCTGCACTGATTTCCACAGTGGTTGTACCAGTCTACACTCCCACCAACAGTGGAGAAAGGTTCGATGTTCCCCACAGCTCCACCAGCATTTGCTTTGGGTTGATTTCTTGATGATACCCATTGTTTCTGGAATGCGATGGAATCTCAGTGTTGTTTTAATCTTCACTTCTTGAATGTCCAATGGTGTTGAACATTTTTCCATACATATATTTGCCATTTGTATTTCTTCATCTGAGAAATACATATTCATCTCAGAAGCTCATTTTTGGATAGAGTCTTTGAATTTGGGGAGTCTGATTTTTTTTCAATTCTTTATATGTTCCATATAGAAGTTCTTTCTCTGAGGGACAATTGACTAAATTTTTTTCCCATTCTGTGGGTTGTCTTTTCACTCTGTTGGTGATTTCTTTTGATGTGAAACTACTTTTTAATAAGATGACATCCCAGTTGTTGATTCTTTGAAGTATTTCCCATGTAGTTTGGGTTTTGTTCGTAAACTCTGCCTATCCTTATGTCTTCAAGATTTTTACCTACTTTTTCTTCCAGTGGATTTAGTGTTTCTGTTTTAATATTTAGATCTTTGATTCATTTTGACTTTAGTTTAGTGCATGGTGATAGACAAGGGTCTAATCTTAGTCTTTAGCATGTGCAGAACCAGGCTTTCCAGCACCATTTATTAAAGAAGTTATCTTTCTTCCAGTGAATGTATTTGGCACCTTTGTCAAAGATAAAGTAGTTTAGTATGTTTGGGGTTGCTTCTGCATCTTCCAATGTGCTCCACTGATTTTCAGGCCTGTTTTTTGACAGTACCACATTGTTTTTATCATAGAAGCTTTATAGTATAACTTCAAGTCAGGTATTGTGATGCCCCCTGTCTTGCCTTTGTTGCCTAGAATTGTCTTTGCTATTCTAGGTCTCTTCTGATTGCAGATTAATTTTAGGATTCTTTTGTCTAATTCTGTGAGATACTTTATTGGAATTTTGATCACAATTGCATTAAATCTGTATAACAATTTGGGAAGTATGGCCATTTTCACTATATTGGTTCTTCCAACTCAAGAGGAAGGGATGTCTTTCCATTTCTTGATATCCTCTTCAGTCTCTTTTTCAGAATACTGTAGTTTTCAATGTAGAGGTCTTTTACATCCTTCATTAAACTGATTCCTAGGTATTTCATTTTTTTTGGATGATATTGTGTTGCTTTCCTGATTTCTTTCTTACTGAGTTTGCTATTCCTGTATAAGAAGGCTATTGACTTTTGAGTGTTGATTTTGTATCTAGATACACTACAGAAGGTGCAGAGTTGCTGAGATTATCCACCAACCTGCCAAATATTTACTGCTGGCTTGCTGGGATAGAATGGCACAAATCAAGACTCTGTTTCCACAGGTTGTCTGCCTGTGACAGCAGAGACAAACCTGGACAAACCCAGAAGTGAACTTTTTTTTCCTTCCCTTCTCTCTCGTTTGTTTTTGTTTTTTGCTTTTTGAGAATTATACTTCTTGAAACAAGAAAAATTAATGAGAATCATGCAACCTTTCACAGTTTGGCAAATTGCTTTTAACATCTGACAATAGAAAACAGTTGCTTATCATAGATGATTCTGCATTCAATCTGTTTTGTTACTTTGATTGAAGAATATGAAGGAAATCTGGCCTCAGACATATATAATAATCTAGCCTTTTTCAGTAATTATTGTGAATATTCCTTGGTAAAACACCAAAACGACATGAAATAGTTTGTTAAGGTTGAATTCAAATACAGAACATAAAATGCTACCAGTGGACTTCATTCATTGGTCTATCATATACTTAGAGTCCCTTACTCAAGTATGACTTTTTAACTGCCAGCACTAATCATCTCATTGAATCATACAGATCTTCAAATTGCTGACACATTTCACACACAATATGAAAAAACTCAGTCATTAATATCACCACCAATCTCATCAGGATTTTTAAACTAATGACAAGCTGTTAAGCTACTGGGAGTAGACAAAATTTTTCAAAATTCTACAATTTTCTTGAAATCTTGAAATTTTTATTGTAAATACCATCAGTTGCATTTTTTAAAGTGATAAGTTTTGATAATTTTGAAAAAAAATGTCTCTGAAGTGTCCATTTCATTGGCAACATAACAAAAAGACAAATAATGTCTTAGTATTTATGAAATTATAAATGCTCAGAACATGCCTGAGGACTTTTGGACTTACACTGTAAACTCCTTAAGAAAGGAGACTTATTCTTACTCATTTTGCTTCTCTAGGACTGTTTAGTACCTTATAAGTGGTCAAGAAATAGAATGAAATGAACAAAATTATGAGGGTTGCTGAATTAAACAATAATTTATGTGGCAAAGCACGAGAAAATTAATGGAAGACCAAAATAGTTTTGAGTAACAAATTAAAAGTTCTGTATATTATTACTGTGTGTACTCTTCTTAAAACTCATCTGTTGCTTTTACCCTACCTCCCTCAAATGGCATCAGTTTGTCCCAAAGAATAAAATAGCATAAAGCAAAGCCTCACACTGCAGCTCTTCTATCCAGCTCAAATCACTGTCTCTATCCATATCATCCAAGTTAACCATCTGTCTCCTTTCACCTATCTGATGATTCAGCCACCCCCCTACCCTGCCCCAGTAACTTCCTGCACTATTTCATAGCCTATTTTTCACCTTACTTCACTTTCAGGTAGTCTGATCCCCTAATGATATATCTCTTCTCTAACCAAGAAAGTTATTTAAGAAAGTTTAGGTCATATGGCTTATCATCTTATAAGTAGACAATCAATTGCTTGCCAGTTGATTCATATGCAATAAGTTTGTTTTAATTTCTTGTAGTGTAGACATTATCTCTATCAAGGTAAGACTAAGAAATAAGGAGATAGTTCTATCTGTGTCTCGTGGGCTAATAATTACTCTATAATCTGTTGTTACTTGTTTTTCTTGCTGATCCCACAGTGTTTAAAATGGTCTGGAGTCAATGTAAGTCTCTAGTAAACACTTGTGGAATAATGGAAGGCAGAGAGCAGGAGCTGTTATTTAGGAAATTGGTTATGTACAAGGGAGTTAAAGCGAAGGATTGCATATGGTAAGTTTGAACATCAAAACCAAGTAATATTTGCTGACTTCCAATTTTCCAAATGATTTCCATTACATTTGATTTGTCCCATGGTATGTCCAGGTAAAAGGTAGAACTAGAGAAAGCAGTTAATGCAAATACAACATTTGGTTCCATAAACAAATGATTTCACATTACATAATTCTTTAATAGCAAATCAAATTTTCTCAGGATCAATTATTTTAGTGCCCTGATAAGAAATTTCCTGGAAAGAACTTTTTAAGATATTTGTTGAAAACCAAGGCAATTCTGACATTGGCCCCACATAATAATCCTCACTTTAAAAAATGAAACAAAACAAAAAATAGCTTCATAGAATTGCAATGGAAAAATGTACTGGATATTTATTAATTGTCAAATACATGGATAACTTTCACTATTTCATCTTCCCCCAAAATCCTCAACACAGATATTAATATCTTTGTTTAGAGAAAAAGTAACTGATACTTTAGAAGAATAAGAAGCTTATCCAAAATCACAGAGTCTAAGCTGTGGTCCTCTGTGTTGGGAATTACTGACTCTCACAGCCGCGCTATTTTTGCTCTGCTTCCTAAGGCTGCTTCCTAATTTCATAAGATGCCAGATAAATAGCCTGATGAAAAATTAACTAATTAAATGCATGGGAAGCTATGAGGTGAACATCACAGAAGATGCTCCCTCTCATTAATGCAAAGGAAAGAAATGAATCTCCTGGATGGAGCATGTGTTTGGGGTGAGGGTGGTAATTTGGAAGGCAGATGATGCAATCCCTGGCTTTTTGCTGACTCAGAAATGTCCTGCAATGGTAACTATAAACAGATGGTCCCAACTCTCTGTTCCTTTTTGTGAACTATATGACCTCAACTCAACCAATCCCCAGGTGTGGAACCAGATGCCCTTTTACCTTGTCAGCCTGATAAAATGACTGAAATTAAAAAAAAATGACAGGTCCACTTGTAAATGTTAGAAGCAGCCCTGCTCTGAGACATAGCCATTTTGTGCTCCCAGGGATTACGACTCCTGTGCTAACAGGTGGTGTCAGAACTCAAAACCTGATCCTCCAGGAGCTGTTTGGTGCTCAGTTTCTCCTTTCACTGTAGGTGTAATGCACACCCTCAGTTTAGTGTTTCTCTGTGGGAAAGACACCAAGAGACCTAATCCTGGAGAATGTCCTAGGATTTCCAATATCACTAGAGGAAATTATTTAATCTGTCTTAGGGCTTTCCTTTTAGGATTTACTCTCCAGACAATTGGGGAACTGTCAAGATTTGGTGTGTGTATCTATTTTCAGGCACAGAAATATATTTGCTTTTAATGCAATGTCTCTTTCCCCATCCACTGAAGTGTGCTTAAATGTTTGAAGACTCATGACTGAAGAACACAATGGTCTTCAGACTAAATTCACGGTGGATGCCTTCCATCTATACTGCATATTAAGGTACAAAGTTAACAGAAATCACTGCACAAATACATTGTGTAACAGAATGGCATAACAAATTGATTTAACCAAGAACAAAATAGCTGAGGATAGAAAAAATGTTCTGTGTGCCCAGCTATTAATCCAAGTATGGGATAGGGTTGCTAACCTTTTGTCTGAGTTTCCCAGGATGTTAGCTAATGGTGATCCCCATGAATCTTAGGTGGTTTCCATAGCAACTGCCTAAGGTGCTTGATGACTGACAGTCACGGATGGAGTTAGCATGACCTGGCAGACCGGGATCCCAAGTCGTTTTGTAAATCTCTGCGCCAGCAGGATCATATGTCTCAATGCCATTTTTTAGCCCGTCTCTTCATCACTTACCAACCTGTTTCCTTTATCCCTGCTTCTCTTTTTAAAATTCTTTGTTAAATCAAAATTATTAGCAGATATATGTAATACCCCTTCACCTTTCAATGTTTAGAGACATATTAAAGGCAAGATCCCTAGGAGTATGCAATGATACGGTTTTGAAAGTTGCCTAGTTGGAGAGAAGTGGAGATTTGACAATTTTAGTATCAGCCTGTACATCCACTATGTTCTCTTCCTTTCAGAGGTAATGAAAGTGTACCTCAGGGACCCCTAAGTACTTAGCAATACATGTGCATGAACAGATGCTGCCAAGATAAGGTACATTAATTGCAATTGATTAATATTGAGCATCAATCCACTGCAATTTGCCCTGGTCCATGTTTTCCCTTGGATTAGATGGCCTTGTGTCAGCACTGGAGCATTTTGTACTTTTCATCTATGTGGCACTTGAGTTGGACATATATTGGTTTAGGTTTGGTAGAGTGTATTTTTGGCTCACAGTCAGTCCTGTCCATGGGCGAGTTAGTCTTCCAGTATTAGAAAGTCCTTCAAGAATGCTACACTGACTTCTTTTGGGCCAGAGTCATATGTTTGCAATTTTGTATTTTGTTCTTTAAAGAAGATACCCAAGTTGTATAAATTTTAGGTTCTTCCAAATCTGAATCTACCCTTGACTTTGCTTTATATGTCTTTTGATATTTACCTTATGCTAATATTTTATTCTACATGGCAAATGATACCTTTTTATTGAGTGTATGATTGTAGGATTTAGGGCTTAAGCTTATGAAAACTTCTGTCATGGTAATGCTTTTCTTTTTTGAGGTCAAGTCTGCAGAGGTAAAGGAAAAAAAGAAAAAATAAAAAGGATAAAACTTTACTAAAGAGTTACATGTCTAATCCCATATTGTCATTTGCTTACGAAATAATAACATCAAATTAGAAATATGAATCATTAAAATTATTTTTCCTTTCTAAGACAGGGTTTCACTATGCAGTTCAGGCTCATTTTTAGTGAACTCACTTTTAGTTCAGGCTGACCTCCAATTCACAGAGATCCTCCTGTGTCAGCCTCCCAAATGCTTGAATTACAGGCATGTGCCACCATGCCGCGCTGAATCATTAAAATTGAGAGCACCCCCAATTTGCCAAAATTAGACTACAATATCATTTCATTGTATTTCTTCTTTCTCATTTGCACAATACAAATGCTGAGATGATACAATCATTTTGGAAAACATTTGGGTAGTTCTTTTTTAATGTTAAACCAACAGTTAACATATAATTTTGTTGTTCCATTACCAGAGAGTATTCTTCTACGAGATTTGTACCAAAACATTTGTAGCATCTTTATTGTAACAATCCAAATGTCCATCAGGAGATGGATGGATAAACAATTTGTAATAGAGGCATCTAGTGGACTAAATACTCAGGGGGAAAAATGAATGAAATATGAATGCACAATGTCATGGGCAAACCTCAAAATATTCACGTTAAGTTAAAGAAGTCAAGCATACTAGATGATTTCATTTCTATACAATTTTAGAAAATGCAGTGGATTGCAGTGGGGAGATGCCAAATATGCAAGAGGAAACCTCTGTGGGTGGGAGCCATGTCCGCTGTCTTAACTGGGGTGATATGTGTCAAAAATGTACTTCTTAACTAAGCATCGTTTCTGTTTATAAATTATATGTCATTAAGGCTTTTTTAAAAAAATGCAGCTGAAATTTTTGTCATTCCTGAAATGGGATGTTATTTGCTTCCTGCTGGATTCATGGCAGGTACCCTGCATACATTCCACTATGTGTTTACAATGCAATTAGGAATCTCTTGTATTCTTTGGATGCTTCAAGTGACAGCCATTGATTTAGTTGATTTTCGTAGGCATTAAAATGCTTTCATCCACGCTATTCTCATTTTAAAACTAAATTAATTAAGAGGTGGAGTTTTGTGAACAACTCACTCAAAAAAAAAAAAAACCTTTTCAAAACTAATTAGGATGCAGTGGTTTATGAACAAATCTCAGAAAGTCCAGGAAACTAGTGGAGAACAAATATGACTAGTTTCAAAAAAGATACTTCTTGTTCACATATGACATTGGCATATTGATCAAATTCTTCTCTGTCAGAATGTCCTTAAAGTATCTTTCCAGAGAAGAGACCCATTTGTTATGCATGATTCTGTTTGTAATTTCTCTTTTCTATTCATTACAGACAGAAAGTCATTCCAAAACATGACAACATCAAGTGACTATGATCTAAGTAATCTGGTAATCTGTAGGTAACACCACATCACAGTTGCTTTTTGAATAAGTACATGAATTAAATAATATATGTCCAGTCTTGCTTTCTTTTATATTTTTAATCATCGCACTGAGCTTAGTGTTCCACACCCTATGACTGTAATGAATAGAAATTGGCTGTGATTTAGGCAAAAAATAGAGCATATGTCAAAGTAGTAGGACATTCAGATTAAATACCTATATACTACCAGTTTCATTCATGTAACATTTCAACACTCAGAACATTTTAAATTATTATCTTTGAGAAGGAATATTTTGATACTGAAACCTGTGCATCTATAAGACAAAAATTGAGGCTCTTTTTAAATCTGAAATTCATGTGAGCATTTTCTCAACTTTATGTGAAAAAATGTGTTAGTCATTAATATTCTAACTATATTACATTCAATGAACTGCAGAATCTAGCAGTAGAAAAAAATTTAGAACAGGAAAATGTGGGTTTATCCTAAAACAATAGATGATTTCGTGCATGTTTCATCCTCTTCAAAGCAAGAGTTGGTTGTTTGAATGGGCTAATTTTTAAGATTCCTTCCCAAGTGAAATTGTCTAATCTATTGAGAACTATCTATAGAGTAAGACTTAGATCAATTTCTTCTTCAGAATGTATGATAGTTTTTGTCTTGTGATAAACATTTTAGGGCCACTAACTGGGTCCTCATGTGGCACCAATGACTTCCCAGTTTTCAAATGGAGAAGTCTGAAGTTATTGATTTATTTAGCCAATAGACTGAAAGGAAGCTAAAAGCCAGCACCGGGCCCCCATCAACCCTCCCACTGTGGAGCCATTCTGACTGCCAGGACCGGCCACCTACGTCAGCATGGCCACTTGGAGTTGGCCGACTCCAGAAGGCATCTGGTTACACCCACCAGGCCCCAGGAGGATTTTGGCACCTTTGGATCCAAGATGTAATTGACACTGAACTAATAATGATAAATGTGCATCTTCTTTCTTTCCTCCTGTTTTCTCTAGTTTTAATTACAGCTGGAATATTTCAACAAATTTATTAGGAACAAATGAAATCCAACGTTTTTATATTACAAAAAATACGTTTGTGCCTTAAGCAAATCTTGTGATTGCAGAATCCTATGCAAATTATGTTATACATAGTTTATAGAAAAACCTCAAGCAATAGCTAACCAGAAAATCGAGTTTTTCTTACTCGTCTGATCCTCTCATTCTAACTCTGAGATACTGTGAATCACTAGTACTGAAACAATAATAAAGGTAGCTGGCACTACCTGGCAGATTAAACACAGAATGACCTCTAAGCTTTATTCTTCTGCATTCTGTGATTTTGGATAAACCACTAGTAACTCAAATTACCTTAAAGAGTACAAAGTCTTCCCCATATGCTGACAAGTTACATTCCCATGTCAACAAAAGGGAAACATTGCATATATCTAGCCCATTTGTCTCCTGCTGAACTTTACTTTTGAACTAATGATTATACAGAGTTAAAACCAAACTATTTCTATCAGTTTTGAGATATACACTACCTATAATTATTTTTCTTCATAGAAAATGCCTTGATTTTCTTAGTGATTAGTCACAAGAGAAACTTCCAGTTCAAAAATTTTAATGGAAAGGCATAAAGATCTCAGGTAAGCAAATGATTGAAGTAGTTGGCTGGGCAGTAGGATTGGATTAAGCATTTGTTTTATCTACTTGTCAGTAAGGTATGTCCAAGAAAATGCTTTGGAAAAGGAAAGTATTTTATCAGTGTGATTACACAGAAAATTAATGTTTATTTTACCCAAATAATAAACTCGTGAATCTTATAATTACTCTTATATCAACACAATGCTAAAAAGAGATGGGGCAGGGAGAGGCAAAATGAGGTGCTAGCCTTCAATTCAAAATTTGGGTGGGAACAAAATATATTCAGTAATTAAATAATAAATTCTAAAGAATGGAGAAAACATGAAGGATACATCAAATGAATGTAGAAAAAGTTCATAGTGAATGAAATAGCAAAATTATTAATTTTTTAGAAACTTAACTGTAATGATTTCCACCCCTGTGCTTTAGCTGGGCATCTCAGGGTCAATAGTCTACCCTTTAAAATTTATCTTTTAGCTAAAAGTCACTCATAAGTTTTATGTCTTCTGTTTCTAAAATGGAGAATGAAAAGCCAAATGGTTTCCAAGAAGCAGGCAGTTACAGGTAAACAAGCTGGTAGTAGGGATCATGGTTAAAATGGAAAAAATGCTGGCATCATTAAAGCTGTCTGTTACCCCTGACTTCCAGAAAGTGAGAAAAAGTAGGTCTAATTTTGCTAGATCTACTATTGGGTGGAAAAACCTTTGTCAGCCAAAAATAGAATGTCTAGAATTTCCCATGTTTATTCTATTTTTTTACGCAAACTAAGTCCATGAGAACACCCCACCAATAGGAATAGATCTGAGACTGCATAGTGGAAATGGATATGAATCTAAGATTTACTTTATAAAAACTTAGTTTTTAATAATTTACTGGGAATTTTCTAAAGGATAGCTCTTCTGTTACATTTTATGTGCTGTTGCCCTTGGTGTTAATTTGTTCTTCACCCCACATATCATGACATAAAGCTTGTTCTTTAAAATTTTTCAAAAAGCTTACATAGGAGAATCAAGAACAATGTCAGATCTGGGAAATTACATTGTGCCATGTTGAAAAAAAAGGAAACAACAAAACTATATCTAAAAAAAAAAACATGGAACATTATGAATTGGAAAACCCAAGTAAGGATATTTGAGCAAAATAAGAAGACTAATAAATCAAATTGCGTCCTATGAAAATAACTTTCAAAACATGTCTTCTAACTTCCTCTGGTGGCAAATAATCACACACACCCTGCACAAAATAAATTCTCTGGAGAACACAGGCAACAAAGGAAATTCATAAACTCAACAGCACAGAGAAAGCATGGAAGTTTCACTAGAAAATTGAATTCAGGGCTGGGAATTTAGCTCAGCAGCATAAGCGTTAGCCTGGCAAGCATGAGGTCGTGTGTTCGATCCCCAGTACCAAAAAAAAAAAAAGAAAAAGAAAATTGAATTCATAGGTAATTCAGTTTAATTTACTGGGACCAGCAGAGAATTAGCTGGCTTTTGCATATAAGGTTACTGTTCTACTTCATTCATGCTAAATGCGGATTTTTACTTACATTGAACATGAACCCTACCTTCTCTTTCTTGACTGAGCCCCTTTGTCTCACCTGGAGAATGTCGTGAAGTCTTTTTGACATTTATTCATGTTATTTAGTAGTATCAATCATACTCCTGTTTGGGTTTCAGGCAAGCCACAAGCCCTTCAGAATTATAGTTATTATTTGGTTTACTCTGGTTTGCTGACAAAACAGACAAACAAACAAACACAGAACAAACATGTAAAAACACTGACCATAGCCCTGCTGCCTGCCAAGGTCAACCCTGGTTGACCTATTTATTCTTGTGATAAAACAATAGGTTATGGGGGGAACAGTAAAAGAACATAATTCTAACTAAAATATTCAGACTGAAAGTTTTTAAAATTATTTTTTGAAGTAAAAACAACTAAATATTTGAGCCAGGTAGAGAAAAAAAATAGACATTAAATAAATTTTTCCTGGCCTGGGATTTAGCTCAGCGCCATAAGTGCCTGCCTGGCAAGTGCAAGATTGTGAGTTCGATCACTGGTACAAAAAAAAAAAAAAAAAGAACAAAGTAGTTGCTCAAAATAAATTCTTCCTTAAATTTCTAATACTTCAATTAGAGTGAAATTAAACTCAGTGAGTTAAATTTAAATATTATGAGTTGAGGTTTATTAAGCTTTGCCACTTGAATTTGCTTTAGTTTACAATATTTTATTTTTAAACATCCGAATGTCAAGATTGTAAAAGGTACTACCTAATAAAAACTTACTTGGACAAATTTTTAAATTTTGTTTCCTATGTCTGTTTCTTAGTGAAATGCTACATGATTCTTCTTGTTCATTTCTATTACTTATTTAAGAAGCAGGTCAATGAGATTCATATTTGAAACATTTACACAAATTTTCCAAATTATTGTCTCTAGTCACAGTAGGTGCCAAAGTAAGTTTTCAGTTTAGAGTAGACCTTTGTATTTTCTTTTACAGGGTCATGCAAAGCAAGGATATCTTCTTTAACTGAGCTTTAAAACATTCCTGGCAGTGTCACTATCAAAATAAATAGAAGTTCTATTCCTGAAAACGAACATGGATTTGAATCGACTATAAAAGTGATATTGTCGCAACTTATTTCAACAAAGAGAAATCCTAAAATTGAAAGCAGGCTCCTTCTGTCATGTGTCATACAAGAAAAAATGGGGGGGGGGAGGAAATCTTAATGTGTTCCTCATTTAGATTCCTCTTCTTTACTATTAACATAACTTTCTCCAACAATGACACACACAAAAACATTGTGCCACTCTTGAGTATTGAGGACATTTCTTTTTCTGCTTTGGTTTCCACCATTTGGACATTAAAAAGTGAAGAATATAAATAAATATGTATATTATATATATGTATATATCCTTCACTATATATATATGAAAGTGGATCCACTATTTAGCTATTTATGTGCATGTTTTTTGAACATGGATTTGATCTTAACTTGAAAACCAGATCACAAAACTTTTTTTTTTTTGAGAAATTAGAATTTGAGATATTAGGCTTAGTGTCAGGATTATAGATGTTTCCATTAATTCACAAACTAGTGTATTGTTTAGCGATATTCACGGTTTTTAAATTGTAGCTTTTGGTGACTTAAATGTGTATTCTTGGGGCTGAAAATATAGCTCAGTGGCATAAGCACCTACCTAGCAAGCACCAGGTCCTGAGTTCAATTCCCAGTCCCCCCAAAGTATATTCTGCATGAAATACTTTATAATTTTAGTCAACAAGTTTATGGATATTCACAATGAAAATGATTCATATGCAGACTAAATCTATGCAAACAAACCCCATAATTTTAGAATAATTGGACTGAATAAATAAATCACTTACTCCAAAACACAAAATAGCCAAGAATTTCATCTTGTTTCTCAAGAGTAATTTGTGATATGTAGCACTAAATTCAGCTCACAGGAAGCTGTTGGGAGATATGCTTCATTCTTCTTCATGCACTGACCTCTGGCATGGTTATTCTCTTTCTCTTAGTTTGTTCATCTTAACAATGGGTGTACAAACACTTGCCACTCTGCTGTTTTGCCTCACAGAATTTTTGAACAATGCTCCTGATTAATATGTCACATTTCCCAGCCAATTATTTTGTTTTGATTTGTTTCCAACTTGCCTCCGCCCAAACTCTGAGGCCTCCATTTCACTGCTGGTAAAATAAATGAAATTTGAATTATTAACAGATGCTATGCCATAAATTCCTGTGGGCTCCAGCCAAAGGCAAACTTTAAGGCTTCTTGTGAGAGTTAATAAGATAACCATGTATTTTAAAAGGTTTTGGGGTAAGCAGCAGGGTGAGAATGTCCACCCAAATACTCCACCTGCCTACTCACAGAGACACAAGATACTTCATCGCCTTTAAAATTCTGAGGAACTAATCGCCCTTATCAGAATTACCTGTGAGTTTGCTGGAAATGCTGATTTTGACTTTTTAATAGACCCTGATGAATGAGAACCCTAGAGACACAAGTTGGGAATCTGCAGTTTTAAATAAGCTGGGGAATGCTGAATCTGATTTGTGAATTTTATGTCAGATTTTTTCTGTGCCATGGATACAGGGGACCAGCTTGGGCAGGAGTTGGGGAGCTGACATGTGTGACTGTCCTCACCCACACTTCCTCTCTCAGCTACCTCATTACCCCATTTGGACAGCTAGTTTATGGTCCTCAGCTGAGACACACAACTACAATAATCTCAAAGGGTTAGTGGAGAGGTGGTCTCCAGAATACAATAAATAGCGTGTGTCATAGTCTACAAGAAAGATCAGGATTGAAGTGAAAAATGTCCCTCACACTCAGGTAGGGGTTTGTTACAGTTTGAATTGGGCTTTGCTTGTCAGTTGATGGGCTTTGTGAAGGTGAATCATGAGGGCTCTAACTGCATTAGTGCATGAATCCACTAAAGAATTTATACTTTGATGACATTATTAGGAAGTGATGGAGACAGGAGTTGGAGCCTAGTTGAAGAGTGTGAGTCAGGGGCTCATACACTTGGGACTCTATCTTGCTCCCAGCCCCTTTCTCTCTGGCTCTTTCTTGCTCTCTTTGTTTTCTGGTTGCCCTGATGTGAGCAGCCTCCTGTACACACACCCCTGCTGCCATGATGTTCCACCTCATTTCAGGTCCAAAGAAGTGAAGCCAAGATACTGTGAGCTGAAACATCTGAGACCACATGGTTAAAGAAACCTTTCCTCTTTTAAATGGAGTTTCTCAGGTATTTTGTCACAGTGACAGAAAACCAACACAGGATTTAATCTGCTCCCCCTGCCACCTTGGCACTTTTGCTAGCTTAGCAGGTGATGGAAATGCAAAAGTCCTTAAGACATTGTTTCTTCCCTCAATTAATGTGCCATCATAAGGGTGCTGACTTCTCTTTAAATAACTTCCTTTGACACATTGTTTATAAAAACAGTGCCTTGACTTGAGAATTACTACCGTAAACATACCTTTCACAGCAAAATTGTAGCACAGTTATAATATATGCAAGATATTGTCTACCTTACATAAACATTCGTTATTTAAGAAACTGGAAAAATTGGTCTGGGGATCCAGCTCAATGTTAAAGCATTTCCCTACCATGTGTGAGACCTAGGGTTTGAGTGAGTTCTAGCATCATATTTTTGAAACAGTTATTTCTGCCTCTTTAAAGAAATTGAATTATGGTATACACTATTAGGAACAGAAACCTTGATGTTGGTGGTTCTCTAAAATATAGCACAGTTGATTCTCTGTATCTCTAGGTTCCAAATCTGTGTGATCAAACCAAACCATTTCTGAACTATCTAGAAAATAGCTGTATCTGTACTGAACATATCTAGACCTTTTCTTATCATGTTTCTCTTGATAAAAAAGTGTAACAATGACTTAGATAGTATTTGCATGGTATTAGGTATTATACACATAATCTATAGACCACTTAGAGTATATGGAAAGTTGTGTGTAGTTTTTATGAGTATAATAAAATTCTGTGTAAGGATTCTATGGATTTTGGTATCCAAGGAGGTTCTTGGAACCAATCCACCAAGAAACAACTATATTCACATTAATAATTCACATTAATAATTCAAAGCTTTCTACTCAAAGTCTACAAGGTGATTCTAGAAAACAGTGGTTCTCAGACTTCAGAATCACTTAGAGATTCATTAAATCACATATTGCTGAGTTCCACCTTCAGAACAACTATAGCAGGAAGTCTCCTCATACCAATAATTTCTCTCTTTGTGTCTCTCTGTCTTACTACCTGTCTCTGTCTGTCTCTGTTTGTCTCTGTCTCTGTTCTGCCTGTCTCTGTCTGCCTCTCTGTCTCTTTCTGTCTTTTTCTGTCTCTGTCTCTGTCTCTGTCTCTCTCTGTCTCTCTGCCTCTCTGACTCTTTCTCTGTCCCTCTGGCAAGGTCTCACTACATTGCTTAACTAGTGTTCAACTCCTGGACTCCAGTGACCCACCCATCTAAGGAAAGAAAATGCGTGCATGAGAGATCCTGAACTTGAAACCTCAGATGAGTGCCATTGTGGGCAGCTAGCTTTGCCTTTTTTAACCAGTGTTTGTTATTCATACAGCAACACTTTGAGAACCACTGAATACACTACATGAATAAAAAGTATTGCATTCTTTCCTTCTTACTTTATATGCTAATGCACATATTTTTATTGACATGGGTTATCTTCTGATTTGAATAAAATTGCATTAAGAAATCTGATATATATCCGATATTTATATCTATCTGATATAGATACATCAACTAGTTTTTGAAAACGTGCTTGGCTTTTAGAATCCAAAAGACAAACAAATCCTACTTCTCAAAAAGCCATTTCTGGATCTTTCTCTCATGTGCACATTTCCTTTCTCCTGCATGCCACACCTTCTTACTCTCCTTATTCTCCTTTCCTGAATTTTGAGATTTCATTTCACTTGAGTGAACCCTAAAAAACATCATTTCCAGTATCTACCTGAACCTTGCCTTGCAATCTATAATTACATTCAATCACCATTTGAAAGTACAATTTCTGGAATGTGACACTTTGGAAATAATTCTTAATTGCAAAAATAAAAAAAGTTGCTTATCCAGTGTAGTATGCATTAATCTCATGGAGGGGAAAAAAAAGAGGGCAAAAAGAGGGTGAGAATATTTTCAGCCTCAGTACACATCCGAGTTATCCAACCACATAAAAATGCAGCCATGGTTTAGGAAAATCGTAAAAAGATGACAAATAGCCAATGACAGATTACCAGGTTCCCTGCCTGATCAAGCCATGCAGCTGGTTTCCTCTGCATGCAACCACCAAATGTAGCAGTGCCTCTTTTGAAGGCAGAGCTGCATTATCCTCTGTGATCTGATTCTCATCTATTATTGTGCTCTGAGGACCAAATATGCTCTGTGTAAATTCTACTTTCAGAGTTACCTACTTCCATTCCACTTCTCCCTGCATCTTACCCATTTCCATTTTTTTCCCCTGTGCTACCTCATTTTGAATCTAACCTCTGCCTTGCACTCTTCTGAGCAATAGCTTCACCCCTATCCCACACAGAAATCTGTGATGAGAACTGTGGTATTTGTCATGATTGCCATCCATTTTTCACCATCCTTTCTCACTTGTGTGGGTTTTCTTTCATTTGGAAAAAAAGAGCAGAGGATGGTGTTAAACGAAGCTCTGGAGGGGGGAATGTAGCTTTTTGGCTGTAGGGAACTTGTCTCACACGAGTGAGGCCCTGGGCTCAATTCCCCCTGCTGTATCTTCAAAAAAGCTCCTGGTCTCAGTCCATCTTTTAGCCACAAATCTTTATTTGAAGATTTACTGTTTGCAATGAGACTCAAATTAGACTGTAGGTAAAACCTTCTGTCAGCCTAGCGTGTCAGGGCTGGGGCCAGGGTGACTCAAGAGAGGTATCAAGGGTGACAAGTTTCAGGAGGCAAACACTCCCATGGGCCTGCCAGTGCAGAGCTGTGTGAGGGTTGCTTTTCATTTTTCGCCTGTGACTAATTGTCATCTGCAATTCAGCTGTGACCAAAGAGTTAAATTCTTAGCATGAAAGACTGCATTAAATGGATAAAGCACTTTCATGTTTCCCAAGGTAGATGTCCTTAACACAGACTGAAGTGTCAAGATTAAAGACAATGTTCTTAGTGGAGGACCTGCTCAAAATTTCCACTGGATACATAGTAACCTACTCTTCCTAGCAAAGAGGCCAGTGCTTGGTTTGAAGAACCTATGCTCATAGTGCAGGAACTTACACATTTCAAAAGAATTTGCATCCAATGAGCTCCTTCTCAGAACCATTTCCCCACTAGGGCCATCAAAATTAGTTTTAAAGGAATTTTACTATGTTTAATTCAGAACCCACACTCAATTTAAAAAAAAAAACTAAAAAACAAAAAGCAAACAAAACCCACAAAATATTACAGCTGAAAAGTACCTTCTACAAGTGATTTTAGAAACTGTTATACTTCACAAGCAGATTTAATGAAATCTTTCTTCTCTGCCTCAACGTAACATTAACACAAAGATTACTACATAGTTGATGAAGCTAAATCATCCCCAGAGGATAGAGTTACTTGCTCTTACTAATGACTATCATCTGCCCAGAACTAGTATGCTATTAATACTTGTAAAGCTGCCTGGACTAGAAATACTTTACTAGCAAAAGTACAAGTCCATTTTTATTCTAAGTAATTAATCTAATTTGACTTTGTCCTGATCACTTCTTAGCAGAAATGGATGCTGACTCCCTTCCCTGTGAAGCACACCCCGCTCTTAGACTTCTCACTGAGCAATAGTCCTCCTTCTTCTTTACACCTCTGATCTCTAGTGAATTCTCCAAGTGTAGATGCTTGTCTAGGACAAGCTTATTAGTGGAGAAAATACCTAGTGCCTGATGCTGGTGTGTAAGGTAGAAGCTGAAGCCAGGGAGAAGAGCCTGGAAAGATGCATGAGTCAGGCTCCCCAACCCCCAAAGAAAATAGCAAATAACCACGCTCCATACCCACATGGTGATTACACACAGAGATTACAGATCTGTGATCAGTTGGGTTTCACTCTCATCCTTCAGCTGAATCACTCCAGGATAGCTGAAAAGGCATTTATGTTACTATAAATAAGACAGCTCTTGCAGAATAAAGTTCAAAACAGTTGCTTTCAATTCATTTCCAGCCTTAACTTAAGATACCTCTAGCCAGGAAACTGCATGCTTGGAGATGCCTTTTCAGAGTTCCAGTTAGTCTTTCTTTTCTAATGAAAGAGCATTAAACTGGAAAAATGACAGATGACAGTGGCAAAACAAAGAAAGGCCTTCATCCATATCAGGCAGCAAAGCAATCAGTAGAGAATTTCTGAAAACACATGTGACAAAAAGACATTTCTGGATCAAACTTATTTTACATTCTAATAGAATCATTTCACCGATGAGGTTTGATTATTTTTTTCCTATTCTGATTTGATTATTTTTTGATATGATTTTTTTCCCATTCTGGAGCTAATACATTCTTAATTATATAGATTGATTAGAGAAAAATTAGAAAAGGTTGATCAGCAGAAATGAAAATCACTGAAAAGCTCACCACCCAGATAATTTCTGTTAAAATTTACACACTGTGTAAATATCTCCTACACTTTTATGTATATTTATGTAAACATACAAAATATATGTGTTTTCATTTTCATGAGTTTTTCTATATAAATACAGTTTTCTTATCTGCATTATGTCACTTCATGTAGAGATATAATCTATGGATTAATTAGATTAGGTTGACAAATACTACAATAAATGGCATTCTTGTCAATCCAGATATATTGCAAAATGCTCAACATTCCTTTTATTGGGAATGAAAAACTCTACCTATGTTTAATTTTGAACCTGCTTAGGTAGCATTGGAGTGGAAGTTTCCAGTCTTTGGCCTGACAGGTACGTACTTTAGAGCGGCAGTTGTCAGTTTCTGCCATATTCCCTTCATCTCTTCACCTTTCCTGTGCATTTTGCCCTGCCTCTCTAGGACCAGCACCTTCCTCTTTGATGGAAGACAGCTGTCAAATTACCATCTGGAACCACTGTGCCTTTGAACACAGGTCGCTAGAAGAGTTTGGGTGTTCATTTCCTCCAGGAGCACTTGACTGACAGGTGTGAGGTAGATCAGTATCTCAGCTCCTTCACATCTAGTCAGGGATGTGTACAGTGCCCTGGGTTTCAGTAATTTCCCACTGGATTCAGACCCATTTTCCAACTATTTGCTGGCTTCAAATGCAACACTTGCTGATTACTTTCTTTCCTTGATCATTTTTTCCTTCATCTACCCTTGATTCTTGCACTTTCCATTACACTGCCTGCACTAAAGTCTTGGCTCAGGGTTTGCTTTGGGGATGCTCAAACTCTGGCACCTGTTGTGGTCATTGTGACACCAGAGATTCTGAGGGTGTGGCCTATGGTTGTTATTGAGGTAATATGGAAAATCACATCATCAAATGGAACAATTCAAGTAACAATACATTCACATAACAGTGTTTCAGGGAACAATGATTGCATATATTATAACCCTAAAATTATATTAAGGCTAAAAAATGCTTATTTCCTAGTGAGAATGTAGCTGTCAAACTTTATTGGCATATCAAATTGCTCATGTTTTATAAAGAACTGAAAAAAATCAGACCCTCCCCCAAATTCAAAGACCCAATCAAAACATGAGCATCTGAGATGAATACACATTTCTCACATGAAGCAATACAAATGGCAAATAAACATATAAAAGTATGTTCAACAGCACTGGTCAATTGAGAGATGCAAATTAAAACAACACTGAGATTCCATTATACCCCCAAAAGAATGGCTATTATCAAGAAATCACCCAATAAAAAATGCTGGAGGGACTATGGGGAAAAAAGGAACCCTTCCCACTGTTGGTGGGAGTATAAACTGGTACAAACACTGTGGAAATCAGTGTAGAGATTCTTCAAAAGTCTAGCATTAGAAGTCTTATTCGACCCAGCTATTCCCCTTCTGAGTACCTTCCCAGAAGAATTAAAAACATCATATCCCAGAAATATAAGTACATACATGTTTATAGCACATCCATGTATATATCAACACAAATTGTAACAGCTAAATCTTGTATGCAACCCAAATGCCCATCAACTGGGCAACAGATAAAAAGATGGAGTAGCACTCAGTCATAAAGAAGGATCAACTCAAGACTTTCATAGGTAAATGGACACAACTTCAGACCATATTCTTAAGTGAAATAAATCAGACTTACCCGTGTAAATATCATATTATCTCCTTGGTGTGAGAAACTGAAAGAGTAAATAAATTCTAAAATGTACAATAGATGTTGTGAAATGAGAAGAAATTGTTCAAAAGCAAAAAAGGAACTAGAATGGGTGAAAGAGGAAAGGACAGTAGGGAAAAGGTGGAAATGCAGTTCAGTTATACTATTAGTGTCTTAGTTCATTGAAAAGGAAGGTTTACGCTGATACCGATTCCAGAAATCTTTATGCCCATGTCTTACACCCCGAGCAACTACTTTAAGGATATGCACTGTTGTTATTCTATTATTTTGTTATGAAAAATTTTTGGCCTTTTTTTCCATAAAATAAAAATACTACTCATGTTTGTTGTGATACTGGTGTTAACAAACCTAAGGTTCCGTCCATTATATATAAAAATATACCACATACACTTAGATACAGTAAAAAAATACTTAGCAATGATTATAAATGACTCTAGACCTTGCTTATGTATTTGCTATGTTTTTCATCATTATTTTAGAATGTACTTCTACTTATTTTTTTTAAAGCTTATAAACAACACATTGATGTCATGTGAACATCTCATGCTTACCTCATCTCTGCTTTGCATCAGATCACAAGTGTAGACAATGCCCTGACCACCCAACTCTGTGAAATTGTTCTCTGCGACGTCACACAGTGACACAGTCGCTTGACAATGCACTTTTCAAATAACACACGACTGCTTGCACTGTTCTCATTTCACATCAGCGGGGCAGTTTATAACACTCGCGTGGAAACACAGCATCGCAGGCTCTTTTTACTTTTCACATGGGGAAACTGTAAACACTTTGAGTTTAATTTTTTTCCTGTGTGCAAGATCAGAAGCTAATTAGAAACATAAGCAGTCTCTTGGAAGCTCAGAGCTGACGCTTCCTGACTAGATAACCGTACCTGTGCAAAACGGTACTAATGCGCCAAAAGTGGAGTTGAGTTGGGAGAACACTGCCTGATTTAATTTTAGGAAATCTCAACTTTAACATGTAGAGTGCAGTAGTCCCTCCTTGTCTGCAGGAGCTATGTTCCAAGGCTCCTACTGGCTGCCTGAAAAGTCACATAGTACTAAACCCTATATATGTTATAATTTTTATACACACACTCCCATGGTAATGTTTAAATATAAATTAGTCACAATATGAGAATAACAGTCATACTGAAACAGAACAGTTACAAAAATATACTTCAACAAATGTATGTGAATGTGGTCACTTCTCTTGAAAGAAAATCGATGCTATCATTTTTGGACCGCAGGGACTTGTTCAATACCTATGTTTCCTCCCCGGTCTTACTTCCACCTTTCATCCTCTTTCTCTAACTTTTCAATTGTTTCCTCAAGGCCCTACAGGGGATTATAAACTTAACAATTGCCATCTAGAGGAACTTTGATAGGTTATATTTATAGAGGAGACTGATGTGCAGAAACAGGGATGGTTCAAACAGAGTGTGGTAAGAATTCTAAGACAAGCGCAAAGTCCTTCGGGAGGACAGAGGAAGGAAAGATAAATTCTGGCAGAGGGAGAGGGCAAAGCTTGTTGGAACAGGTGGCCTTTAAGCTGGGTCTGGAAGGGTGGGTAGGATTTCAACAGGCAGATGTTGGTAGTGGGGGAGGGGGGGCAACAGCACAAGCGCAGAAAATGCAAAATTTTTTGTAGAGAAAAGGAAACACAACACCCAAGCAGAGTGCAGGGTAGTGGTTCACAGGCACAAGGGCGGAGACAGAAGAGATGTGAGTATGGTTACATAGGAAAGGACTCTCCTCTAATGCCTGGGAGTTCCTTTGATTTGATAAACTATGATCTGTGAGCAGGAAAGTGTCTATGTTACATCTACATTTTAAGTACATTTATCTGAAGATATTATCAGTTGCTCTTCATGGTGTTGTACTTAGCCATTCATTTAATACAGAATAGAATTTATAAAGAGTAAAACAGGGGTATGGTCCAATAAATCATCAAGCCCTTGCCTTCTTTCTGGCCTCAAAGTGGGTCATCAAATTGTCCCGTTGCCATTTACACACTAAGCGCTGAGCACACTTCTCTTCTAGAAGTTCCTAAAACACACATGGTCCTGCACTTTTTTTGGAGCAAGGATTTTGTGCTTGTTTATTCACCAGGCTCTTGGAGTTGATTTCTTTACTGGACAGTTCCTCTAAGGAGATTTCTCTACCTACTCTATCTAAAGTAAGATGCATGCTCTTCTCTACACAGCAAAGAGCAACATTAAATATTGTTATTTAAGTGTTTATTTTTCATTCTCTGCCACTGTCATTGGCTCCATGAGAGCATGGATCACACAGTTACCATCTTCCTAGGTCTGCCCAGAGGTTGGCAGAGTGACAGACACTTAAGGGCTCAATATATACTTGTTTTAATGAATAAATTGAATAAAGCCAAAATAGTTTGTTAGAAAACTAGAAGGATGTTACATTGCTTAGAGATAAACCTGAATAATCAACCTGATGGAGATTGGGATTGAGGATTCTGGATCCTACAAGTTCACATATGTAGAATAACATACATCTGTGGCATTTTTTACTCATGTTAGCTGGTGTATCATTTTTAGGTGGAGTTTTTCTTGGTTCATTTGTTCTCTCTTCTCCACATCCCCTACTTTCAACATTTTCTAGCCATTATTTCAACTAAGTGCTAGACTTGGTGATTTTCCTAGTGACCTAGAAAAGGATTGCTCTTATGCAGATGGTCATGGATTGGGTTGCCCAAGACCCGGTCATAAGTCACAATTTGGTGAAAAATGAGGGAGTTTTGGTTTTTTCTTTTTTTTTTTTTTTTTGAAGTGGAAGGGGCCATTGGAGGTCATCCAGCAGCTTGTGAAACGGCTCTAGCAGCCAAACTAGTAAGCCAGTACCTTTCCTGGCAGACTGGTTTCCTGATTTACTGCAAGGTATGGTGCTGTTTATGATGCTTTTGATGGAAAAGAAATGCCTCAACTCTATTGTAAGATGAAGTTCATATTTGAAATGCTTGAATATGGTTTTCAGGCCATAGTTCTTCAATTGGCTATAAAATTTTACAGTCTAATTCCAACAATATAAAAGCCAGCGATAGGAGTCTCCGCTTGGGCTACAACTGAAGGAATTTGAGAGGCTGAGGCTACAGCTGAGAGACACTCCTGTTTAACACTGGGATCAAAAATACCTTTAAATAATGCATAAATTACTTACACAGTATTAATGTGTAGAGTTAGGGAGGCTTGATTTGAGAATTATATCTCAGCTGGAAGATGAATAACATATTATTAATGAACGAACACATTCCATGATTTCTAAAGTGAATTGTAGTCAGAATTTGTGAGATTATATTTTCTCATCTTGGCTCACACTTTAAGAAATTGCTTTATAATTTTTAATTGTGCCACTGAACACCATATATTTCCCTACTTTTTGAAAATATTTTCAGCAAAACTATTTAACGTAATCATCAAACTTAGGCTTTTTAGTTCTCTTCAGAATTCAACTAGGTGGAACTCTAGTATACAGTGTTATCTGACAAACAGGTTTTGCTGATGCCTTCTTGATGTATTATTCCTCGATTGGATGCTTACTGTGGGAAAATTACAACTCTGAAATGTGATGCAAACTGCTTCCGAAGAACAGCACAACTCTGCATATGACCATTTATTTGTGGGCCTCAAAAATGTTAACAGCTTGGGGCCTCTTCCGGTCTCCACAGTAGAGCGAGGCAGCTTTCAACACATGCTCCATTGCTGACCCTTACATACTGGGGTTGTAGGGACAAAACTTGTTTCCCTGGCCCATGTGCCAAGCTGTAAGGCTTGGCACTTGCCTGTCATGCTTCTGCCTGCTTCTCTGTTCCCTGAGGAAATTCTGGGTTCTGAATTTTCACCTCCTTTGAGAAGTTTCTTTCCTCTTGGGCTCCCCATGCATGACTGGGGAGGGTATAGGAGTTCTTTGTGGCCCATTGTCCCTTGGCTCCAATATCTTCCAGGCACAGATCTTGGTCTCCTATCCCTGGAAGCAGTAAAGTGTGGTGCTGTGAGCCCAAGCTTTGGTACCTGAACCCAGGACAAGCTCATCTAGCTGTGTCTCAGGTAGTCTCATTTTAAATCCTGTCACAATTACACTACTAGTGTGACTTGCAGGATTTGGTGAGGAGTGACTGAGATAACAAAAATCAGCAAAATGTGTGCCAATTAGCAGAAAGTTCTCAACAAGTGTTGGTTGACACTGTTGTCACCTACCTGTCCTTTTGCGCTAGATCATGAGCACCCTTGGGAAATCTTTGATAGAGCCCAGTCTCATCCTGGTGCTCAGTGGATTCTCAGTGTTCATAAATGAATAGATGTAATTGTTCTTGATGTCTGTTAAATGACATATGTGGTTTGATGAAGACGGTTACCTGAAAGAGCAGAAGCTACTGTAGTGACTAGACTTGTCCCCTGCTCTGTGTCCCTGTTTGCCCTGCAGTGGCCTAGCCACTGCCCGCCCTCCAGTGTGGTTATAAATAGCACTCTCTTTCATTCTCTGAAAAGCAGTCTAGTTTGGATGATGAATGTATGGTCACCAGGGTTTTGGGGGGAGTTTCATCAGCTTGATTCCCAGAAATTAAGCTCCTCAGGAGGCCATGCACACACCACATCAGCAGGCATTGCTGGAGCAGCCGATTTCTGCCCAGAATTGAAGGCCTTTGTCCAGAAAAAAATATTCTATCAATACAGCTGATAAAGGAATGAAACTATAGAAATTGGGTCATTCTTTAGTCCCTTTTTTATTCTTGGAAATAAACTAGCGGTGAATATTGTATATGAATCTAAAGGATAGGAAAATTGAATGGGAAACGCTGTCTCCCATATAGAATGAGTGCTGGAATAATCCTAGATAATAGAGGAGTTGAGAATTTAGCAATAAATCCAAACCAAGGTATAAGAGAATGAACCAAAGAAAAAACCAAAGATTGTATATGTTCTTTGGCATGTAATTAATAAATCATTACTTCAGAGAACCCTACAGTAAAATTCCTTATGTAGATTCTGAATAATATATATTCTGAATATATAGTATATATTGCATATATATAGCATAACCTATAACATAGGAGATTAAATTGAATATATAATACATTATATATTATTTATCCATAATGTTTATATGGCATAATACATTTATGTATCTATCCACACGCATATGAGATTTGAACATGCCCTGAGTTAGCCCCTAACCAAGGTGAAGTTGATGTTCTTGTCACCACCTCCAGTCTTCTTTTCTGAACTTCCTTTCCTTTCCTAAGGCTGTGCCCCTTCTGTCCCTTATGGACACTTTCCCTGGTACCCACTTCCCCCTCTGCAGATGTTGGCAACCCGAAGCTCTTTGGGCCAGTGTTCAAATACTCCAGCAGTGTGTTCTTTTCAGGTCATATTCCAAATTATGGAATGAAGGTGTTATTCCCTATAAAGAGTATTTCAGGAACCAGAATGGGAATTTCAGGCACTAGAAAGCCCACTAAGAATTAAGGAGTTATTTCCTAAGAAGGGAATTTCAGGCAATCTGAGAATGACTATAATATCCTGAAATCATCTGGAGGTGGCCCACGGAGTGGACGGAAAACACAAGCTTTGGAGTTGGGCCGAGTCGAGTCTGAATTCAGGCTCCTCGCTATTGGCAGTGTGACTCTGAGTTTTCACTTGTATGAAGGGCGTAATACTAATACCCAACTCTCAGGACCACTTTGAAGATTAAATGAGACCATGTTTATAAAACACCATTGAGCTGAGCCTAGTAGTGCACAACTGTAATCCCAGCACTCAGAAGACTGAGGTAAGAGGATTGCTGTGAGTTCAAGGCCAGCATGGACAACATAGTGAGACCCTGCCTCAAACACAAAACAAAACAAACAAACAAACAAACATTCAGTGGTTTGCCCAGGCCACAGGGTAGCATGACACTGAAGAGTAAGAGCTTTGGTGGCAGACAAACAAAGGACCTCATTTTGCTCAAGATGAAATAACTTGACACCTTGTCTTCTGAAGCACAGGGATAATCATGCTTTGCTCGCAGGATTGTTGCTAAGTTTGCATACACTTAAAAGATTTACCTCAGTTCTTGGTGTCACAAACACTAAATATATTTTGGATGCTATGACTACAGTTATTATTAGGTTGTTTTCTTCCCTCTGACTTGATGCTAGGCATTACTTTTGTTGTCTTTGTTACTATTGCACCAGCCACATTCCTGAATTCATTTGGCAGATGGGTTGTTTTTAAATTAGAATACAAAGTAGGCTCCTAAATGTAATTAATTACTTCATATAATATTTGTCATGTGGGGAAAGCTTAGCCGATGTTTGAGACATACTTTTTCCCCCAGTGGAAAATTAGGGAAATGCAAAACCATAGAAGCATAACTTAACTTTTGTTGTCCCATTTTCTGCTTACCAATGGTCACCTGCCCAATAAATCAACGTGATTACCTATTTTTAATGCTATCTCAGGCTGCTGAGCACAGTTTAAAGCACTCAGGTAAGTCCCTGTTATGAAATAGGATTTCAAGTCAGTTGCTGCTAGTCACGTAGACGTACCCAAACTTACGCTCTGATTGGAAAACAAACATTTGGTTATCTCCCTGTGCATATATGAGGGAGAGAAAAACAAAAAGACATGGACCTGACCTTTTGGTTGTCACTTTCTCCATCCTGCATTCTGGCCAGTGCACAAGTAAATAAAGGCTGGAAACTACAAGCCTACTCCGTCCGCCATTCCTCCCATGACCTTAAAATCTAGCCAGTGCCAGATATGAAACCAGAAACAAAGAGTGTTACTGCTCTACTGTGGCACATTCCCTTCCCCAGATTCTGTTTTTCCAAAGAACAACACCTGAATGTGACTTGCCTGGATTCCAAACGTCTTTTTTTTACCACTGTGGTTACAATCCTTCAGGAAAATCCAGTGTCTCTGGTGCGCAACAAAACACAGAAGCTAAAGCTTGCAGGGTGCAGTGCCAAAGGCAACTCCTGAGCCACAGGCAAGCAAATGAGAAGGATATTTCAGTTGCCACCTACTGTGTGCATTGACTGGTATTTCAAGGAACAGGGAGAAAATGGCACAGCAGAACTGCTGTTCCATCACAGTGACCAAAACGACTCACCTGATGAAAAGACGATGTATGAGAGCCGTAAACTTCTAAGGAAACAAGCACAGCCTGTCTTCCAGTCTCCATGTGCGTCACAGTCCCTGCTAAACTAAATGAGTGATTACAATGCCCGTTTTCATTCTGCTCTCCATTCATTTACTCAGAGGTGGATCTCAGTATTAAATCTTGCTGTTGCTTGTTTATATGGATATTTCTCCTACTGGCCTGGGAACTGTTGGAAAGAAGGGGCTATACCATTTTTTTTTATATTCCCAGTACCAGGCTCACTGTAGAAACTCAATAAATATTTGACAAAGTAGGAAACGTGTTCCAAGCCGATGACCAATACATGGGCATCATCTCCTACTTTGCTATATATAAATAATTAGAGATTTTTATTTTCAAATCTATATGCTTTAAGTTTATCATTGTGTGTGTGTGTTCCTCAAAATATTTTCTAGACAATTACCCTGTGCCAGCCACCAAGGGAATTACATAGATGGAAATAAAATCTTTCTTGTTCTTTAGTGCTATTACTCAGTCTGTGTCATGCAACACATTTGATAGTTCTGGCTGTCATTTGCAACCAAAAGTCAGTTAGCTATACAGCTTAAGCCTTGGTCAGCCAATGATTTAATCATATGAATACAATATGAATTTTACTGCCATCGAGAAACAACGGGAATACCTAATGCAAGGATTAGGAATGTGTATTAATTTTCACAGTGCAATTTGGAGATAAGGGAAGTACACTTCTGTGTTGTCATGAAAGGGACTGCTGGTAGCCAAACTATTGTAATCTGTGGTGAATATAATGACCCAAATAGGCTCTGTGCCTTTGATCTTTTAAATTTCTAGAATTGTGGCACTTTGTATGCTACACTGATAATCTGGAAAAATGTACAGTCCTTATAAAAGGAAATTTTCTATTAGTCCAAGAACAATCATTTATAGCAAAAATACCTGTGGGTACATATCACTCTTATGAAGACCAAAGATATTTTACAACTGAGAATTATTTTCTTCCCTCTCTATAAATCCATATACCTATGGTGCCTGTTCAGACATCAATGTCTCATCCAACTCCAATAGAGTTTAGAATTTTTGCTATAAATTTGGATAAAAAGAACTTGTCTTTAGAAGTTGTTTTTACCTCCACTGTCCAATTTCTTGAAATCAGGGACACATAGACTCAAGTGGGTTAGGCTGGCAAGCAAAAATGAAGTTTCCATGGAAAATAGGTTTTCTGCCATGGATACTCTTTGCTTGATGTATGTGTGTCCTGCTCTCTGCTGCTTTCTCCTTTGAAGGCAAATATCTGCTTATCTCTGTAAGGAACAATACTTGCTCGATAGTGAATAGTCCATCTGGCTACTCACTTTCATAATCCTCTAGGGACACCATTTGTAAAAATATTGTCATCCATCCATCCATCATCCATCCATCCATCCATCTAGCCCTCCAGCCATCCATCTTTCACTCCATCCATCCATCCCTCCAACTATCCATCCCTCCTTCCATCCATCCAATAGAGAGAAGTTGAAGGTTATCTCTATAATTTATTAGGGAGTTATTTCAGATAAAATAACTGGTTATGCAGTTGTGTAATTTAGAAATAAAAGAGGGAAAGAGTGTTCAGAAGGAGAACTAGACCACCATGAACTAGCTAGGGAGAGGCTGTTTCCAAGGAATGAATGACCTTCCTGTGACAAATGGAGAGGAAAACTTCTGCGTGTGTTCTGATACAAAGTCATTTCTATCCCTGAATCTTTTCTAGAGGTTGCATTTGCTAGTTAAAGGAATTCAAAGCATGACCAAATTAACCACTCCACATGGGGCATTTGGATTGGAAGAGACACTAGTTTAGGAGTTGGGAAAAATCTGAGCACATGTATCACAACAATGATCCATCCTAACTCCATACCAACCTCTTGTTCCAAACAGAAAAGGAGTCATTGCTATTACATAGATAAGTCAAAATACATCACAATAGCTGGAAACCAGAGAAGGAGAGTCAAAGGTACTTTATCAGTTACATAAACTAGATCATGTTGGCCATCTAGAAGTGATTAGGACCTCAGTCACAATTATCTAAGCTCTGGGATAATTTGGCATTGAAATGAATAATAAGAAACAGTATTCAAATTAAACAACAACAACACACTTCGCTGCATTCATATGAAATTGGTCTGTTTTCCCAAAGAGAAGCTATTTCTCCCCCAGTTTGGTACATTTCAGTAGCCTGCACCTTGGACCTTTGTGAAATCAGTCTTGCAACAGTTTATGTACTTTTGATTTAGGCCCAACCTCAGGGCAGATGATTTAAAGGAGCATGGCAGAGTAGGAAGCCTGGGCAGGAATTAGGAAAGCTAGTTCTCATGCTGGTTCAACAAACTAGCTTGCAGTCTTGAAACACACGCAGCTCTTCGTACTATCAGTAAAATAAGGATAATAAATAAGTTACTCCTTTAAACCTTTAACACTCTAGGAGTTAGAAGACATCAAACACATAACAAGTGCCAGGGGGTGAAGAAGCCAGAAAGGGAATCATGAAAACTGGCATAGTGTGATTGCCCTGGCGGGCCCTACAGAAGCATGCTGGAATCCTCCCTGGAGGGAACATTTTCCTCTTCAAACACTCAAGGCATCTCAAGTGTCCACATTTTTACCAGCATTATCAAGTGTTTCCCTTGCATTCTTCTTGTTTACATATCTGTCTTGCTTGTCTCAGGAGCTTTAAACCACTTCATGGCTATGTGAAGTTGGAAATTTTACTGGACCACAGTGAGTCTCAGTTCACTGGTGAAACGTGGACAGTAGAACTTACTTCCCAAAGACCTTGTAAAAACGTAATAAAATGTATTAAAATACCTATGCTAATAGTATGTGATCATAAGTCCTCTCCTACCTCCTACTTCACTCTACCTTCTAGTAGAACCAATATCTTTCAAAACAAGTTCCATGATGAGGGAAGAATCAAGGAGACATTTGTAGGAACTACTTCGCAGCCTTTAGTAAGGACATGTTCTCTCCAAAACACTTTACCTACCTAGAAACCTTAAGATCCTGCCAAGACTCCAGAAATTCTGAAAGCTATTTGTTGTCCACACTTCCTTCTGAGTTGAATGGTAGAGAAAGACTGCTTATTTTATCATCAATGGGATTATTTTCTGAGGTTTTTATTTGTGTACTTGGTAGTCTAGAATGTAACACTGTGGCATAAGATTAATGCTCTCTTCTTCTTTACATCTTTCAGCCTTGATTTGTTTAAAAATGTATAAATCCATGGATTTTCTAATAATGATGACCTCCACAAACTCATTCACTTATTTACTCACCAAACATTAAGGACCTCACAGCACAAAAGAAAAGAAAAGAAAAGAAAAGAACATGAAAAGAGAGTTCCAACACAGCATGAAGCTATGAATGGAATACCATGCGGGCAGACTGTGACTCTTTAAGCCACCATCCACACCTGATCCACTGTGGCCTTCATCCATCTGACTCACCTATTCAACAAGAAAGACTAATGTCTGAGACCAAGCAGTTACAAATACAGAAATGCACGACATGAGCTATGCCCTGAGGGTTTCTTCCATCCTTAGGAAGCCATGTGTCTCAAACCAATGCAAATTTAATCTGTTTTTCTTCTTGTCATGACCAGAGAGAGCCTCAGTGTTGGGTAGTAAGGGCTTCACTTTATAACAGATGGATGACTGTCTTCAACTAGGTCCCAGTCATCTGATTCTTTAGCATGAACTTTATTGACTTACGTGGTGACCTATTCCATCTGGGAAACTTCAGGTTTTATAAAGGCTGCCATCTAACAAACCAAATTTACTACCCTGTTGAGTGAAGTTTTTTACACTTTATACCTCATGAATGGACCCCTCTTGGGTGTGATGAAAACTGTGGATTTCTTAAATAATGTTTTATTTGTTTTGTTTTACAGTACTGGGGATTGATCCCAGGGCTTTCACATGCTAGCACTGGCTCTACCACTGAGCTAACTCATTAACCCTCAAAATAATGCTTTTTGAAAAGAAAAATTAGATAGCATATCATATTACAAAGATATAAATGTTCATATATATTTAAGAATAAGAATTTTCACATATGTATAGTAAAGGTATGATATAGAATTATGTAGGTTTTTTTAATATACTAAATAACAACACCTAGAAACAATATAACTACCATAATTTCAAAGTAATGATGTGTGATATTTTGAAATATCTGTGTAAACTGGAAGCTATATAAACATAGCTATTTTTTCACTCATTTATTTATGAAATAGATGGGTTTCTATTGATAATAAAGCCACAGTTCTGATAATACTACTGTAGCTTGTTTCATTTACAAATGCAAGAAAAGTGACACTTCAGTATCAGGTTGATAAAACCTGTAACATGCAATTTTTCCCCCATCTAAGTTCACAGAGTCTCCTGAATTCTCATAGTCCCTACCCTCAAAATAACACTTTTTAGAGAGATTTTTAAATAATCTGACTTCTGAAAACCTAGAAGAAACTTTAATCCTGTCAGACTCTCCTGCTTCTCAAATAACCTTATCATTTTTCCTCTGCATGAGCAGGAATTTGTTGATTTTCAATGATTCCAGAAAGCTAGCATACATTCCAGATTGTTGTGACCAGCCCACATAATCTCCTAGGAATGAAAAATAAACTTGCAAAGACACTTTGGCATCCTCTAACAATGAATATGTTTTCTTTCACTTGGGAAAAAAAATCTGTCAACATAATTGATTATTTTAAAGCCTAAACAATATGACCTCTAAAAGAGAATTGGTTTTAATAAATTGACTTTCTAACAACCACTTAAAATAGTGAAGGAAGTATGACATAACAGATAAGTAATACAAGACATAAAGAAAAAATTCTCAAGATAAGTGATTGAGTTCATCATTTGGTTAGCCTCTGATAAAGGTGAGTGTGTGTGTGTGTGTGTGTGTGTGTGTGTGTGTGTGTGTGTTTAAAGCTTGTTGAAGACCATGTCTTCCAGCAGATAATAACAGTCTCCAAATTTAGCTTTAAAGTAGGTATAGTTGGGTATCAGCAGGATTGGATTAGATAAAGTTCATTAGCTACTAATTTTGTGCTGAGCAGTAAAACTATTGACTATGAAACAGTCTGTCCTTAAGGGAAAGTTTGAAATCTAGTGAAAGATGTAAAAATAATTAGATAAAGAAGAGTAAAACCACACCAAACTGAAGGAGGAAAGTTTGTGAAATGATGTAAAGAAAAGATTTTGGCCATTGTAATGAACAGGCTTACGATGTCAAATAGCTTTGATAATAGGGTAAAATAATAATACAGATTTCAAACACCTTGGTAATTATTAGGCTTCTGTTGGTGTTTTTGGCTAGTATTGAGTGTTTTAGGGTAGCTGTATCTGTCTTCTTCACAGATAGTACTGTGTCATATTGCTAGTACTTTGCATATTGTACAATATTTTCTTAATAAATAATTATGAATAGGTGAATGAAAGCACAGCATATTACAGAAAGGATAGAGGAGCTAGGTTTGAAACTCACTTCGGATTCCTCAGAGGACTAGTGTCTAGAATTTATAAAGAACTAAAAAAAAGTTCTCCCAATCAAGTGAAATACACTTCACAGAATGAGAAATACGAATGACTAATAAGTGCAGGAAGAAATGCTCAAAATCACCTATTAGAGAAATGCAAATTAATCAACACCAAGATTCCATCTTACTCCAGAAAGAATGGTCATCCTTAAAATTCAAATAATAACAAATGTTAGTGGACTGCAGGGAAAAAGAAACTCCTGTACAATGGTGGGAATGTAAACTAGTAAAACCTCTATGGAAATCAGTATGAAGGTTCCTCAAAAAATAAATTTCATCTGATCCTGCTCTTATCCTTATAGGTATCTTCCCAAAATAATTAAATTCATCTTATTACAGCAATACATCCATACCCATGTTACTAAAGCATAAGTCCTATTAGCTAACTTTTGGAAGCAAACTACACGTCCATCAACAGATGACTGGATAAAGAAAATGTGATATTTACACACAATGGAGTACTACTCTGCCATAAAGAAAGATAAACTTGGATCATTTGTAGGAAAGTGGATGCACCTTGAGACCATATGTAAAGCACATATGTAAAGCAGGAATAATGCTATGAGGATTGTGGTAAAGATTAGATAATACCTATAAACGTTTAGCAAACCATCATTCTTGAGTCACCTATTTTCACTCATGAAAGGGTGTATAACTGATGTTTAGGGCTGGAGTGACCCTTCCCCACCTTCCCATTGTAAAGAGAGAACTGGGCAGAGAATGAGGCACCAGAGGCATGAAAGACATGGAAATGGGTCCTGAGTCTCCTGAGCTTCTTAGGTTCAGAATTTTCTATAATTATCAGATAACTCTCTTCCAGGTAAGAAAATATCTTAGGAATGTTTAAGTCTCTGAAACAAAGCAATGTTTTTACTCTGCTTCCTCTGAAGGTTATGCTTTCTGAGGGGACAGATGTGAGATAACTTAAGTGTATTTTCCATGTTAATTTTTGGTTGAAAACTTGAGTATGTACGCTGAACCTCCACATTTCTGCATTGCTCAAAAATTGTCATAAGGATCAATTAGGGGTGGCCTCCTTGGATGGAGGATATACCTCACAGACATCAAGCATGACATCATCAGTGGCATGAACACCAATGCAGACTTTACTCTCAGGTAGAAGATGTGAGGATACTTTTTATGTGTCTCAAGTCTATCATATGGAAAAAAAGCAACTGATCTTTTATACTGCTCTGAATCTGAATCTAAACCAAACAACATTCAATCAATCAGGATTGAAATTGCATACATAATTTTCATCATTTTGTGATGGGTTAATGAATTGTTATTATCTGTGCATTCACATGACTGGATTACACTGGAATTAAATGCAAGAGTGATTATAAATACATTTTTATACATTCTGCTACCAATAACCACAACATTTATTATTATTACACAAAAAGAGGCTCAGTAATACTAATATTAATGTATCTTGTATGATTGAATGGTTATATTCTCAGCTATGTAATGCTATGGTTACAAGAAAGTCCCAAAACAAAACTTGCAGGGGTGTGGTGAAGACTGAATCAGACAATCACAAAGAAAAATGAGTCTGCTATAATTTGGTACATGGAATGCATTCAACAAATTCTAGGTGCATCTTAATTTTTCAAATGATTGATGAGATAATTAAAGATCATTTAAACATTTGATAAAATTTAGATTACTAGTAAAGGCAGCTGGTAGAGAAATCTCATCATAGAGCTGCTGGAGTTTTATTAACTCAACATATTATGTCTCAACATCTATTATCTTTCCCAAGATGTAGCTACTATAATTAGAAAATATAGCACATTAACCAGTGCTCATGTTAGAGTTGCATTCAAGCAGAGAGGCACAGCTAGTGTTCCATGGATGATAAGATTAGCTTCCTCCCGGCCCTGGCAGCCCCAGCTGTACAGCCAGATTGAACAATATTTTTAATGCAGACAATGTTTTTACTAGACAAAGTCAACTTAGCATTTCTCCTGAGCTGGCCAAGCGTTCCCTGGTGCAGCACGCTGCCTTACTCCCCTCCTTTCACTGTTTAAACAAGTTGTAGGAGAATTTTAGTTTGGAACTCACTAATCCATACCTTGAGGTTCATTTTTGAAAATGTTTGTGTTCTTAGCCTCATGTCCTCCAAATCTCCCCATTCAAGAGAACTTTTCCAGAAGTCATTTATTTCCTTTGTTTCTAATGCTCTTGCATTCATAATTCAGAAATGGCTTCTGAGTGAAACGTGCCCTTAAATTTGTCTTCTCCTACAGATTACTGTATCAACCAGAACACAATGATCTAATTTCTCCTGCTTTACTTCTCCATCAGTGACATACCTTCCAAGGGGTTTCTCCTTCATCTATAACACTTTTTTAATTGGAAAGTAATCTTTAAAAAAAAATGAGCTAGAACCTGAAGTTTCTGGGAAAAGAGTTAAGAAGTACTACAATAAAAACGGAAAACTAGCCATGCAGATGCTCGGTCTTATACTTTAGGTGATAGATTGCACAATTCCCAACCTCCCCCACCACCCCAGCCTCGAAGACTTATTTCTCTCTTACTTGCTAAAATCTTGCAATGACAGCACAGTGACCTTGGGTGAATCTCTCACATTCATCCCAGCTTTCCCAGCACTGGGGCCTGCATAGTTCTAGACAGTGAGTGGCAGGGCAGAGGAGGCTAATCTAGCTGAAAATAAGGGAACACACTGGCCTCCCTTTCCTGTCAGACACCGAAGAAGAATCTTGACTTTGTCCTGGGGGGAAAAAAACCCTTTTCTTTGCTACAAGGACACTACACCTCCCAGCAAAGTACAGTAGCACTAGAGGAAGTAGAAATCAGAGCTGTCAAAGCCTCATTCATGCAGTCAAGCTGCTGACCCCTGGGGGCAGCTCCCTAAGAGTTCTGGAATCCACTACCCCATAAACCTCAGGACTCTTTCCTGACACAGTCTTCTGGGTCTGTTTCTCCCCTCAGTGACCACTCGCAATCCAATATCCCTTTTGCCTTCTCCTGTCTCGGATATAAGCTCAGTTCTCCCTCCCCCAAGAAAGCTGTTGCTCTGGGTCTCTCTGATATGGTTTCCAGAACCCAGCTACGAGTATTCTCCTAGGGCCCTCACACTCAGTAGTGTGAAGTGAGGCTGTGGAAATAAAGACAGCAGAGACCAGCGTGCTCCTGAAGCGGGCATCTCTAACCTAGGAAAACAAGGATAAACCTCTCAGAAGTTATCACTGCCACTGTGAGGACTTCCCCTCTAAGAGTGTTAATTCTCACTTCTGTGAACACTATAGTTCATACCTCAGAGACTTGTTTCTGAAGGTAACAACGCTACAAGAAGAAAGCCTGCTAGTCATGAGTTATAAGAGTGGTGGACTGGACTTAGGATGGGCTGTTTGATCATCTATGAGCTCCTAAGGGTTAGACTCATTATTCTTATTTTTTAGCACATCTCAGACTCCAGATACTGAAAGGAGAAGTTATGCCAATCCTTCTCTTTTGCAATCCAATTTGCTAGGATTCTGAAGGCATAATTGTCAGTGGGTAAAATGTATTCTTGTGTCCATAAATTTGCATTTGAGACATGCTTAAAGGCTGAGTTTACTGGCAAAGTAGAGCATAAACGTTTCCCCCTGGAGAACCAACCAAGAAATCCCATTATTTCTTCTCTTGTTTTCCCTGTATTCTGTTTCCCTTTCTCTCGCCCACCTCCTGACAAAGATGAAGACTGCTTGGATAGGGTCAAACAGTGAAGCTCATTAAAAAGAAAGGGAAATAGAGTTCATCAGTATCTTAAAAGGCTGCTGTTTTCCTTATTTTGCCAGGCAAAAAAACTAGAGATAAATCCTCCTGGATGGTGTATCCCTTTTTAAGACCCTAGACTCTGCTTTGCACAGGAAAAAGGTTGCGTACAGTTGGGCAGACATTTTTGAGTCCTTTGAAGATTGGAGTCATGGTCAAGGAGAAGGCATCACTTTTTCAGAGTCTGCATGCTGCCCTCTGCTGGCCTAACTGTGCAGGAGCGTGACATCACAGCAAAGGCATTTATTTTAATCCCACACCTCTGTACGATGTACCTGTGAAGACAGAGGAATGAATCTAAAACATCCTGGGCCCTCTCAGCAAAAGTTTGTAATTGAAGCTGATTTGAGCAAGTCAATTCATTATTCTTTGGGCTCCAGGATTTATGGATACCCCTCCATCATGATACCATCCCACCTCAGGTCTTTGTGCTCCACACCTTCCGTGACAGCCCCATGATTCCAGGAAACATCTGTACAGACCAGTGCTCCACCAAGGGCTGGGTCTTGACAGTGTGCTGACCAATCAAAGATATCTTCTCTTCTAGAAACGGTGGCGACAGGAGTGATGCTGAAATTGTGCCTTAGTGGTGAGACGAAGGGTCTGAAGACTTTATTTTAGCCTGACTGAAACGAATTCTACACTATTAGGTCAGTGTGTCCTAGTCACAAAGGCAAGGGAATTATGTGGTAGGAAGAGAAGCAGCTAATCGAAGAAGCAGATGATACCAAAGGTGTAATTTACAGTTTCGCATCTTTTTCTCTGAACAATTTGTCTTCTGTTACTCCTTTTGGGGCTTGTCTTAAGCTCAATACAGGACACACTTTTCATGGTTGAAATAATTCATTCCTTACTCTCCTAAATTGTTATAGGGCCCTAGTAATGAGATCATGTCTCTAACCTGGCATGAATGCTGGAGTACAAATGTGACTGGCCTAATCTGCTGTGTGTCTGCCCTTCAGCAATCTCTCAGCGTCTGCCCTTGACCCAGGAAGACTAGTCCTTCCCTCATGGGTAAGAACTCAGGCCCCACACTCAAGGTCCTACCATTCCTTTTCATTAGAAGAAGGCTAAGGAAGAGTTATTTGCCTTAGAGAGATTTCAAGGCATGTACCTTATTGAAACTTTCCAAACTTATAGCCATACAGCTTTACCTGGCTATATGAAGATTTGCAGAGAATGAACCTACTTCTGTCAATGAAGAATGATACCACAACACAATGTACAATTATTGTTTATATTTTCCCTTTCAAAGCCCTCTGTGTTTGATAGTGTATACAAAGTGAATAGAGTAGCCTTACAGTCACTCAGTTAACACCAACATTGCTTCAGAGTTCAGATGGTAAGAGATAAATGGGTTCCAATATACTTCAGATATTTACAGAAGATTGCCAACTACTCATAATAATACAAACTACCCTCATTACTACTAGTAAAATTTAGTAGGGGCAACTGATTTTTATTTATTTAAATGGGTAAATGCATTGCAACCAGTTTCCTTTCTGCTGAAAAAAAATTCATTTATAAAATTG